>JANPWX010000087.1:6179587-6384667 GCA_024734555.1 Trochalopteron elliotii
TTGTGGAAAGAGAACATGGCTGAGGCTGCCACTTGATTTCTGAGCCTTGGTGTTCCATCAGATGGTGCCCCAAACCCAGCAATAGTCATCCTCACACTTGTATGAGTTGTAATCCTAATAAAAGCTGGCATGGGATGCTCCATTCTTTACCTCTGGGCATAAAATAAAAAACACAACAGAGCTGAATGTAAACAAAAACTCATAAATTGGTCATTCTCCAGGAGGAATGTGTGTGAATCTTTCTCAGTTTTTCTAATAAAGGCTTAGATACTACTTTCTAAATTGCTACTCTTTTTTATGGCTGTGCTTATGCCTTTTATTTAGGGTGAGTTTTTGATAGTTGTAGACAATCTTTCGAGGTGGGTAGGCAGCTGTTTAGAAAGTAAAATGTTTGTGTCTGTTAAGATTTTTCTGGTTTTGCTGCTTTCAAATAAAATGGAGCAGTGTTGATGTAGACTGCAGGGAACCTTGACTCAAGTACTGATGCAGAACTCCTCAGGTTCTGTCCAGTCTCATGTTTGGTCTTTGAGGATTGTGGATGTGGCATGTGCTGACCCCTGGCTCTGAATTGCAGGCACTATGACATCCTGGAACACCGGGTGCCTTCTGGGCTGATAGTTGATTACCAGAACTTGTTGTCTCAATGTGAAGAGCTTTATGAGAAGTTTTTAAGTGTGAGGAACAGCATATCAAGCAATGATTCGGACTCAGAAGCAGAAAACGTTTCCATGGTGGAAGGACTGAAATTGTATGACAAAGTGGAGCACTTAAAACAAAAGCTGAAACTAATTGAGAATCCTCTGCTGAGGTAACTGGTGGGTTTGTGCAGGGAGGGGGCTCCTGAGGGGAATCATAACTCAAGGAGGTGTTTACTGAAGGAAGAACTGCTGGCTCTGTTCCTGTTGCAGGTATGTGTTTGGTTACCAGAAATATGGCAGCCTCCAGGCTAAAGGACTGAGACCAACGGGGGCCAGGGTCATTCATGTTGTGCCCTGGACCATGACAGCAAGTCTGCTCCACATGCTGGCAAGAGACAAACTCTGCCCACCATCTTGTGAAGATGTAGAAATACAGGTTCAGTAGCAGGAATTTTCTGTCTGCTAATGGTTTTTCCTCTCAAGAAACAATGTGGAAGAATAAGTTAATTTACTGTTGGCAAGATATAACAGTAGTGGGATTGTTTTGTCAGTTAGAAAAAAAATCACTGTAATTTAAACAATAAGTGGTAAAATTGAATGATTCAAATAATTTTTTAATTCATTTGTGCCATTTGTGCTTGTACTCTATACAAGCAGCTTCCTGTGTGTAGGAAATGAGATGAACCTGTAATAATTCTACAATGAAACATTGTAAGGCATGACACTTGAATTTAGTTTTGAAATGTCTGTGTCTCTTGATGCTGCTACTAATGATCTAGAGTTTGAAGGAAGAAGCATGGTTTTCTCACTTTGGTACACTGTGTAGGAAATACATTTATTTTAAGAGCAGTCATGTTTAGTTTTGTTGAATTCAGACAAGACTTGCTACTTCAACAGTTAAGAAGAGGCTGAATTCCTTGGACCCAAATGAAATGGTTTGCTGTGTTCTGATCACGTTCATGAATTACAGATTGCCAAAATGGAGCCATGGGGAAGGTCCTGGAGTAACTTTTAGGCTATAAATCTGATTTTCTGACTTGGCAACTGAAAAAGTGCTCTTATTATGCTTACCCTGAAATGTGCTGGGAAGCAATAAATGTGTAGTTTTTATGTACTGTTAGTCATCCTTCAGTATGGAATCCCTCGGTAATGTTTGTGGAGGGTATCAGCCTGCCCTCTTTATCAAGGAAAAGGATCATGTGGACACTTTACCACTGTGGTATCTGAACTCTGTTTAGGGGTGACTCGTACCAGGAGCAAACACAAGAGTGTTCAGACCAGCTCTGATCTACTTGCTGAATTGTTTGGTTTTTATTTTCTTTACCTTCTGCCATCTATTTCTTCATGGCAAATTCATGGCAAGTTACTTAGGCTCAATTGAAGAGTTGGCCTGGAACCAAGGCCACAGTGAAGTTTGCTTTGGGGTGCATGTGCTCCTTGATCTGTGTGTGCCCCAGTTTTCTCCTGGGGGGAATGGGCATGACATAAACTTCAAAATAATGTTTTAAGGCTGGTTTTGTCTGCAGAGGGCTACAATTCTTGAATTCAAAGTAGAAATTTTGCATTATTAATGCCATTGAAAGGATTTCTTTTAAGCAAAAGCCACAACATTGAATTGACAGTAAGCTCTATGGGCACAAATGCCTCCATTTTTACAGCAGCCTTTGGGAGCTGATGGTATGTTTTTTGTCTTGCAGTTTCACCGTGACCCACTGGCAGCTGTAAATGCCAGTTATGAAGGAGACAAAGTCATCATCTGCCCTGGCCATTACTGTGTCGACGGCGTGTTCTCCATTGCTGATTCAGTAGAGCTAGAAGGTACAAGGTTTGCTAGTCTAAAGGTCCCTAAGCAAGTAAATGGAATATCTTAAACTAGCTCTGTGTTAGGATTTACTCTTTGCAGAGTTTACCAGGAGCATTTGCTTTTTTTCTTCCAAGTATTCCTGTTTCTGCTGTAGAGCTGTGTCTGATGCAGGGTGGAGTGAGCTGTTTCATTAGCCATAGTGCAGATATACTGCAGATTTTGCTGATTAATAGCAGATTCATCATTTCCTCCTATTTGTCTGCATAAATGGTGATTATGTAGGTAATAGAGAAGATTCAACAGAAACCTAGGGGACTTGATGGTTGTGATAGTGGAAACAGAGAAGTAATTCTGAGAGGCTTCTACTAACTTGAGAAATGTCCTTGTTCTTCTGTGTGTGTCTGAATGTGCCTCAGGGGCAGCCTGTGAGCTCCACTGCTGGTCCAGCCCCAGGGAGTGCCAGGGGAAGGAGCCTGGAGGTGCTGTTAGGATTTCCTGATGGCACTTGGAGCACGTTGGTGGTGGGGAGCAGGGGCTGCCAGCCTGGCTCTGCAGTGTGTGAAGCATGTGGATGGAGGAGGGAACTTTTGATTTACACACTTTGTTTCTGCAGAAACAGACACGACAGATGTGATTTTGGGATTTCTCTTGCAAAATATTTGTGGTTTAAATATTTCTGCTTTGCCTAGGATATGTTGCTCTCTCTCCCTCACCATTCTTGATTTCTCAGTGTATCCCTTTGCTTTAGGCAGGCACACACTGTTGTAGTGTTATAGTCTGTTTATCACTGGGGCTTCTGCAGCTGTTGAGATACTTATTTAGTTGCATTTTTCTCTTGTCAAAGCTTCTTAATGAGAAGAAGGCTGAGAGTTTAATTTCCTGCAGTTCTGGACTTTATTTTTCTCGCCCCTCTTGTTTTATGAGTCATTTTCTTTCTTGCCCATCTCCTGTGTGTGTTTGATTTATACAGACACACATTGTGATAACCAGTGCACCTGCAGGACAAGGGACCTCGATAAAGTGCTTTATTTATCACAAGAATGACATTGTTCTAAAATTGTGTGTGGTGCTATTTATTGCTTTTCTAGCTTTGAGGAAACTGAAATACAAATGGTGCAATAGCACACATTAAAGGATGGGCTGCTCTATTTTAAGAAGCAAGGCATATAAATTTGTATTTTTAGTACAAACCATGCTCTGAATAACAAGTACTTGTCAGGTATTTAATCTTCTAATAAGGACTCCTGTTAGATAAGGTAGTATAGCAGAAGGAGCAGCCAGGAATATTTGAATTAAAAGCATCAAGACAAACTTTGCTGGCACTAATCTGAGCAGCTGGCTGATCTGGTGGCTTTTTTTGGGATGGAGGGGTGGCTCATGAAGGATATGTCACTTTGCTTAGTGGAGCTTCTATTTTTTCCCAGCCACTGTGCAGTCAGTACTAAGGTTGAAAGTATGAAGATTAATGAATCAGGGAAAAATAAAAACTTACAGGAACTAAATAAGGCTAAAGCAGCAGCAGCTGCAGGAAGTCATGATAAAGATAACTTTCATGCCTGTCAAGAAGGTGTTGCAAAGGCACCTAAGAGCTTCCCTTCTGCTTGTGCCATAATGTTCCAGCTGGCTGGGAGGCTGCAGCATCAGCCCTTCTGTGTCTGTGCTCAGTGGAGGTGGATGACAGTGGCCTTTGGCTGCTGTGGAGCCCCTCAGGCAGGGGCACAGCCCTGCTGGGAGTGAGCACCACTGGGCAGCAGCTGCATCTTCCTTCATTCCAGAGCTGCTGCTGCAGAGGTGAAGTGCAAAGCAAGCTGAAGGCACAGTTAGAAAACTGCAGGCACTCTGCAGGACAGTCATTCCTAAAACTCCTGCTTTGGATAATAACATCTTTCTGTAGTGGTGAGAAGTTAAATTTTTGCTGTCCTGTGGTGCTCTTTTTTTACATGCTGGAAGTGCCCCATGCCACCTTCTCTTCAGGGGTGACCATAAATCAGTAGCAGTGGGAAAAGACTTCTAGGTAATATCATGTGTTGAAGTATCAATCACTTAGCTTTGCATTAAATTGCCTGTCTTTAAAACTTTCTGCCAGCTCTTGTTCAAAGGTTTTTATTTTCATTTTGTTTTGAACCTTTCTACTTGCATGTGGCAGTATTTATTTATTTATGCACTTGGTTAAAAGCTGGCATCCTGCTTGGGCACTTCTTATCTGTGTGTGCTTTCAGAAAATGATAGGACCCGTGCTGCTTTAATGGATGTTGCATTATTGCTTTCCTTATCATGATTCTTGTCAGTGACAAGCAATAAAAGCTTTACATGCTCGTAAATTTTCCTGTAAGTGCTTAAATGCTGACAACTGTGGATGGCTTAGTAAATCAATGTTGGCATGTGCTTGTGAAAGCTGCTTTTTAAACTGGATTAATCTGGAAGTCTGTGTAACACAGGAACACTGAATATTCCCCCAAATTCTGTGTAAACAGGGGAGCTGAATGAAACATGCTAACAATACCAAGCCCTTTGCACTTTTTTTCCTCGTGTTGTGGTGTGGCTGTTTTTCCCTCTGTGCTCTTTGGGACCTCTGCCTGCTGTAGTGAACTTGTGTCTGTTGAGAGCAGACTGGAGATGCCCGTGTGTCCTCAATTCCTGCATCCCCCCTGCCCTGCTGGTAACTTCTGGGAGTGAGAACTTTGGCCTTGGCAAATGTGAGCTCAGTTACCCATTTGTTCAGCTTCCTCAGAGAACTTTGCATTTTGTTGTGTGCTATTCAAGGTAACTTCTGAGTTTAGTTTGGAGTGCCTGTACCTTGGCACTGAGGGGATGTGAGGTGTAGCCTGGCCACTTGTTGAAAATCCTATTCAAGATATTAAAACATCAAGCTTTAACTCCTGTCATTGATTTAAATATCTGTGTATTGAGCACCTCATTGCCACCAGATATTCTCTGAGCTGTGTCTTTCACCTCTGCCCTTAGGCTATGGCCTGCCAGATGATGTCGTGATAGAAAAACAAGGGAAAGGAGACAACTTCTTTGACTGTACAGGAGCCAATATAAAGATCTCCAATTTGAAGTTAGTGCAGCATGATGCTGTGGAGGGGATTTTAAGTAAGTGTAAAAGCATCTTGACCTTTTTGTGACTCTTTCATAATTAGTGTTAGAATTAAAGCTGGGACCCAGTGTTGCAGTTTAACAAAATACTGTAGAGAGAAGCCCTACAGGTGCACATATTGAGTCTTTCCCCTCTTTTTTTAAACTTGTTTATAATGTGGACATCAAAATAACTTCTGTTTGTACTTTCAAGCTGTTGTGGCTCTTATGCTTTATTCTTCTACTGGGTTGAGATCATTAACTTGATCATTGTTCTGCTGTTAAGGCAGCCTGACTCAGAGTGCAGCACAGCCTGTGCCTGGAAAAGGAACAATTCTTCTTTCCACAGAAGAGCCCCCATGGCAATATTCAGCTGTAGCTGACCCCAGGCAGTGCTCCACTGAGGAACAGCACATGCTGTAGGAGTGCTGTAGAACTTTGTTTCCAGCACCTTCAAACTGACACTGAACTAAGTCTAAATTGTATCTGAGGAGTTTATTGGCTCTGGCCTTGTCTTTGCAGAAGATGCCAACTAGTATTTTTCCTCAACAGACATTTGGGTTTTAAGCACGTTAAAATGTTTATTAACACTTGTATGCATGTACTAAATATCTTTTGAATCCAAAAATCTCTTAGGAATGTAATGAAAAGAATTATTGCTGCCATTAAAAAAAAGAGTCAAAGAACCTCTAAGACAAATCTCCAGCCAGTGCTGCCTTGCAGCAGAGTCCCTGCTTAGACCAGAAAAACAACATGAGTTCAAATCATACGTGAGCAAATGAGTGAATTGAACCTGAAGTGGATAAACTGAAAATATCACACTGCAAAGCTGCTGCAAGGCTGTCTGTCTGTAGGAGGGGTTTGTCTTTGCAGAGCTGGTTCATCCAGCAATAATTGTTTCTGTGTATGCAGATGTCCATCATGGGAAAACCACACTGGAGAATTGTGTGTTACAGTGTGAAACCACTGGAATAACAGTGAGGACATCAGCTGAGCTACTGATGAGAAACTCAGATCTCTATGGGGCAAAGGTACACACATTCTTAACTTTGACTTATTTCCTAATTTAAAAGAAAGGCTTCTCTCTGGAAATAGTGCAGTCAGTCACAGGGTGGCTTCTGTTGCTCTGGAGAGAACCTTTACAAATTCATTTTGGACAGCTCCATGTTACATGAATCAAGATTGGTCCCAGGGGTCTTGTAGCCTCTTACCTAATGTGGTGAAATGTCTCGGGCTGGTTTGTGTGTGATGATAGCAAAGTGATGCAGTAACAGGGGACATCAGTGAAATGATCATTGCTGCACAGCTGATTCATGTCCTGCAGTACTTTAATAGTGATTTTCTGG
Organism: Trochalopteron elliotii; assembly: GCA_024734555.1. Classification (NCBI taxonomy): domain Eukaryota; kingdom Metazoa; phylum Chordata; class Aves; order Passeriformes; family Leiothrichidae; genus Trochalopteron; species Trochalopteron elliotii. The sequence goes on from JANPWX010000087.1 coordinate 6,186,454, forward strand.
TTTCTCTGCCCATAACTGGTTTTCTCATTTCCATTTGTTCTGTGAGTGAAATGCCCCTTTTGGACACCTTTGATTCTTACAGAGGGATGATAAACACAAAAATGGGCTCTGGTTTGGTTATTTTAAAGAGTGATGGGGCTTGAGGTATTGAAAGGGATGACTAAAGCACAAGCAAATAAGGCAAGGCTGTTCAGCTACTCTTCTGCAGGCCTTGATGGACTGGTGCCCCATGCTGTGGGGCCTCAGCCTTGAGTAATGCTGCCTGAGCTGGGTAACAAAGCTGTGAAGGTGGAGGGGTGACACAGTTTGCATTGTGCAAACTGGTAGATGAACACAAAGGTGTGCCATGGAGTGCTCAAGTTCAGTGGTAAATGTGCCTATAAACTACTATCAGCTTTATCTTGCAGGGTAAAAAGGTGCCTAAAGTACTTCTGAAACTGCTCCCAACTATATCTTGCAGGGTGCTGGTGTGGAAATCTATCCAGGAAGTGTGTGCACCCTGCTGCACAATGGGATCCACCACTGCAAGGAGGGAATACTGGTCAAGGTCAGTCCCAGTCACAAGGTACTGGTTTGTCAAAAGCTAATCACTGCTGCAGTTAGTGCCAGTAGGTTTAGGTTGGCTCTCAAAGCCCTGCTGTGCTATGCTGGAACTCTTACATATCACTCATGATGCTTGTCTTGGGCTTGCCTTCATCCTTGCTGGATGAACCAGTTCTCCTACAGACAGACAGCCATGCAGCAGCTTTGCAGTGTGATATCTTCATTTTATCCACTCCAGCAGTCACCTGGTTTTATTTCTTATCTGCCAGAAGAAGAAAATGCCTTTCACAATGTCTCCTGTGTAGGCAAATAATCTTGCTCTAGCTAATACAGAGAACTGATTCTACCTAAAACTAGAAGATTTTTGTATCCCTTCAGCTGGACTTGACATGTTAGATTTCTCTTTTGTTTTGTAGAACTTCTTAGATGAGGATTATGAGGTTCCCAAGATAGCCATGATTAACAATATCATCCACAATAATGAAGGATATGGTGTGGTCCTGGTTAGACCAACAATCCCCTCTGAAATGAAGGATGCTTCAGCACAGGAAACAACAGGTACTTTTCTTTTCCTAGAAGAAACTCCTAAAACTACTAACTAAATCTAGTATACCCAGGTTTTTGGATTTTATGTGTCTTAACTTGTATTTGAAATTTATGGCTGTCATGGAGTACTTAACCAAAGAATGGGATGGGTTGATGGTGTTAAGACTGAAGAAAATGAATTCCAGGATTTTTTAATGATGTGGCTGTTTTGCATGACTGTTGGTGACATTCTGTTTCCTGCCTTAGGGAATACACAGCCTACCCAGGCAGGTGATGAGACAGCCTGTGCAGAGGGCTCCAGGCAAGAACAACCTGGATGTGTAACTGATGAGTTGGAGCTTTGTAAGCGAGCTGAGACTTCTGAACAAACTGAAAACAACTCTGAAATTGCAAATGTACTCGGGGCTACTTCTGCAAAGAAGAGCCAGATACACAAGAAAAGACTGAGTGAACTGGGATTTACAGAAGCTGATGACAACTTAATGTCACAGGAAATGTTTGTCTCTGTCGAGGGCAATCAGTTCAAATGGAATGGGAAAGGAAGTTTTGGTATCTTTTTTTTCTGACCTGACTCCTGCTGGCATTGCAGTAGGATTTGTACAGTTATTGATTAGGTCACATGCTGAGAGTTGTGCTATGGTGTTATGTTTTTATTACCCAAGTGTAATCCCTATTAAAGGACTGTGGCTAAAAACTCACTTGGTTCTTCCCTCTCATCTTCTCCACACTTTAAAGCTGCTGGGTGAGCTGCCTTTGTGAAGCACAAGTAGCACTTCTTTTCCTTGCACTTCATCTGAAGCCTGGATAAGCTCTTGGCAATGTCTTGTCTCTGTTTTTAAAATCAGCTTTATCCCAAGGGGCAGAATGGGTCAGGTTGGAGGGCCCAGAGTGGGTCATCTGGTCCCATCTCCCTGCTCCAGCAGAGCCATGACAGAGCTCAGGGCACAGAATTGTGTCCAGGATTGTTGTGGAATGGCCCCAGTGTGGGAGACTCCACACCCTCCCTTGGGCAGCCTGTTCAGTGCTCAGTCACTGCACAGCAAAGCTCTTGCTCATGTTCAGGTGGAACTTCCTGGGCTTCAGTTCCTGCCTGTTCCTCTTGTCCCCTTGCTGAGTCCCAGGAGCAGAGCCTGGTCCATGCACTCAGTAATTCTTACTGTATAAATATACCACAGCACATGACAAGGGTGGGTGAGTTAGGAGGAGAAATCCCCCTCACCTCCAGTGCTGCAATAAACAAATACCTGCTCTATAGACACTGATCTATAGGGGTTTATTTCCAGCTTAGCTTTGGGGTGTCAGGTTCCTGACCACCTCACATCTAAGCTTTTGTATTATGCTACCCTTTTCTTTGAGTTCCAAAAGTCTGTCTTATGCTGATGGTGACACAGAAGGCAAGATATAAGACATGCAGAGAAAGAATAAGATTTTGCAACATTAGATCTTGAATTACAAAGCAGCCTGGGAGAGTGTGCCATCCTTTCACTGCTTCTGGGTGTTTGTGTTTTGAGGGCAGACAGAATTCCTGATTACTTTTGACTTTTTAAGTACAGAAGAATCTCTTCCTTTTTGACTTGTTTGATATAGAGGGAGAAACAGCAGAAACCTGTTGGCCTTAAGATGGGATAACAGGAGATGTGAAAGCCTCTGTCTTGCATCTCACCATTTTTCTGGTCTTTGAAGACATTCCCTTCTGCTCCCTCATTTAGTGGAAACAAGCTGTAAACCACAACTGCCTTGAGTATTCAGATGCCTGTCTTGTGTTCCATGTCCATTCCTGGGGGAGGTTTCATAGACCATCATATTTTTCTTTTCTTATTGTTTCATGTAGTAATAGATCACTTTTCAGTTGGTGAAGTTTTGCATTTTCTTTTGGACATGAAAATGCAAACCTGTAATTGTCTCACAGCAAATAGATGCTTGATGATTTTAATTAGAATAACTAAATTCAGAGAGAGCAGTTGAATTGGCCAGATTTAAGTTGTTATTTCAATGTATCCATTTATGCATGGACATTTCATTATGGTAAGTTTTATTCTTCCTTTTTGGCCCTGTATACCAGGCTAACTCTTGCTGTTTGCTGAATAGTAAAATGATATAATAAATTAATTTCTTGGACTTATAAAATTGTAATTTCTTTCAAATCAATAAAGAAATTGCCAAAACCCCCACACAGATGAACATTGATTTTGTTTTTTCCATTAGGTATATGATGTACTTGTATTTTTACTCCTAATGAAAAATCAATTTCATCATTTCAATATAAGGTAACTTTGATCATTCCTACTGTTCGAGGATGTTACTCTGCAGTTTTCAATTTAAACATCATCTGTGTTTATGTTCCTTCCCTGACTGAGAGTAATTTCAACAAGCCAATAATTATTTTGGTAGTGGTGTTTTGGAATTTTCTTTGACTCTATTGCTGTATTAGTGAGAAAACTTGCCTGAGACTTCTCTAATGTTATGGGGAAATTCTAGTGAAGGCACAGAGGAAATCCTCACTCTGATAAATGTATATTGTAGCACATAAACAACTGTAATAGGAACCTTGATGAGCCCAGTTAATATATATAAGAACCCTTTGTTATGGTGAAATCCACCATTTCTATTCCCAGCCTAATTCCAGGACTAGCTAATGTGGAAAGCAGCTTCAGAATCCACCTTGAATTGTGTTTCATGTGATCTTTGGATACTTCTTAGAATATAATTCCATTCTGGCTTGGGGAGCCATTTTTATTTGAACTGTCTTACAGGAACACACTGCCTTACTTTTGCTACTGCAGTAATGATGTTTCTACAAAGCTTTGTATCAATTTCCTAGTTCTGTTTTCCTCTCTGCAGGCTGTTGGTCATTTTCAGAAGCAGAAATCTGGCCTTATCATGTTGCTTTTTGAAGATGTGAGTGCAATAGAATTAACTACCTGAATTCTTTAAGAACATAGCTCTGGGACAACAGCAGTAAAATCTTTTAGAAGCTACATCTGAAGTACAGAAGGAATGATTGTTTTATTTCTACAACAACTCTGCAAATAATGGGGAAAATCTCATCCAGTGATGTAAAGAAGAAAAGATCATTAACAGCCAGTAAACTTCTAACCTGGGAAGAGTGTCAGGAAGTGAGGAAACTAAGAGCAGTGGGATAAAAGCCTTAGAAACCAGTTATGCCACCAAATGTGCAGAGAAATCAAATAGCATGGTGAAACTTTCTTGAAGACAATGTTTGAAAGGGAACTTTTCTGACTTTGCATTAAGAGAGTTTGATTTAAATTTATACTAAATCCATGACTGTAATGTCAGATTATTTGGAGAGTTAAAAATAAAGCTTAGCCTGCTATGAATAATTCTCTATTCTAAATTCTGAAATGCTTCAGCCAAAAGTAGGAGAAATGAACACAGAACAACTGACATATCTTAGCAGAATGCCATACATACTTTTACTTTGTGCTACTCATGCCTTTCTTTTGGGAGACCTTATTTTCAAATGAGTTAATAAGGGGCTTAGAATTAACACAGACTAGCATCATAACTTCTTTTGCTTTAGTGTTTTCAAATCCATAAGAAAATAGTGTTTTGGAGTGTATTAATCACATCCTGGGGGTAAGGGGGTGAAATGCTGTGCTCTCATTAGATGTGCTGCTTTACAACATGCAATGTTTTAAATCTGTTATTAATGCTGCATTTCAGGTGTAGGGAAATAGCTGTAACTTTCCTGTTTTGCATCTTCTTAGACTAGAGCTTTTGAGTATATTCCCTTTTACAGGAAATTCAGCATTTTTAAAGGGGAAACAAAATATCCATAGGGGGCTTTGACTTTCAGATTATCTCCCCAGACAAAACAGGCATAGCTGACTGACTGTTATACATTCTGAGGGCATTCCTAAAGTTTCATTCCAGATTGCAGATGTCCCTCAAACAGGACTTTTATTTTCTCTAAACACTTTGATTGTATAAAAATATTTGTAATTTTGGAAAATATTTACTCTGTAAGAGAAACACCACTTAGATGTTTTACAAGTGAATTTAATGCTGTCTGATATGTTTGACTGACAGCTCTAAGGAGAGAATGCTCCATTTCATGTCCCAGAACAGACACATCATAGAGTAATAATGTGCCAGAACTGTTAAAAATTCAGAGTGAAAATTCAGTCTCTTGCTGTATTCATGGTGGTGCCATGTATTCCATCTGTTCTGCTAATGCAGGCAGTAAAGCACACATCTCTCCTGTGATACAGTGACTTTATTAAGGCAGAGATCTGTCTGCATGTAAAATACGATTACATAAACAATTCATAGAGTCTGGGTCTAAGATTTCTGCCAAGCACTGACTGCAGCTGGTTACTATAGAAACAGGCAAAGGAGGCTGGTTTAAATTTGTTACTTCACTCTGTGTGTGGCTTTCTATTTTCTTGTATTTTGCTTCAGATGGGAAACGTGCCAATGTAATGTCTCCACACAAACAGTTTAAAGCTGGTGTAAGCCAGTCCCATGGGAAGTACAGCACTTTTCCCTTGTGTAAATCACTTGCTTGTGGGAGTGCTCTGCCTGAGTCCTCTCAGTTTCCTCAGTTATTTTTGTGTGTAAGACTGTACTGTCAGAAGGTATTACATTTGTGCTCCTTCCCTCCTGGAACACATCTATTAGTTGTTTTTTTTTTTTTTTTTTTTTTTTTAACCCTGCACTAAATCAAGGTGAACACACCAGGAAAAGTGGGTGGACATAAAAAGTGCCTGTAAAGCTCAACAGTTTCATATATCAAGACACAGTTAGAGCTTTCAAATTAGGGCACAGAGGATAAGGCCACAGCAGCTTCATTGGCTGAAATAATACAGCCAGAGAGGAAGGTCGTGAGTAAAGGATAGGGTGTCAGTGGAGAAAAAGGATGAACATGGGTGAGGGATAATTGTGCTTTTACATTGAGCCTTCTTCCTTGGGAAATAGCTACTGAAAAACACCAGTTCACAGGAAGGGAAAGAACTTCACAGGTGACTTTGCAAAGCTGCTCTGGGCTTTCCACCAAAGCAGTGGTGATTTTGGACAGGTAAATTGGTCAGTCTTTGTAGCCTGAACAGCTCCTGTAAAATACAGAGTGCAAAATGCACAGTGCACAATGAGTGCAGGTGTCCTTTTGTGCAAGGCAGCTTGGCACAAGCTGAAAGCAACCACATCCCTGTGGCCCAGGGACCTCATGGCTCTGTTTGGGAGAGGATTTACTGTAGCTGACTCAGCCATACCTTCTTTATTCTATGGGATTCTACTCACCTGCTAGAAGTGAAAAAACCCTGATAGACACTGCCAACAAAAATGATAATTCATTTAGATTTCTTACCTGCATACAATGCAACCCAAAGTAGCTTAGTTGTGTAATTAAAAACTACATTTAATGCATATCAAGTCATTTCTGATCTTTCTGATATGTCAAGATTCTGTGGAAAGTTTCAATTCCTTGCCATCTCTAACAAGTCCCTCCTGTACCTACAACAGGGAGTGGATGCTGCAGAAGCCTTGAGGTCGCTATGGTCTTACCTAACTTTCTCCTTTGTTTAATCATAGTATTTAATCACAGCACATTAGATTGATTTAAAGTTATTATAGCTATCTGGGTAGAAAAGTAAAATTCATAATGATAATACAGAATGTTAACCCAAAGAAGATTACTCTGCAGTATTTGTGCTCCAGCAGATGTTTCTCTTCGATAAGTGCTGCAATCAGTGCAAAGAATAGGGAGTTATATGGCTTTCATGCTGAAATGTGCATGGAAAGCTTTTCCATTTTATTAAAAAAAAAAAAAAAGGGTTTGTGGGTTTTAAAAAAATCCAGCTCTACTCTGTGATTCAGAAGACTGACAGGTGAAAGCTGCCTCCTGATGACCTTACTCATTCAGAGAAAGAACAGGAGTAATTTTCTTCTTCAATAGAAAATCTAACGTATGCCGAAAATTCATCCTGTGATTATGATAAATTAGCAACACTGACATGAGCAGTTGCTTTGTTCAGGAGCTAGGGTGCATAAATCTGTAGAAGCTGGCAGAGTGCAGCTCAGGAGCAGAGGTGCCCCAGCCATGGAGCACAGGAATCCTGGCAGAAGCTCTTCAGCAGCAGTGGCACAGCTCCATGGCCCTGCAGGAGCACAAAAATTCTCCCAGCAATCATTTTGTGTGCAGGACACAATCTACCTAACAAAACCACTGGATCTTGCTTAACATCTCTATTCCAGATCATCCATTTGGTTTTGTTTTGGTGTTTTTTTTCAACCAAATTGGACAGAGAAAATTTTAATATTTTTTGTCAAATTGTGGAGAAAAGTCCTGTACAGAATCTTGAGGTATTATTGTTATTCTTTAGCCATACTGACAGGAAACCAATTATTCCTTCTTTAATTTCTATCCTCTGGACAGTTTGTAGTTTTGAACAAGTATTTTGCTTCTTATGATATCTTTATTTGGGTTTTCTAGCAGACTCCTGTGAAGAATTCTGTCACAGGCCTTTTGTGAATCTGAACAGGTCCTGCCAGCTGGTTTTTGTGTGGTTAAGTTCACAAGCTGATGGTGGCTTGCAGGGAGCATGGCTCATCCCTGCTCCTTGTGTCTGCCAGAAATTGTCATCCTAATTTTGGAGTTTGTTATTAAACCATTTTATTGGAAACTTTTCTTTTTTCAAGTCTGAAAAAATGTTTCCTTCCAGTTCAAGTGTATCACTGGTGTATGGCTGTCCTGGTTGTGCTCTCATACTGATATGAGTCCAGGTACATTTAACCATGGCATTTGTTTTGATGCATTATTGACTCTACCAGTCAAATTCTGTATTTCTGCAGAATTAGTCACCAAAGATTCTTTTTCTTGAGAAAGTAGTGGTTGCAAAGAAATTTTTATGACATACTTTTGTTAGTTCTAAAGCTAATAGACTTCCTAATATACTGAAGCATAGAAAGAATATATAATTTCATTCTTTACATACTGAAGTATATAAAGAATAAAATTATTTGAGAATGAAAATCTTTCCCAAAGCTGGGCCAAATCTTCATGTAGAAACTGGATTATAGATAAACAAGTGCATTTCTTAAGGAAGCATTGACAAAATTTCCACTGCTTAGTTATGTTTGAATAACCCTTCTGTTTTGTTTTGGTAATTCCTGAGGATTCATGTCTGGGAACATTAAGAACCAAATATGCTCCTTTTCCTCTAGCCTCGGATTCATTCATGCCTTTCATGCTTTTATCCAGGAGTGTCTTTGGAGGGTTTAAATAGCTGTAGCCTAAGCTCTGTGAGTCACTGGAGGAGAAATGGAGATGAGCAAATGAATACTTAAAAAACTCATAGTAGCAAGGATTTTTAAATTGCATAAATTTCACAGGCATTGATTGCTGTGCTTTCAACAGCTACTGAGATACTCATCAACCTGTTCTGTAAGGACTAATCACAATGGAGCAAGGTTGCTGTTTATTTCACTTACAGTATCCTAGGAACCAGCCCTTTGCATCCATCTGCTCTTTACAGACACAGTTTATCTTACAGAAAACTTACTGGTTTTTATGGAGTAAGCTGTACAAATTCTATTCATCTGCTTCCTTGTGCTGGAATTTTTTTCCTTGACCATGACTTTTCATCAAAACAGAATAAAACCCTTTTCCAAAATTTAGAAATGTATTTTTGAAAGTCCTGTGGTTTAATAATCTGTGTGTGCTCACACTTTGTGGGGTTTTCTTTCTTAGAAAGTAGTGAAAAATGTTGTACTCTGATATGAAAGTTTGTCATGTCTTCATTCTCATATTACACATCTCTTTCATTTTATGTGTTTGGATATGTTTAGAAACAAAATTAAGATTGAACAGCAGTTAAGAAATTTCAAATATATTGCCCTGTGTACCGCCAAATTTTTCAGTAGATACAACAATGTTCATTCTTGGGCAGAAAGACAACCAAGGGCTACTTTGTGCTGTAGTTTGAACTACAGTTCAATGAGATAGCACACATGAAATGCATGACAGAGAGTAGAAACGTGGGTCTTTTAGCACAGGAGTATTTTTAGTTGCTAATTTTTATTATATTGTCAAACAGCACAATGGATTAAATTATGAGACTGATACATGGTGATGCAAATTGGTAATGTTTAATATGAAGTTTTTCTTGCACTGGATACTTAAAGCCTCTTTCTGTGGACAGTTAATCTGCATTAGCTGTGCTTAAGAAAAGAGGCTCAGTCAAAGAACTGTCTATTTTAATTGTAATCAATTTAGGAAAGCTTAGAGCACCATATGGGGAAGAGCTCCATCATAATTTGAGCTGCAGATGTACAAAGGAAACACAAGCTAACACCAAAAAATCAGAGAGAACTGACCTGTTCTGCAGAAGGATGTAAAGTAAACATGATTTAGAATGAACAGCCTTGGGTTAGAGCTGTGATATCCAGCCAGGCATAACAGATAAGCAGGAGATTTTGTGGCAGGGCTGACACTGTCCAGGGTCTCTTGCCTATTTGGGTCCTTCAGGACAGTGACAGTGGCAAACATTCCCCCCCCTGGAGCTGCTGTGGTTTGGTTCCAGCCACCGGGAGCACCTGCACACCTCTCTGGATGGGCTCTGGAATGTGCCAGTGATGGCACAGGAGGGATTTGTGCCACTGTCACACCACAGAGAGCAGGTTACAGTGGCACAAATTCCTTCTCAGCCTCCCACTGCCTTGGACTCCTGGAAGCTGCTTTCCCTCTCCTTGACAGAGAAACACATGTGCATCATCACCATGCTGGTTTGTGCTGACAAGTGGGTCTGTGCTCCTTCAAGGTGTGAAAGAGAAAATGCTCTGATTCTCTCTCCTCTGTGCCAAAGTGCTGATTCCTGGGCTCCACTGCACCTCCAGCTCCTGCCCCAGCACCAGCAACTCTCCCAGTTACAAACAATTTGGTGGCTGCTGTTTCCAGCTGAGAGTGTAAGAATTCTGGATAAAGCAGCAACTCAGTGCCAGGAATGCCTGGGTTGAGATGGTTTTGCACTTGCATTCTTTTCTGTGACTTGTGAAACCATCTCAGTCCTGGCAAACAGAAATACACAGTCTGACCCACTGGTTATAAATTTAAACTGGGGGAACATTTTATTTTTTTTTAATATAACACACTCCCATTCAGCAGGTAATTTCTGTTTGTCTTATGTATTTTTGTGTCTAGACTACTCTATTATTACCTTTCACTTATATTATTTCTCTTACTGCTGAACATCACCATGAGCCTCTGTTAAAGGTACTACAACCATTTTATTCAGTTAGCAAAGGACATAATTGTCTCCAGTAAGATTTAAGCCTGTTCTTTAAAGCTTAAATGTTCTCCTAAACTGCTGCCTGCCTGATAGCAATCAGAAATGGATATTCATTGCATCGATTCACCACCTTCAGGAGGATGAGCTTTCTCTTGTTTCAGAGGAAGACTATTTATGAAGCAATTTAATAAAAGATATAGATAAAAGCAAAACCATAAAGCTGGGATTTCTTCAGTTACTTTGGTGAAGCAGCCAACATTATATTCTTTCCATTTTAACTGATCTAAACCATTTCCTTCTGTACTGGTATAAAAATGCACATACCACTCAGACAAGAATCTTTGGAGAGTCCCCTCTCCCATAGCCATGCTGTTCTTCTTCACTTAAGCTCTGAAAAAACAGGTTTTATTCGTTCTAACAAAGTGTTTGCCAAATCCATGCACTGTCTCATTGCAACTTTCTCACTTGTTCCAATGCTGTTTGTATTTCCATAATTCTAGATCTGCATTTTTTATGATTTTATTTTAGTGTTGTATACTATTTGACTGCTTCCTTCAGTAAAAGCCAACCCAGTCTCTTCTTGCTGTCTTTGATGGGATCCCTCTTGTTAATCAGGACATTCATCCCTGAGGACACACCTGTGCCACCCCAGCCCCACCCAGGGCATGGAGCTCCTGTATCCCAGCCCTGAGGACACAGCTGTGCCACCTCAACCTCACCCAGAAAAGCTGCTTCATTTTCTATTTCTCTTTTCATATACCTTTATATACCTTTTTTCTATGAAATGGTTGTCTCAGAGGTCACCTGAGGGCATTACAGTGGCACTGGTACTTCAGCTGGTGTTTGGAGTTAGCAGATTTTATCAGCACCAATTACCAGAGGTTTTTGTCATGTTTATCAACAAATGTAAATAAATTAAACAGAGCATCCTGAGAAAGAATTAGATCCTCTGGTATAAAGCTGGCCCAATTGAGAGGTCTATGTTGGGGATTATGGAAGCAGCAGCATTTACTTTTGGGCTTAAATAAGGTAATTAAGAAGGATGTGTGTGTGATAATGTGGTTGGCAGTCACAGAAGTGAGTTGGAAACTAATAATTGTTTATTTCTTGTTTATAGAATTTTGTAATCAGCTTTGACTACTTTTACCAGTGAACCCTAAGCTAGAATGAAGCTTCCCTCCTATATTTTCTGTAACCATTAAGCTTCTCTTCTGGGGTGCCTTTGGAACTTTTAAATAAATGCAGGAGCAGTTTGGTGCATACCCAGCATGTTTTGGTGTTCCTTGGAAATGGGATTTTTTCCCAGGGCTTTTGGACACTGGTTTGCCATGTTTCCAAAAAAGGGAACTTGAAGAAGTGACTCCAGTGTGGTGTAGTGCTGCTGACACAGCTCAGAGGTTCACTGAAGATGCACAAATCCCCATCACCAGGAGTTTCCACTTCTTCATATAACAGTTTAAGTGAGAGTTGTTCCAAAGCCTGCTGCCATTAGTGAAAGTACATTAAACACAGCAACCAGCGAGCTACACCTGCAGTGCAAGTATAAAAATGCAAAGTTTCTGCAAAACACTTTACAAATCAGGTTGATAGGCTGAGAAAAATGCAATGATTCCTGAGCAGTCTGGCCATTCATTTTTCAGACTGTTTCACACATTAGGGAATTTCCAGTTGAGACTGTGAGGTGGTGGGTATTTTTGGTGTTTTTTTTTTTGGTTTTTTTTTTTTTTTTTGATATCCAAGTGTAAACTTCTATATCTTTTATAGCTCAATATTACACAAATGTGTAGCTAGTACAGTTAAAAATCATTGCAATAAATAATGCTCTTAGAGTTATTCAGTGGAACGAACTCACAATATTGCTAATTTTCCTAGCTGGTATAAACCTGCAATTCAGGTTAAGTATTTTCCTGTATTTTAGTATCTATTATTTTTTTGCTTATGTGTTTGGTAAATAATACCCTTTTATGACTAAATTATGTTTCTGTTTTTACAAACAGCTTTACCATGGAAAACTGTGGGTCTGACATGCAACAAATATTTCCCGTAAGACATGTATGAATCCATTTTTGTGATTGGTTTAGTGAACAATCATTTCGCTGGAGTTAAGATTTCTGTTGGAGCTGAGGTTTGAGATCCAGAACCACTAGAAGGCACTCTGGTATAAAACTTCCCTTCAGCCGCCTACAAACCCCGCTGTAAGGACGGCTCAAACACAAACACCAGTGGCTTTAAGCGGTTTCTCTCTAAAGAGAGTTGTGCTCGCTGTGATTTGAGGTGATAACCTTCAGAACATCGCTGCTCCGGGGCTTGGCTCTCCCGTTCTGGGAGAACACGTGTGGGATAAGCCGGTGGGGATTCCTGCTGCCGCTCCACCAGGCAGCGCTGCCAACAGGAGGGGACGGTGTCCCGGCCAGGCGTGTCACAGGTGTGTCCCAAACACGCTCCTGGCACCGCTGCCAGCGGGATTTCCCACCCGGCACACCGGGCTGCCACCAGCACGGGATGTCTCTGGGGCGCCGGGGCTCCAGGGATGGTGTGGAGCTGCCCTGGAGCAGAGCTGGGGCTCACGGTCAGATACACAACCCCAGAAATGGCAACGGGTCGCTGTAGTAGGGCTAAATGGTTCTGTCTGGAGAGAGGTGGCACTTGGAAATTGCCTCTGTTTAGTCCTGTTATGAGATGTTTCCATTTAGTGGGCAGTTCGGAAAACTATAATTTTCAAGTTAAAACACCATTAAAATCAGTGATACAATATACAACACAAGTTTCTTCCTCTCCTCCCCTCCCCTCCCTTCTGGAATTCACTATTGGAGCAATTTCAGTCTCATATATTTTTGAGATATATCTCAAATATTTTTGAAAGGTGTCCTGTGCAATTATACACAGCACCTTTGACACCTGCCAATAGTTACTGGATGGATATGCAGGACTGTATACCCTGATCAGCTGTGTGGGGAGAGATCACCTACCAAGTGAAATTCAGTGCATGTCAGCATGAAAATTCATAGTCATGATAGCTAAGTGTTGAATGTCAAATTCTGAAACATCAGGAATGTTTTTAATCTCATTTAAATGTTATATTATTTTGAATAATATGGTTATTCTCCCTTATTTTCATTAAAAAATTGCATTTTGACAAAGATAACACGTAATTAGCAAAATGTAAAGAATTTACTAGGTTGTAGCAGAAAATCAGGAGGTCTTGAACTTGAGCCTTTCATCAGTCCTGCTTTTCTTCTTTTTCCTCATATGTGATCTTTTCTGAAGATTATTTTTTTCCTTCCTCTACACCCTCACCTTCCCCTTCCTGAGTCTCATTAAAGCCCTATCTGGGAGGACAGAAGGAAAAATCTCTTCCAAGAGATTTACTACTTATATTACTTTTTCTTACTACTTCTATAAAGTATCTGAATCATGATTAGTTGTTGAGGCTGGACCATTGGTCCCTCTGAGGTTATCCTTTTCTAGACCTATGGTAAGAGATAAACCTCACTGCTGTCAATTTCAATCACATAATTTTGCATATTAGGAGTCTTCAAAAATGTTAATTCTATGCTAATTTTTTTTTTATTTCATGCAGACTAGTTTCAGAAAAAGTTAATATCTCTGCTCTGGAGGAATATGTCACATTTCATTGCTTTTTGACATAAATTTTGCCGAGTTGTAGGAAAAGAGAATTGCAAAGGTATACCATAAGGTGCTCTGTGTATAAGTGAATCTAGAAAAGCACGTCTCTCTGTGTGATCATCAATTACTTATATATAATACTAATTTATGTAATCTGGTTCCAAACTGAATTCTGTGAAAGGAAAAAATCTCTTAAATTAGTAGCACAGGACTGCCTTCTAGTTACATGGATCTCAGAACTACTACTGCAATGGCTGTTTAAATGGAAGGGATTTTAAGTTGAAGAGAGAAGTAGCAGTGATGAGGGATTTTTTTCAGAAGGAGAACAGAAATTGGTATACATTCTTCCTAAGTTTCAGTAAACTCCTGGATTTCCTATTCGATATGCGAAAGCAAACAACATATAGCAGAGCTCAGAACTGCTATTTACTGCACAGTATATTCAAGTTGTAGCACCTTTTATGTTACCTGATAAAAGCTGTGAATATTTAATTCCATTAGAGAGGCAGTGTAGGAGAAGGGAATACCAGTGACTTCACCCCTGATAAGTAAGAGCTGTGTTACCCCAATACTCGATTACCCAACACAGCCTCGCCCCTGATGAGTTACAGCTATATCCAATAAAGACAAGTGTGATAAAAGGGAGTGGGTTAGCTGGTGATGAGGGGATCATGGAGAAGGAATCCTGAGGAAGGGGGAATGAGAGGATCATGAGGAAGAAAAAGGATTTTGTGGACAGAGAACTGCTGCTGTGAGATCAAGTCTGGGTCTGCAGTCACAGTCTAGCCAGGTAAAAGCCTGCAGTCAGAGCCTGCAAACTAATCCCTGCAGTCAGAGTTCAGCAGGAAATAACCAGGAGCTAGAGGTTGCAGGGGAAACCTACAGCAGGAGATTCTACAGCCAGACTCAGTGAATGGTTGGAGTCAGGATGGCTGAGCTGTAAAGAGGAATAAACCAGGATCCTTTTTATGCTGTGATAAACCAGAAGTCTGTGTCTTGGCTCATTTCAACCCTCTAAATAGAGTGCTGATACAACAGGACAGTATGGCACTTTCCCCAAAACTTGATTTCTTTTCAGCTGCTTTGGGTGCAGAGAACATACTGGTGAGGATAGATATGGACTCAGCACCAGTGTCTGCATGCACAGCAGCACAAGGCATGAGCATATGCGAGTTTTTCTGTTCCTTGCCCACTGTAAATAGTGTACAAAGAACATAATCCATCAGATATGGTTGCTGATTACTGTTCAGCCTGCTTGGCACAACCACATTGCACTAGATTTCGTGTCTGAGGGCAGATTAAAGGTATTAATAACAACCTGATTGCAGAGGATTTGTAGCTAGCAGCTTTGAAATCAAATGATATAAAGGGTACTGCCTATGACAAACTGTAGATGTGCTGTGAATCCCAACATGCAGCTCATAAAAAAGCTGTTGAAATTCTAAAGTGGGCAGACTCACAGACAGACAAGAGCTTGCAGCATCCAATCAGTTTAAGAGCTAATGCACAAATACATTATTCTTCAGGTTGAAAGGCTGGGTCTATTACAAACAGTAAGGGTTTTCAGATGCAGTGTTTTACAAGATTTCAGTAATGAAATAGCTCACTTTAATCTGAACCAAGGAACTGCCAGCCTTTATAACAACACAATATTCCTAAAAAGTGCTCAACAGTCTAATGAGAACAGCTCCTGTTTGAGCAGTGCTGGTGTTATGTTCCAAGGAATATTCACAGTGTCTTGATATAAAAAGCTCAAACTTTTGAAGCTACAAGTGATAAATGAGACTCACTTGCCTCTCTTCATTCTAGAAATGCATCTGAAAGTTTAACCTGCATCTCCAGCAGGTTAAATCTTTTGGGGATTAAGTGGTTATAGACAATCTCTGGCATGGGCTGAAATGTATTTGGGAATGTGTCTGCTGTTTGAAATAAATGGGGTATAGAAAGAATGCCAACAGGTTTTGATTTGAGAATCTAATGTAAGGTGTGCAACTTTGAGACATGTCATTTCAATGGGCTACTTCAGAAATTAAAATATTTTTGGAGGGCTTAGATCACGTTTTGTACTTCAATCTCAGGTCAAAATCTTAGCCCTTTTAGCCTTATTTTGTGCACTTTGATTTCATAAGTGAAAATGCAGAATTTGCCCTTGAAGATGCTTGTTTTAACTGCAATAAATACAAGGAGAGCAGCCTATTATTTAACTGAACCTTGTTTTTGTGCAGCTAGTACTTCTTTTTTTCAGGTCCTGAAAAATATATTGCTTCTGTCAGTATAGGAATATATGCTGCACATAGATCCTGTGGGCTTTCTGGATTTTTCTTTTTTTCTGTGCTGCTGTCTGAGTTCGTCTCAGAATGACAGAGCACACAATTCACTAACCCAGCAAGATTGTTTGAAAAGAGCATGTTTAAAAAGTCAGTAGCAGTCCTGTGAAACTCAGGGAGAAAATTTTGTTCAATGGGACAATGCTAAAGAATATTTTTTGTGTCAAATTTTAGAAAAGGATGCCATTTTTCTACTAAAGGTTTATTCCTTCTGATGTTTAGTTTCCTGTGACACATCCAAGATGTTGAATTTTCACTAGAGCCAGTTGGACTTGTCCATGTGGAGTAAATATTCATTATTTAAGTGCCATATCATGTGTCAGATAACTTTGGCTCATTAATGTTCTATATTTGGAAGGGAGCCCTCACAAAACCCCCCCAAAAATGCATCAGGAAATCCCCTTGGAGTGTTATTTGTTCATGGATACCATCATTAGGTTGTTGAGAGCTGGGACATCAATGGCACAGCTCTGTGATCAGAAATGCTGGTGTGAAGTCAGCCCTCCTGTAAGGTGTGGGTGGTGAAGGAATATTGGCTCACATGTCAGGGCAGTCTCGGCCCCTCGGGGATGAAATGGGAACCAATTGTCAATTATTGCAGAAAGTACCCTGGCTGTGGATCACTGAACTCCCTCTAATTAATTTAAGAGACTGTCAGGCTCTGGGTTGTGGAGCTGCCTCTCAGCTGGCAGCAGAAAGTAAATGCAGTTTGGTAGCTGATGTTTGGAAGTTCAGAACAGCTTTAGGTGTTTAAGCAATACCTGTTGTGATTGCTTTTTTTTGTCTACTTGGTCTTGCTTTCAAAATATTTTCAATTTCAAGCTATTTATGGCTGTAAAGACTGTGCAAGTGCAGCTAGGAAGATGCAGAATGGGTTACTCTACCCTTAGTTCCATGCAGGAATGCCAACATTAAATTTAATACTTTGATATAGGTCAAATGTCAGAATAGCTCCAAAATGTACTTGGCTGTTTTTATATTAGTGCATGTGCATAAAATGGGCTGTGGAGTGGATGTGTCTGTGTGGGCAGGGGCAGCTGTGGGATGCCTGAGCTCTCAGCAGTTGGTCACAAGGAGTTTTTCAGTGTTTCTGGTCATTTCCATCAGTAATATTGTTTTGTTGACATCAGAAATCTACAAATCCCATCAGGAGTTATGGGAATCTATGATGCTTGATGTTTGATTTTAAATGCAGAGATGTTAATGTTGGCCTTTCATTCTTGTCCTGTGATATCTATAATCATTAGAATGCTGATGGCTTCTCCTTATAGCCCACAACGCTGCATGGAAATGATTTCAACTGGAATAAGTGAGTTGAATGAGAGGGAGAGGGTCTGAGTTCATAGCCTGCTTTTCTCCCCTGCTCCATTTAAAAAAAAAAAAGAATTATTTTTGTTCCATGTTTCACTAGAGTTGACTCTACTCACTAGAAGATGATGATGATCAGTAGCTTAAACATGGGCCAGGTGTCTGAGGACAGCTGTGACTTCTTTTGGGTCAGTTGCCTGTTAATTATTTAACCATTTGTAGGTAAAATGTGTAGATCTGCAGTAGATAGTGCATTTGGTGTAAAATTGTGATTCAGCAGAACTCTTGGAAATCTGGGAAGTTGAAAAAAGCTTTGCAAGTTTTAGCATCTTCAGCTGCCTGTGAGTCTTTTGAGAGAGAAATCTTACTTGCTGTGAAGTTTCAGAAGTGATTCCTTTGATTTGCATCCTACCTGCCAGTGGCACTGCAGGCCTGGGCTGGGAAGGAATGACTGCATCCCATCAAATGTCAGTTAAATGTGTCAGGCCTGAAAACAAATTAAAAAAGTGAAGTGGTGGTGAATAAAATCATAATCTTTAATGTGTTTGGCCTTGTGAACAAATAAGATCCTAAGTACTCTTTGAGAAGCATAGTGAAATATTCATTACGTGAATCCTTTAGAAACGAAATAAATATTTCAAATCCAATAAAATTAGAGAAACGATTTTAAAAAAGCAGAAATTGTTTATGTACCTTTTAAATAGATGTGATGGGTGAACAGGGAATGTAACTCATGTAAATCAATTCTTTAAATGCCTGTTCCTTGAAAATACTCAACATAATGTAGATTAAGGCAAAGCCAATAAATGGTTTTAACTTTTCTAGATATCCAAGGATTTTTATGTCTTCTGAAACATTAACATCACCACTGGATAAATGGGGTAGGTATTCCTTTATGTTAAGGAAAAATCATTAAAACATTAAACATCATTAAAAAAGGACAGACAAATGGTGGCAAATGTGCTCAATCCCCATTTTCAGTATGTTCAAGTGCTGTTGTTGCCTCAACACAAATCCTGGTACTGAATTAAATGCATGTGGAAATAGAGTTATTCAGCAGGGTGGTGTGATGTGGTAATTGAGCTGTTCTTGGTGAATGTGAATTAGCAGTGGCTGGATGTGCCATTGTATACCAGTAAGCAAATAACTTCCTTTTTCATAATTGGTTTGCTTCTGCCCTTGAAAATATGTGAGCCTTAAGGACTGAAAGCTAACGACAGAAAGAGGTATGAATACCCAGGGAGCTAAGGGTAACACAGCAGCCTGATGTAAAAATTTAATGAGCTTTCTTTTGACACTGTCATTTGTTTTAGCAAATTTTTGTAGGGAGCAAGGCCAGGAGCCATATGTAAATGAGCTTTTCTTGAGATTGTGCTCACCAGACAGCTGCAGGGAGTGTTGGGTGATGAAATGATGCTGCACAGAATGGGGTTAATGAAGATTACAAGTTACTTCCTTCGGGGTAGTGTACTCATTTTTTTTTCTTTTGTTTTAAGCAAGCTTATCCTGAAAGTCAGAAGTTTTAAGTGTTTAAAATGTCGTGAAGTCTAAGTGGAGTTTGGGGCAAGGCACCAGAAATTGCAGGTGGCTAATTAGCTGTTGTGATCTCGCGTGAGTGGCTGCCCAGATTGTCTCTGTCTCTGTGTGCAGTTTTCACTTCAGGACATTTCAGTTCAGAAGACCTACCAAGCTTCTCTCTAGGCCTGTGCACACCTTTGCAATAGTTAAATACAACACTTAGAAAAGACAACGCCAAAAATTGTTGAGCTGTTATTTAGATGTGGAAAGAATTCTGCAAGTGCCATGATTTGAGTATTTAGATTAATAAACAGCTGTAGGAAAAAAAAGGAAACCAAACCCAAAAAACTTCTGAGATGTTTGTTTGCTCAGAAAAGGAAGTAGCCAGACGTGAGAAAAGCCTTTTTTAGTCTAAAGGTAAGTTGCCAGAAGCTAGTACACTTCATGAGAGAAGACTTAAAAAGCTGTTACTTCATGAAAATGAAATTTTCTAGATACTTCTGTCATACAGCAAAGTTAAATTTTGAGAAGAGCCAAAGGCAACAATCTTCAGTGCTTTATAGAACTTTTAAAGGAAAACCAGGAGGCAGTGGCACATGTGTTTTTGACACACTGGGAGAACTGTGGCCTGAATTTTCTGTTATCCAAGTCCTTGAGTTCAGATAATTTTTAATTTTATTTAATGTATCAGGGAAGGGGAAAGACTACTTGGTTATTTCACTGAAAAATGTATCCCAGTCTGTTATTGTGAGGTTCAGTGTTCCACTGGCTTCAGAGATACACTATAAAAAAACTTCCTGTTTTCCTTTTCAGTTGTATCAAATCACTTCATTTAATGTGTAAAATTACCTTTATTCCTACCTTTTCCTATCTGACTCTCCTCTTGATAAATAAACATATTTGAAGTCAGCTAATACTGGTGACCTTCTCTGTTTCCAGTCAAAGGAGGAAGGTTTGACAACATTTGGAATATTACTTTTCCTTTAAGTTAACAAACTCGTTATGTGTTTTGTTTTATCTTTATTAAGCAAAAAATCCAGCAGATGCTCCCAAGGGGGTGCTTCTCCTACCAATATCTTTGAGGCTTTTGTTCACTTGGGGGTTTTATGCCTCATATATTGCAGTATTTGAAAAGATGGTACCCGAGGAGCAAGGCTATTTTTTAATGTTTATAGACATTTTTATTGTGTGGAAAAGATTACACTGAAATGTCCACCTAAAGCAAATCAAATAGGACTACATATGTTTGCCTATTGCAGCTTGTTTTAATGTTCTTAAATTGTTTTCTAAAGCATTTCTTAAAAATCCCTTAGTGCTGTGCTCATGTACATGGTTTTAGGAAGCAGATGACACAGGCTGTAGCACTTAACAAGCTGAAGCAGAGCCAGGATGAAGAGAGAAAATGTTTGTTTAGTTTTAAATGAGGCACAGTCCATGAAATGCCTTAACACAGTGACAGGGTAGGCAAACATACATTTTTTGTAGTCAGTGGTGTCAGAACAAGAGCAGTTGGCAATGCCCAAATGGAGAATGACCTTGACTCAACCTTTGTTGTTCAAGATAGAGAATACTTCTAATTATTCCTGACAAAGACTAGCAAAATGGTTTACTTCTAAAACAAAGACATGTTCTGAGGCACTCAGTGCATAACCTCACAAGCTGTATCACAAAAGAGAGGGGGAAAGCTTCAAGTACATAAACTCTGACTCCCAGACTGTGTTTACTGGAGGGTACATTCCCCTCTGGATAAAGGCCTGAGCTCAAGTCTGGGATCCAATTAGAAGTAAGGAGTGAAGAACAAATTAATTCCAAGAATAAGGTAAGTTACTTCAGGAATGCCAAGGTCTCTCTTTTCCTACAGTTGCCAACCAAGAGCCCATTCTCTTGCTCTGCCCCTCTGCTCAGACCTTCCTGGTAAGAGAAATTTGTCTCCTGAGCCCTGGGTTTGCTCTGGTCACTCGAGGCACTCACAGTGTTAGTGCAGGTTAGAACTTGTAAGTTTGGGGCAAAGGACTGACAGGAACCTCACAAAATTCAGGAACGGGAAATGCAAAGTCCTGCATATGGGGAGGAGTGACTCCATTTATTGTTCAGCCTGGGAGCTGACCAGCTGGGGAGCAGCTCTGCCAAAATCCACCTGCAACTCCTGGTGGGTGAAAAAATGGAACATGAGTCAGCAATAAACCCTTGCAGCAAAAAAGGGCCAACAGTGTCTTGGGGTGCATTTGGAAGAGCTGTCAGCAGGTTGAAGGGCATGATAATTAAATGTCTAAACAAGGTTTTATTCTTAAGTCTCCTTAGTTTCAATCTGTCTTCTATTAAATCATGTTTCATTTGCAAATCTGTGGTTTTTTGCTGCCTTGAGCCACATTTTCTCTGTTCTGCCCTCTCAGCCTATGTTTTTCATTTCATTTTTCTCTTATCTGCTTTTCTGCTCCATTCCATAATTTACCTTGTTCCTTGTCATAAGTACCTTGTACCTTATCATAACTCAAATTTAGCTATTGGCAGCAGAAGTATTCTGACCCTTTCTTTCAACTGGCTTATCAAATGGGTTGTTATTGTTTCTGCTAGAGAGGTTGAGTATTTCTAATACAGTTCAGTTGATTTATTAAAAAAAAATCACAAAAGCAAGTCCCTTGGAGTACTGCAGGAATCAAACTGGTTATAATGCCAAGCCCTTACTCAGGAAAAAAAATGTTCCTCTTTCTTGGGTGCTTGTTCGAGTTGCCTCTTTTTCTTCTTTGCTACTTCTTTGTTGCCTCTTCAACAGGAAGGTGCACTTCCACAAATATTATCTGGTGAAACTCCACTATTAGCTGTGGATGTATCTCTGTGTGGTAATCCAGGTCTGGGTAGCTAGTTTAGTGTTACTCTTCCTTTAAAAATTATATGTCATAATGTCTAGAAGTTGGAATAATTTTAGGGAATAGTCTATGGTGCATAAATATTTGGTCATTCTCCAATCCATGCTGGATATCTTTCTGTGATTGTGGGGGAAAGAAATTTCACACTACACGTACAAATATTTCAAAATTTCAGTCAGTCAGTTGGCTGTTATTATGCCAGACTAGGCAGAAAAGATAAGAAATATATTTTATTGGAACTGCTACCTCTTAGTATATTTGTACAAAGATGATATATTTTGTATTATGAAATGTAAAATTCAGTCCTGAGAAATCTTCTGCTTCATCACATTAAAGTTTATAGCTGTCTTCTAGTTTGGCAGAACACAATAATATGTTTTATTATACGTACTTGTAATCCTTTGGTTGAAAGAAACCTTTATTCCAAACTTCTACTTTTTAATGTCATGTGAAAATGATTTTGGTTAGAATACATTATTATTTTGTGCTGTTGGCTTTTGTCTCTGTTTTCCTATTGCATTGAAGACTGTTTTGTGATAAGGATTCTTGATGGATGCCAAGATTTGAGAGGGGTGTTCAAATGGGGACCAAAGACTTTTTTGTGGACAGACAGAATAATAAATACAAGCCCATATTTTTATCCAATCTAGCTGCATTATTGATATGAGTGGACTTGGAAAGGATGCTATGCTAGTATTTGTTTTTGTCATGTAATGAACATGCATGAAATTTCACCAGCACGTTTTCTTACCTTTTTAATACTTTTATAAAAATCATAGCATATGACTTATTCAGAACAGCAGAGAATATTACCTTACAGCATTACCTCATCTTCCACAAGGGTTTAGTGCATTTCATTAGTGCATTGTGTTTGCCAGACAATATCACACACAAGCCTTTAATTACTGTGACGACCAGCTCTGTACTTTTTGATAAATTTGTTGTGCTTATGAAGCACTTCCACCTTTGTGTGGAAAAGATTAATGTTTTTTTATACATGAGAAACTGAGGAATGTGGATGTGCTGCTGTGCACTGTTTATATCATATAGAAAATCTGGTGCAGACAGAATTTGAAACTTTAATCACAGCCTTGTGCCTTGGTGACTGTAGTATTATTTCTCTGACTTTACTGTGGGGAAATTACTTAACTGCCTCTACTATTCCTGTCTTGCACTCTTTTTCTTGATATAATTCCTGACAGTGGTACACAGTTTAATGTAGTTCCCTTCACCAGTTTGTACTAGCATAGGATTGATGCCATCAGTAAATACTAAGTTTTCATGTAGATAATCTATTTCTGCACTTTGCAAAAGGTGAGACAGGTAATTTGCAGATGAGTCAAGAGAATCTGATGAGGTGCTGGAGATCCTAAATTCCTCGTGGGACTGCTTTCTGCTCCTATACATTGTGGCTGGCAAGAGTTGAATATCAATAAGCTGTAAGTTAATTGACAAAATTGCACTGTAAGAATTCCTCACCTTTCCTGTAGAATCCAAGTTACATATACTCTGTTTCTACCGGTTGATAATAGAAAGATTTAGTGTAAATTATTGTCTCTTGTATAGAAATTTTCATTTTAGACTGTACCCTTCCTTACCTAATGATAAGGAAGAAATTTATAGATTCTTTTTTGATATATGAGTAAAGGATGATAAATTTTATTATACATAGTTTAATTTAAAGTGAAATTATAAGTATAATACATATATTTAATTTTGTTTCTAATTCTCTTAACCATTCACCCCATATTTACAAAAAACTACTTCTCATTCAAGTTATCATTTAAAAATTACAATGTTCTCTAGAACACATCTAGGAAATGATCTTTCTTCACTTGAAATGCTCTAAAATTAACTTTTCATAGACTGTAAGTAGCACTCCAGAGATAAGTTCTTTAATGTACTGGTTATTGCTTTCAAATTACTCTTAATTGCCTAAATTAATAATGAACTTTTTTTTTCCTTTGGTTCTTAAAAGGGACAAATGAATTTGAATCACTCTCTAAAGAATTCAATCACTGGACATCTTCTGATTACTTTTTATATTCATGATGAAAATTAAAGAAGAAAAAAAAATAAGAACAGCAAGGTCACCTTCAGAGTGTTTGCTGTTTGTGAGAAAATCAAAGGAAAGTGACACAAACCCCGTTTAACCATTCCTAGGAAAGAGTAGAGACTGCAGGAACAGAGGAACTTACGTCAGCTCTGACTGCCTCAAGTGTCTGCGAAGGCAGTGTGTCTTGTTTAATGAAAAATATATTTTTATTCACCTTAAAATAGTGGTGTAATAACACTGTTGTGGAAACAGAGGCCAATACAAAAAGATTTCTGCCCTGATCTGAAAACAGAGGAAAGGGTAAGCCTGTTTTGTGAGACCTATCTATATCTTTTAGGAATGTTAAAGTAAAGCAGATGTAAAATCTTCCCTAGTTTATTTTTTTTCCTAACTGTAAACTTTATCCATTAATATGAAAATCTTCATTAGGGGAAGTACATGGGTTTTCTGTACTCCATCTGGCAGCTCAGAAGAGAGACAGAAAATTAGTCAGGAACTTCATTAATCACTTGGGAATCAGCTGAGTATGTAATTAGCCCAGAACAGCTTTTTAAAATGTTGCCTATAAGGTATGGTAAATCAATTCCAGCTCAATAAATCAGGCTTGTTTGCAAACTTGAACTTCCAAAAGTAGCACATTCAGAATGCTGATACACCAGCAATTTGATAAAAAGCTCTTTTCGGCTTTGGGTATCAGTGACTTGGGTCCTTAGTGACAGCACTCAAATTAAAAAGGGAAGTGTAGGAAATGAAAAGATGGAGAAATTGCAGTTTGGGCAGCCTCAAGTGCTGCTGTGAGGGAAGGGGGCACTCAGGGTACACGGATGTGCCTTTTCAGACAGTACCTGCTAATGACAGAAAAATCTTCTGTCCTGTTTTAATTACAGCTACAGCAGTAATAGCAGTGAAACAAATGGAGTAGGTGGAAGCCAAGTAAATAATTACAGTCATTTCATGTAATGGTTTCTTTAAGAGTTTTCCCCTCTATTGTATTACAGCTGCTAGTTTAATATTAATGTCAAATACTATTCTTAAAGAAACCAGCTGTACCTTTAATTGTTAATTCAAGGAAAATTAACCAAGGTAGGAAGACTGAGTAGAATCTGGTGGCCTGTTTCAGTTCTCAAAATTTCCTGTGTAAAGAAGCCTAAAATGGGTCTAAGTTACTTTATTTTTTTGTTTGTTTGGTTTGGATTTTTAATAAAAATGTATAGTATACTGTGGAAGTGATGGCTTCAGTCCAAATTTATTGTTTAGAGGGGAGTTCAGCTTCATTTTGTGTGGGGTTTTCCCTGGAAGAATGCAGGACTTGACATTTTAATGCTAATGTTCTTCTCATAATATCTTCTGTTGTTTTTATTTTAAAGCCTGCTGGAGTTTCAGCAATCCCAATGCAGTGTATTTTCATGAGACACGGATGCAGTAGTTTGGTCTGTAGACTTATAATTTCCTGTTAGGAGCCATTTACTAGCCCTACTTTCAATGGATCCATGGCAGGAATACTACATGGAATTATGGCAAACAGCTGCTGTGGAAGTAAGTGCTCCACGTACTCCAGCTTTGCAGCCAAGAGAAGCCCGCATTTGGCAAAGACTTAGTGAATTTATTAATCAACAAAAGTAATATTATAACATTCTTATGTAGAAAGTAGAATTGCCTTTTAATTGCTTAAATTTTAACCTGGTGGATTTCAGGCTATCTTGAAGTGCCTCCATAACTGGACGTGAAAATTCTCTGCTAGCATGGCAGAGTATTTATCACACTTCCCCCAAATTTGCTCTCTTAATGTCTGGGATTTCTGTGAGTAGAAGAGAAATCTTATTCTTAAAGATGATACAATTGTTTGGATATGGCTGGGTCTTCAGTGGGCTTTCAGTTCTGTGCATGATTTTTCGTACTTTTTATCTACATGTATGTACTGGGCTCTTTCTATGCAAGCTATGAGATGATGAAAAAGTTATATAGAAGGAAACTTGTAGGAAATAGCTGAAATTTTTCTGTCACTGTCATATAAAACTGAGGAGATTGACAAGTATTGCATATTGCAGTACTTGGCATAGCACATTAGGTCAGAGATAATTTCAGTTCTCTTCTTCTTCCTATTATTTGGACTCATTGGGCCATGGTTCAAATGCCTGTCTGCAGTTGGAGAGTGGAGAGCCCAAAGTGGCACTTTTTCTCTGACCATTACCAAATCTGAATCCATTTCTCTGAATTCATGAGGAGAGACATTTCCCAGAGCAAGATTTTTTGATATGCTTTAGAAGATTAATCTCACTTTCAATAGAAATATGTGTGTGTTATCTTAAAGAAACATGCTGCCACAGCTGGGACTCTTTGTAATACCTCAGTTTGCTTAATTGCTTAGCGCTGCTTTCATAATTAAGACCTGTTAACTTGTTGCATATTGGTAGTGAGAATGCACCCTGAAAAAGGCTTGCAGTTCCCTGCAGTTCTGAATCACAGAATGGTTTGGGTTGGAAGGGACCTTAAAGCTCACCCAGTGCCACCCCTGGCCATGGGCAGGGACAGTTTCCACTGTCCCAGGGTGCTCAGAGCCCTGTCCAGCCTGGCCTTGGACACTACCAGGGATCCAGGGGCAGCCACAGCTGCTCTGGGGTCCTGTGCCAGGGCCTGCCCACCCTGACAGGGAAGAATTTCTTCCTAAAATCTCTATCTACCATCTTTCAGTTTAAGATCATTACCCCCTGTCCCATCAGTGAGCACTCACAGGAAGGTCCCAATCTCCTGCTGTTATTGCAAAAGCAACAGAGAGCAGTGGAAAACTTGGCACAGAGTGCTGGAATTTGACTCTTGGAACACCTGTGTAGTTTTGTACTGTTCAGGAGGGCAGCAGGTAGTTCAGAGAACTTCATTGCTTTTCAAGGTGTTTGGCAATCCTTCATAAGACATCAGATCACCAGCAATTATAACATGATGTGTTAGAAATCTCTTAATATAAAAGTTAGGTTGTGCAACAATTTCACTGGGAACATCTGGGTCCAAAAGATATTCACAATCTTAAGAACACATTCAAGATACCTTCAGATATTGTGGTCGTGTACTTCTGAATGTCTGTCAGAAAAATAACACCTACTGAAATGATCAAAAGGATCTCAGGGAGAAAAAAAAATGTTTGAAGATCTCTAAAGACCATTCTCTGTACTCCTGTAGACTGTACAAACATACTAAAGTTGACAGTAATTGTTTCTGCACTTTCTGTGCATCTCAATTACATAAATAACAATTTGCCAGGAGCTCTGGGGTTGATTTGACTCAGTGACAGTTTGGGATCAACACCTGAACTGGAATGTAGTGCATTTTTTAGTTTTTTAAAAATAGGTATGGTAGAAGGGATTTTTTTGAAAAAATTACATTTACAAACCAACAGCATACAGGTACCATCAACAAAGCCTCTACTTGGGGATTTTTCCTTTTTAACAAGCTTTCTTCAAAATTACAACAATTGACACATCCATTGATTTTAACAGTGTCTTCAGCATTCTGCAATATTGCAGAAATCCTAAAATGATACTGGAAAGATTCACCTAGGAAGATGATTTTCTGCAGCTCAGTTGGGGAGAGCTGGTTTTCCACATACACATTTTTCTCTGCTTTGCTGCAATTGCTCTGGACTGTGGGAACTTGTGGAAAGGACATTACAGGTGAAGAAAAACCCTTCTGGCCTGGCATCTGTGACACACTATCCTTTACTCATTTCTGCAACCCTGAGGAATTTAGCAAGCAGCTGATCTGCCCCAAGGACTCAAATATAAGTTAGTAGATCAAAACTGGAAAGATTTTAAGTAGGAAAATGGTTTTCAGATAAATGTTTGGGGTGTTTCTACATATCACCATCTTTCCCTTATTTTTGTTACGACATTTTCTGTCCTATGATGTGTGTTTGGTGTTATAAACTTAGATAACAAAAGCAGTTAATTTTCCTTATAAGATGCAAAAGCAAACCACCCAGTATTAAAGGGAAAATTGGATTTGCTGCAACAGGACCCTTCCAGGTCTATAGGGCTCATTGCAGGGTTTAGAAAATGGGATCTGTGGAACAGCTGCTGTTTGTGGAAACCACACAATAATCACAAGGCATTTTGTGGTTCATTACCAGTTAGGGACCATTTTTGAAGGGATGTGTGCAATATACAATGATCTCTCAGAAGACTAGCAAGCAAAAAAAGGCAATCTGATTAAAACAGCATCAGAGGAGGCCCTGGGACGTTCTGTTATAACTTGAAATCTCGTTAGACTGTGGCAAGTTGAAGGCAGGGCAAATTTTATGCTTCAGCAACTTGTAAGGGTCTCTTTGACATTTTCAACCATAAATAATTAGTTCATGCTGATGATATTTCAGCCTCTCTTGCAGCACAGTATTTTGAAGCAGAACAATCTGTTGGATGCAGATAAGCTTTTACTGAAAGTCATTATAAGGTAATAGGAAATTGTTCAGAGACCTCCACTAAAGCTGAAGTTGAATAACCCCAGGAGCAAAACCTTCATACTAACAGTCCAATTACACTCACAACTTACACTTAATTATTATTTAATAATTTATAACTAAGAAAGATTATATGATGGTGTGTTTCACTGCTGGCTTACGGATCTGAAGCAAACTGTGTGTAAATTGGGGAGTATGTTGTTTTTCCAAACAGGCATGGCAAGAAGCATTATTTTCTGCTCAGTTTGGAAGTGGGTTTCCTTGGGTTATTTAGGTTTATTCAAGTTAGTGACAAATGCAATAAATGTTACTGATATTTTTATTTCTGCTGGCACAAGACAAGAAATTGCCTTGCTTCCCTGAAATGTTGATAAGGTTATTTGTGTAGGCTGTTTGCTAGTTAAACACCAGTGTTGTTGTTTTTCCTGTCTGAAAATTGAAGTGATTGTGGTCTTGGAGCAAATGAACTTATCCACTGGAGTGCAGTGGGTGATACAAAAGGAATCAGAAAACTTTTCTGGTAAAAAGTAGGTGATATAAAGATAAAAAGCTTCATCTGTTGCTTAGGAGAAAATGATGCCCTTTGAAAGGCAAGGAGACATGAAATTAAGTTAATACGAGGAATAAAAATATATTGAAAAGGGATCTAAGTGAGATCTGGGAAAATATTCAGAAAAACAAATTTGAAGGAATAAAGCATTATTATATCTGTGTGCATAATGTAAAATGGTAGAAATAGTTGACAGAGCTTAAAGTTCAAATTAAAAAAAATCCCCTATTTGAAAATACAGAAGAAAAGCATTAGAGAAATGTCTGTGTTTCTCCTCATGTCGAATTATGGGTGACTTAACTTTATACTTGTAAAATAGAAAAATTACCATGTTGAAGACAAGTATTTCTAGTATTCAATTTAAAAGTTATGCTAATTTGTTATTATATGTTCTTCAGCCTGTCTAAAGCCAGTAGAAAATGGAGAACATTTATAGGATGTTTTGGATAATCCAAACAACATTGAGGAGTTAGGTTAATGCTGAAACAGGTCAAGTGATGCTTTTACAAGTGCTAACAACGAATGATTTGTTTATGAGCATTTAATTAATGTAGTCTGAATTCTAAGGTTTTCTTATTGCTGTATTGGACAATTACCAGATGAAATTTTACTATAGGATTGATGTTATTTTTAAGATGATAGGTTTACAGGCTTTATTACAAACCATGAAGGCAGCTGAGATATAATTTGTAGAATTTATTTGGATTGATTAATCATAATTTATTTTCCTACCCATAATTTTTCTTAGTAAAAACCCAAGGTTGCCTTTTAATGGCCATTTTTGTTCGACCCACCAATGTATAAACACAAAAGACAACATAATAATACTCAATATTACTGCATTAACCTTCTAGAGCTGGTGTTCACTAGGTCCAAGGTTATATTAGCAAACAAAGCTCCTTACAGTCTAATGCTGTTTTGTGTAATACTCCCTCTAACATATCCTTAATTTATGGCATTAATCATCAATGACAAAAATTTTAACCTTTTATGGCCTCCCTAAAATTAATGAAAATTAAACTTCACAGCATGTCCAATTACTGCCATTGATGGCCAGTCTGCCAAACAAATGACTGAGAGTTTGTGTTCCTTTTGTGAGGTAAGTTCTGTAACAATTAGGAAAGTAATATATTTCTTACCTTAACCTATGGTAAATTCTTCAAATGGAATTCTCCATGGGAACTAAATGCTGGACTTTTCAATCCCATCTCTGAAGTAAAACCTTGTTTGTTGTTTTTTGTTCTCCAAAGAGATGCTGTTCAATAGTGGGCTCTCAAAACTGAGTTACTTACTTGCATTACGTTAAAGGACAAAATTAAATAGATATATAGCAAAATAAAAAAATCCTTTTCATTTTCATGTCTTACTAGGTTTATTAGCAGGCTCTCTGGATGCAATTATAATTATCCCAATGTCATAAATATTTTGTTGTGGTTTCTGCAATGCTGTTATTAAGTACATCACAAAAGAAGTTCACTCCTTTTACAGAAAAGTGGCCAATCTTTCACTGGGTGGGAAATTTCAGACACTTTTTGACTATTTACAGTAATAAAAATTGAGGAAAGTGTGTGTGTGGAGAGTGGTGGAGATGATCCTCTATATACTAGAAATAAACTCATAAAAATATGAGTTTTCCTAGAGGGGCAAAGTTATTTAAAAGACAGATGGGATGGTAAAACTGTTTGTGACATTTTTGAGCAGCAATAAATAATGTATTTGAAATTGCTTAGATTTCAATTTTACTTTGTTCTGCAATTAAAATACTTTATTTCTGTGCTCTCTGGGGAGCAGAATGTCACAAACTCATTGTTCATTCTGACTGAAGAGTCAATTCTTTTTACATGTCTCTGTCTTTTATTTATTTTTATTTACTTACACAGGTAAGTAAGTAAATTATTATTTATAATTTATTTTTAATATTTTATTATCTTTATTTACTTACACAGATTCTTTTTCAGTGTCATTGGCAGGCCCTGCACACTGCATGTCTGACTGAAAAGGAGTGGCCTCCCAATTCCTGCTGCCTCATTATTTGTGGAGCAGTCACTTTTGCTTCTTCATTCTTAAAATACAAATGTGGGCCAGGATAAAGCACAAGGCTGGAGATCCAGAATGAAGTGCTGGGTTGGGTAATAGCCTAACTAAAAATAATTGGCTTGCAGGAGGAAATCCTGTTTTCCTGCTGCTCTGTGAGATTTCCTGTGGTGTGTCACTGTCCCCTAACTTGAAATGAGATATTGCAGTAGGATCCACAATCCAATCTGTGTGCACAAGGCAGGATTGGTGCTGCCTGGGTCATATTCAAGTGACTTTGTGCTAGAAATTTCACAAGCTCTGAAATGCTTAACTTGAAAATTACTTATCTGCTGCTCCCTGATTCAGCCACGGTTTGTGGGTATTGTGCAGTCCTGAGCAGCATGTGGACACAGGCTGTGTCCTCAAAGATGAACAAGTGATGAGCACATCTGCTTTTCTGCAAATGAAAATGAAAGAGATGAATATGGGACTTGGAATTGATATTGCCTCACTTTGAAATCTCTATATAGGTTTAGCTTAGGCTGGCAACAGGTGTGGAGCTCTAACGAGAGTACTATGAGAATGTTATTTTCTGAAAAAAAGCCTCCATACAATGTGTACTCCTGTAGTTGGGTATTTAGCCCTTGCAGTAACTATAATTTCAGTGTGTGCCCCTTTTTGGAGTTGCTATCTGTAAACTTCTGGGGAATCCTGAGAAAGAACAGTGTCTTGGTAGCTAAGCCTGGGCATATTTCTTGGTGCATGACTCTGTAGGATAACCTTGAAATGGCTGAACAATTTTTCTTAGGTCTGCAGCTGAAATTTAGTCTCTTTTTGAAGCTCATTTTTGTGCTTCCACCACTATTAACCTTTATTCACTAACGTGGTGTGTAGGTTGAGTGAAAGGCTTGAAAGAAAATTTTAACGCCCAGTGTGGCTGCTGTGAGTGGACACATGGAAAGTCATTTAGCTTCTTGAAATGAGCAGAATGATTTTATGCAGAAAAGGACTATGGAACCCAGCACTTGACAAATGGAATGCTGTGCTTAGTTGATTCTTCCACCCCCACCCTGCCCCCATCAAATGCTGATTTACCTGTCTTTGCCCAATTCAGCTTTGCCATTGAATTTTCTTGCAAATGTGCTGGGGCTCTGATGAACTTGTTCACAGTGCTTCAGGATTAATGCCTTGGGGCCCATGTCACAGAATCCTTTGTAATAAAACAGTGCCAGGAAAACAAAGTATGGGAACTTTTTTTTCCATATTAAATTTATGATCAGTGGGAATGTTTTATTTCTCACAGTAGTTGAGTGGGTCAGTTAATTGCAGGTAGAGGTCATTCCCACCAAATGCTGAGTGTATGAAGTACATTATTCTTTGGCAGAAGCAAGGTCACCTGCTCCATGTGTTTGCTTTCATTGTTAATAATGTGCACATTTTTTCTGAACTTTGAGCTAAATTAACGTGATCATGTGTGACAGGTGGTTTCCTGAGTGATAGGGAAGTGTTTAGGGAGTGCATTTTTAATAAAATGAAGGCTCATATATAAGTTGAAAATTGCAGCCAGGTAAGTAGATTTATGCTGGTGAAGAGAGCTCACAAAACAAGTCAGATGAGGGAACAAATTAATAATTAAGGCATTGAGATGTGAGAATATATTAAGAAATAGTTTAGGGCCCTGGAGGAAGTGGAAACAGCTATTTTTGTTTGTCTTGTTTTTCTAAATGGAGAATAATTCACAAGTGGAGGTCAGCTATTATTAGAGGAAATGCACAACAAGCCTCGTTGGCTTTTTAACTTTTCAGTATCAGTCCTTAAGGGCACAGCGTGGGATTTTCAGGTGTCTGTAATACATCTGTTACTGAAATTATTTGGGGTCTGTCACTGAAAGTATCTGAAAAACCATCTTATTCCAGAAAGTGTCAGCAAGCAGTGGTGTTAGATCCAGCTAACAAATGTTTAGGCATCTAAAGTAACTGAATTGAAAACAAAAAGAAATACACAGTTTTTTCCTGAAGTCTGGTGATCCATACAATTAAATACAAGATGGAAGTAATCACACCATGATATACCTTAAATAGCTTCACTTGTGGTGTCACAAGTTGCCAGTATATTCTGCCAACTTTCATCCTGCTGGGAAGAGCAAAATGTTTCCTGATTCTCACATTTGCTGCAGCTCCCAATAATGGGCTAGAAAGTCTCATGGGGTTTTTTTGTTCATCTCCCACAAACTTCTCTAAGGAGAAGAACAATTGCCCTATGTTTATTCATCAGAAATCAATTCATTTTTTTTAGTATTAATCAACAATTTGCCACTTAGGGGATGAGAAAACAAATTTTTCCACCTGTTCTATGTGCTTATGGATGTGCTTTGTCAATGCCTGGCTGAAAGAAGGACTGTGTTCCATGGGCATTGAGATGTTTGCTGGACTGTGTGCAAATAAGCTTTCATAAATACAGCGAAGAAGTATGGCAGCATATTTGACAAAAATATCCTAGTTAGACATAGCAGTTACACAGAGAGGCTGGTGCTTTTCATTAGACAATTTGGAGGCCACTTCATGGTAATTCATGAAGAAAAAAAAATTCACATATGGGTTACAGTAGCTCAAACATGAAGAGGAAATTGCTGGTTTATTTGAAGTACCCCAGTACTTTTCTGAGAGAAGGTTTACAGTGATAATTTATTTTTATTTTTGATTCATAGTTCTGTAGTACATCCTAGAGTTGGAGGGAAAAGAGAACTTGAGTTATGTGCTGGCTCTGGTTTAGCTGTGGGAATGAGACACAGATTTCATCATCTAATACAAGCTTGGCTGTATAAATATATATTTCTGTATATTTATATATGATTATATATTTCAGTTGTAGTTCTAAGGCTTGGAACATCAATGGTATGTCTTGTAGCCATGCAATGATGACAGCAAATTTCATTTTTATAGCATAGGCTGATATTTTATTTATGTTTTATGCACAATAATGTAGCCAACATAATTAGACAGTAATTTGTGACTTCCAATGTAAACATTTTAGAAGCTATGTAGTCAGAAGCAATTGCTAATTAGAGAGCTGTTAGCTAAACATATATAATTGGGAACAGACTGACAGGCTATTGCAAACAGCAGGCTATTTATAACTCCATGCTGTTCTTAAATTATATTTTGTTTAATGGACTTTGGACAGTGCATAAAAGGAGGGTTTTGTGACTTGATCTGCACTTTAATTTCTTTAAATAAAATGAAACCTTGCAAATGTGAATGCCACACAGGCTAGCTGTGATAATTAAAAGCTATTATTAACTAGATGACTTTCTGGCTGAGCCATTTTCTAATTTCTTTAGGAGTGTGGACTCCCTGAAGAGAGTTATAAATTCAAGTATTACTTAATTATGCTTTTAACAATAAAGGGCACTTTAATCAGCAACCTCTCAAAAACCCTTCTCCTGTAGTCATTTATTCAAACAATGAAAAAGTCAAGAGACACTTATATTATAAAGTCTTCTAAAAATACAATGTACCTATTCACAGGCCCTAATTTATGTTATATCAGTTCCTATTGATGCTTACCTCCGAATATCAAAAGAAAAGTATTTTAACTGCTTTTGGGTAGCAGGAATGATTTTACTACAAAGATTTTTGTGCTTTTAAAGGAAAACTCAGAAGATATCTGAGCATTGTGGTCATGCTCACGGAGCCACTAAAGGATGTGTTATGTTTCAGAAACAGGAAAACTAAATATACCCTGGAGAGAATTTTAACACTGAATGGGAGGTTTTTTACCTTGAATTTTGAGGGAGAAGTCTGGTAGTTTCTCTTTAGGACAGCTGTCTTTGGAAACTGGGAGAAGGACTTAGGGTGCTGGTGTGTGTTGGGATTTCACACCCCGTGTGCAGGCTCAGCTCAGGCACCAGCAGGGAAACTGAGGATGAGGGGACCTGTAATGGTCTGTAAAAGCTGGAAGGAGCCATCCATGTACAGAGAAAATCCACTTGTACAGCAAAGAATACTTTGCAAGACCCAAGGGAAGAGAGAATTCCTGTTCCACAGCCACCAAGGCAGTGCTGCTGCAGGAGTGAACTGAATCTAATATTGACAATACTTCAGACCAAACGAGATCAAGAGAAAAGAATATTATCTGTAGTTTTCAATATTACCTGTAGTTTTCATTTTTCACTTCAATGAATAAATGTGCTCTGCAGACACAGAAAATAAAATTCATATAAAATGAAGAATTAATGATGAAACAGAGTAGGTTTCATTAGATTAAAGTAACTTTTTATTTGGGTTAGTTTCTTTCAAAAGTCAAATAAATCATGGTAAACTTTTTTTTCTTATATTTACCATAATTGTTGGTTCCATTGCATGTGAGGTCCAGCTGTGTTGGTGTGCATAATGAGAAATGAACCATCCTGCTGAAGCACCAAGGGCAGAAGGAGCAGATTGAACCCACAGTGCTGTCAGCTGTGTCACACCCTTGGTGTGATGTGATCCCAATGTCAGGATGGGTGTGCACTACAATGTGAAGAGCATGACACAGTTCTTGTGGCAATGTCACCTCTGCCAGCAGCTGCCAAGGCTGTTTGTGTGTAATGTGGAACTGTAGCCGAAGGGCAGCATTCCTTTAACTTTGGCTTTTCTGATGGAAGAGAGCTGGTTCCAGTAAAATGTAAACCCCAGAGAGATTTGTTTGCCTTCATGTGTGGTTTGGCTAAAACTGAGGGCTGAATCTACCAAATAAATTTTATACTTTAAGGTTTCTAAAACTAAAGATGCAATTCTATCACACACTCAGAGAAGATGCATAAACCAGGTGTAAAGCCTTGTTCAGTCCCTGCTGAAGCTGGGGGGAGGTTGGTCAAACATGAGAGGGCATGAGAGACCTCCCAAACCACAGTAGCCCTGCAGAACAGGGTAACATTTAAAGGTCCCTGTTTGTTGTCTGACTGAAACTGCAGGGAGAATAAAAATGCTGCACTGAGGTCAATCAAGTGGTGCCTTGAGAGGTGCCATGAAACTGGTTTGGTAATTCTGGGTCCTGTGTCACTGTGAGGCCTCACCACGGTAACTGTGCAGGATAAAAAAAATTACAGGTGCTGTACAAAGAGATTCCCTTAATCAGAAAGGTTCTTTCAATTTGTGATTCTATGAAAAAAAGGAGCGATAAATTTATGACTCTGCTTTTTTCGAGCTGAATACTGATGTCATTTTTCAATCTATGGTGCATGAACTGGAAATAGGAGAAGACTGAGATTTTATAACATTTTATTGAAAATATTCTCTTGCATTTGTTAAGTTGCTTACTGTCTTTTGGATATCTAAAGTGATTCTGAGCATAACTGTACCTTTCCTCACTGAAGTTACACAGATTTTTGAAAGTAACATTTGAGTACAAAATGTTCTAATACTGAGTAAGTGGCTTCCAATTAAAAATTTAGGAAAAGGAAATAAGGGGGAAAGTTTGCTCTCTTTCTTGTCTGTTTTGACAGTTTATTTTCTCTTTGATGATCTCAATTCTCATTAAAGGCCCGTGGATTTTTTGAGATTTGCTTATTTCTGTGATTTATCCAAAGGTTTGGTGATTCATTTGAAGGTATCTTGTTTTTTTGTGATGATTAAAACCCACCTTGGACATGATAGTTTCTAATTTGCCATTTCTAATTAAGGAAGTTTTAATGTGCTAACAACAAACACTATGGCTAAACCATCAACAGAGTTGTTTTTAAAAGGCAATTTCCATTTCTTAGACTGTGTTAGTGTTCTGACATTTCTGTGCTACATTGCATTACATTTCTGTAAACCTTATTAACTTTTTCACAAGCAATTAATTATGAAAGCAGTGGGAGTAATAAGACTTGATTTTCAATTCATGGTTGGACTCTTATCTAAAAAGGCAAATCAGCAAATGCTGATTAAAGTTTTTCCTGTGGTTGGGATGTTCATAACACTGTCTCTGGTGTATAGTGAGAGCTGGGTTCATATTGCAGCCTTTAATAAAACTCCTAAGGATGTAACTCCAGACTCAGCTGTCAGGTGAGCAGATGGGCATGGTGGAGAAATGCTCTCCAAATTTCTGATGTGTGCTTTTCCTTGGCCTCAGCCTAAAGACACATGGAGGGGCAGGCAAAAGGCAACAAGCAGGAATTGCACTGAGTTGCCTGTTGTGTGAAATGCT
This sequence comes from Trochalopteron elliotii, assembly GCA_024734555.1. Classification (NCBI taxonomy): domain Eukaryota; kingdom Metazoa; phylum Chordata; class Aves; order Passeriformes; family Leiothrichidae; genus Trochalopteron; species Trochalopteron elliotii. The sequence continues at coordinate 6,223,675 of JANPWX010000087.1, forward strand.
GAAGTTCCTGTTCTAAATGAGGATGCACACAGTTTTCAAATGACACTTGTCTCAAATTCCTGAGAGAGGGCTGTTCTGGGGTCACTGGGTATGGCTGCTGAACTGAGAAATTTTCCACAGAACCTCCTGCAAAACCTCAGTTTCAATGCAAAATTATGTATTTCCTAAAATTTTAGTAACTAAGATTAGAAAGGGAGTATTTTGTGGTTTTTGGAAGGAAAACTGGCTTTTTAATTAATTAAAAATAAAAAGATAAAAGGATCAGAGGTGAAAATGGACAATGAAAGGCACTTAAAATGACCCTTTCTTTTGCCTCCTCTGCTCCTCATAGACTTTTTGGTATTTGGGAGATAAGAAATAAAATTAAAAATAAATTAATTGTAGAATATTAATTTAATTTAACAGAATATAAATATTTTTACTGGCCAGAATGGGAATTCCATAGAGGAGATCAAGAGTTTGTTTCAAAACTAATTCTTAATCCTCAAAATATTATTAAACATGAAAAAACAGTTTTGAAGGATCGTGTCTGTTTTTCTCTAATCTCAAAAGGTTTTTCTACATATATAGCTAGTTCTGTTTATTAGAAAATAAATATATTTTTGTATTTGGCTCAGTTTTTAATGAAAGTGAGGAGGGATGTAACTGTAACACGAGTTACTGTAAACCACAATTTGAATCAAGCAAGTTGATCTTATTTCAAAATCACCTGGGGATTTCTGTTCAAATAATACAGCAGAGTAACTCATGGGATTTTTCTGCCTCTTCCAGCCCCTCTCTTCTAGCTTTAGTTGAATTTGGTTTTGGAATTTGTCTTGCTAAAGGTTTGCAAGTTTAACTTTAAACTGTGCCTCAAAGTTTTTGGAGCAATCTGTGGTGCCTTTGGTTTAACAGGCTTAGCTAATTGACACTGTCAGCCCCTACTTAAAATTTCCTGACATTAAGCTGTGCCTGCTTGGAAATGAAGTGTGCTTGGATTCCCTTACCACTTGCTGGTGTGAGGATTTATTTGAATAATTAAGCTGTCCAGAATTTTAGTGGGATTTCTGAGTCCTAAATTCTGCAATGTAGATGAAGAATAGTTTACTAAATCCCCAAAAATCTTTTTGGATGCCTTCACATAGCTCAAGCTTTAGAGTTTCTAGTTTCTCTCTTGAATCTCGACATTCTTTCAGTCTGATGTGCAGTGTTGAATATTCTGTAGAACTAAATATTTTTCTATAAATGGGTGATGAGCTTGCCTTGAGGTCCACTCAGATTGAATGAGTTGTGTTGGTTGTGTCATTCCCTACTGTAGTGGACTCCAAGCCTTTTGATTATCACCAAAAAAAAGTTTTGAGTGTTCACCCCCAATATATGTATTTTTGTTTGGACTCTTTGTTGCACCAAATTGCTCAGGATCTTCTTTAACTCAACTTTGAGTGTTTTCAGGCATGGGGATTCCAAACCTCTCTGGAATTTTGTTCTAGGGCTTGATTGTTCTCATGGTGAAGAGTTTTTTCCATTCTATCCAATCAGAATTTTGTTGGCAGATTGTGTCTGTTTCCTCTCCTTGCATCCTTCTGAGCCTGGCTGTGCCTGCTCTGTAAACCCTGACTGCCTCAGGGAATTGGGAACTGCAGTGGGATGCCCTGAGCCTTCCCTTTGTCACCCTGTGCAATTTCAGTTCCTCCACCATGTACCCACAGCTGTTTCAGACCCCAAGAGTTTTGCTGAGCCTCTGCTGGGGTTCCTTTCCTCCAACAGGAGCTCCAAAGCAGACCCTGTGCTCAAGGCATGGTTTGGAAGTGCTGACTTTGGGGGGGATAACCTGGTGCAGCCTGGCTGGGCTGGGCTCCTGAGAGTGTGAAATTTCTGCTGCATTTCTGCTGTATTTGAAGGTGCTCCCAGCAGAGAAGGACGAAGTGCTGGAGCATTTCCCATTTGTGTAAAACCTGTGCTTGACTGAGCTTCTAAATATGCTGCTAACTGTAAACCTCTGAGCTCTTCACTGTTTAAGATTAATCCCCTGTATGTTAATGTGAAGCCTGTCAATGCCTTATTCATACAAGCTACAGCTCTTCCTTTTTTAGTGACAGCAATTTAATTCAGCAACACTTTTAGTATTTTAAGATCCTAGGATCTGTATTGGCTTGTACTATACATTTTAAACTAAGAGTATACTGCTTGATTAAAACCATGGACTAGATAAAACACTTAGCACTTTGTCTCTTAAGAGATTTCATTTGGCCTCGTTGTAGGAAAGGAAAACTAACCCTGATCTGGCATATTTAATATCAATATCATTGTACAAAAAAAACCCAGAAACCCCTTGTGAGACCAAAAAGATAAGGGCTTTTTTTATTTGAGGTGAACATTATGTGATATAAAATAATGGGTGGATAAAATAATATGAAGACAGCAAGTTCTGAAGAACAAATGGGTGGAGCGAGAAAATGTGGTTCCAGGGAAGCAGCTGCATTCTGATCATGCAGAAATAAAGCATTGGTCTTTGTATCTTCCACAGGAGTCAGGTTGGAACCTGTAAAAATACAGATATGGTTACTGCCCTTGCATTTAATATAGGCAATTAATTTTGATACAGCAATCTACATATATGATTATCTCTACTCTTAGTTTTTTGCCGTGTTTATGGGAAATAATAAAACCATGATTCCACTTGGAAAACTCCTTCTGGCCAGGTAAAAATGAAGTTTTAAGCAATCTATGTTAATACATATTGTGGCAAATAAATAGAAGGTGATTCATAATATGCACATATTTCATAATACGAAATAAATATTTCATTTTCTCTTCTGCCAGCAGTTCGTGATACGTAACTTTCAAATAATGTCATGATGCTTGATCCTGTGCTGTAGTTGGTGGAAATTGCAGCTGAAGGAATTAATGAGGTCCTGGCAGAATTCATTGAGAAACAAGACTTCAGTAAATTAAAGGGGTTTGATTGAAATTAAGATACGACATGTGGGGAGAATGAGGGCAAAAGCATGCTATGCTTGCCCATATTTCCAGTCAGGACAATCCTGACCAAGTGATTGACATGTGAGTTCTGCAGTGTGAATATTTTTCCACATTCAGGTAACACAGAGCTCTCGGTGAACTTTGCCACTTGCCCTTCCTCTGCTACCCTTTGAATTGTGTTCACTTTTCTTGAGCTTAATGCTGGCACTCACGTGACATTATTTGGAGTGTGCTCTCAAATTCTGCTTTAATTTTTGTGGTCAGTTCTCAGGTGGAACAACACTCCCTATATCTACCCGCTCAGTTCTCACCTTGCCCTCCCTCAGTGCTGGCACTGCACTGTCCTCACCTGCTGCTCTCAGATCCAATCTTCACATCAGAATCTTCATGAAGTTGTCATATTTTGCTGAAAAACGAGGGAAGAGGAAGAAAGGCCCAAACTAAGCTTCAATAAATGGCAGGTCTGTACTCTAAGGCCTTAAAATTGAGAAATTAAAAAACAGAGGAAAGTAACTGATAAAATCAAACTTAACATGGCAACAGAAATTGTAGCTAGGAAGAACATTTTAATTATACTTTTCTACTGCTGTAACTTTATTTTTAAATATTACATTTAAACTTCTGTTTTTTGCATGATTAATCCCATTCCTGATGAATTTGAAACACTATGTCTGTGCTACTCCCACGTAATACTCCTGGAGGGATAATGTGCTTCAGGGACAAATGTTAACTGAATGTGCTGCATTATCTCTTCTTGGCATAGGAAACAAAGGAGAAAAAAAATCATTTATTTCCAACTTCAGAAAGCAGCTTTAGGGGATCACAGTGGCAGTGCTTTGAATTCAGCTGAATGACTGTGGTAGCTTTTCCTTAGTTTTATCAGTAGACAGGAATGATACACTTCATCAGTAGACTTGGAAACATAAAACTTCTATTTAATCCATTCAAGTTGAACCAGCAGTCCTGTTTATCTATGCAACATTAAGTCATCTTCTCTCCCCTCTCCTCTACTTATTCTGGAAAATGAATATGTTGCTGGACTATCTAAACAATTATAGATACTTCTAGACTTTGATGGACTTAACTAATCTGACATTAGAGATGCAATGATATATTTGAATGAGATTTTTAGAGAGCTTAGCACTGCTGCAGGAATGACATATAGATCCATGGCATTAAATTATTCTGCTGCTTTATGTTCCTGGGAATGTGTCTGGTGACTGATAGCAGAGAATGGGATAAAGGTTCTCTGCAAGAGAAAAGAGGGAAAATGTGGAAGGCAGTTGGCTCTTAAAATAGATCAGAAGACAAGTGAAATGCCATTTGGATCCAATTATTACTGCATGTAAATGTGTGCTTTGCTCTGTGTGAGGTGTATATGTCTGTCTGTCTGTCTGTCTGTCTGTTGTGACTGTGAATCCATGGGGGTGGATTTCCCAGTAACATTTATTGAGGAGTGCCTTAAAAAGATCTGCATGAAGGAGAACAGATACAACAATCTTTTTCAAGAGACATAAATTATGCCCATGTGAACTGAAAAAGAAGATAAGGCCACGCAATTTGATGGTCAACAGTTCCAAACCATACCAGCACTGACAATTAGTAGTCTTTCAGTTCTTGTCCAGATACAGCCATACAAATTAAGAGGTTTCTAAAAGCTGCTGTTTTTCTCATTTAACTAAATACAACAAAGGTCATGATTTCCACAAGCCCATTAGAGAGCTCAAAAAATATATTTGCAGGTACACAGCAATGCATTCTGTCGACAAGTTAATTCAACTTCATTACATCACTGCTGTGATGTTCCTGCAGTGTTATGTTGGTTAACTAAGCAAAAAATGTAGCTCTATCAGCTAGCTTAAATATAAAGGAATATTTATGTGCAAATAAGATATTTCCTGTCTTGAAGAGTTTGATCTTATTGATTTATCACAGAATACAGAAGCATTTTATAAGGCATGTGACTTGTAAATTCATTTATTTACAAAAATTTATTGCTGGCTGTGGCTAGTGGTTGGTGCTTCTGTCATTTTCTTTACTGTTTTACTATGCATTTGTTAATTTTTTCCCCTCAAATGCTATATTTAACATTAAAATATAAATGTCATACAAATTAGAGAGATGCTTCCTTTTTTTGTCCAGTTAAATTTACAGCTTTACACCCTTGCATTATTTACCTTGCTGTTGTGAGAGAGGATTCACACGGGGTAGGGGTGGGTTTTTCCTTTGTACCTCAGTTTAGATTGAGATATCTTCCTAGCAGAGAGAGCTACAGCTTCTTCAGGTCTATGGGCAAATTGATCACATCCAGTAATCGAAGAGAGCTATTGACTCATGCTGCAGTTCTTGTTCCAGTCTAAATTACAGATGGTACATTTTATAGCTGAATCCTCATGTTAAAAAAAAAAAAAAAAGAGAAAAAAAGATTAAGAACATTTGTGCTCAGGAGCCTTTTTAGTTTACTTTGGCAAATGGCTCAATTGGTCATTTTTAACAATGGCAGTATGCATGAAAAAGTAAAGTATTTTAAGATCACTTATGGTGAATTATATAAGTAATGGCTATTGAGCTATCAATCAGTCAAGGTGGAATTGTTGGAAGTCACTGAAGCAGGCTCTCCAGGAATGTCTTCTCTCTCTTATTTTTATGTGTGTTGTGAAAAATGGAATTTTTGGAACAAGTGACTGATTGAACTAGCTCAGTTTTGGTTAGAAGAGCCGTGTTTTTCCCTGGCCCCCTTATATTCAGGTAAGGAATGTCAGGCAGTTTCCCCAGCAGAGGACACTGTGCTTCTGCTGTTGGCTTTGTAGGGTTTTGTTTTGCCGAAGACCCACGGAAATAAATCAAGATATGATTTTGTACTTGGTATTCTGTATGGACACCATGACTGACATTGCAATTATAGGTTTTTGCATTGTTTATGCTTCTCCAAAGGCGCATCTGAGTGCTCTGAACCACTGGCTGAAAAGATCTGTGCAAGGTTTTATTACAGTATATAATTGTATTTACCCGTTAAGGCTTCCAAGTGTATTTGTGCTTTTCATAGCTCAAACACTGTTTGCTTTATTTGTAATTAAATAACTGGTTAAATGAGTCTCCAAATCAGTTTTGTAAAGAATGTGATTTAGCACAGTTCTTGAGCATCCATGTGAAAGAAATAGACCATGCTCTGCTTTATATTTCTTCCCTTGATGTTCAAGGGCATGGCTTGTTTTCCCCCTTCCTTCATTATTTACATAAAACATATTTCCTCCAAAGCAACAACTGTACCAGCCTGGATGTTATTACTGTCTCCCTTGATCTATGAAATCATACAGACATGCAGGTATCCCACCAGTATATTTTGTTAGAGGACACTTGGTTTACACCGAGTACTGAGAATGGGAGCCTGTTTTGAAACAATGTAGGTTAATTCTTTTTTCAGTGATGTGACTTAATCTTGCTGACTTGACTTAATGGGAGATTAGATATTTTCCTTCAGCTGAGTATCTATCTATTAACTTAGAGCTTTCATAGAGGAAGTGATAATGGTATTATTTTAGGAACATGCTAAAAAGGCATTGGAGGGTCTGTTGAGTGTAGTTGTTGAAGCATAACAGATAGGATGGGGAGAAATGATTAATTGAAGAATGGTGCTTCTCAATTTTGTCTTTCTTTGCAATGTTTCTAACATTTGCTAAGGGGCAATTAAGATTTCATAATAACAAATATTTAGAACTGCTTGTTGCAGTCACAATGCAATTTAAGATGTCCAATTAGACACATAAAAAAGGAATGTATGATGAGCTGTCAATTTGCAAGACAAATATGCAACTGCAAATTGTTTCCATGAAGTACCTTGAAATGTTTTTGCAAATTAGATCCATATAAATGTAGGTTTCTAATTAAAAAATGATCATGACCAAACCCTGAGGCATTTATTTATGCAGTTTATGGCTTGCTATTTTGTTTAAATCATGTCTGATGATTCACAGTATACTTGTGGACCTCAAAATGCTTTTGTAGTGAAGAGAGATGTCATTTATGGCCCCAGTAAATACACAGAGAAATAGAGTTCTGAAATGAATTATCCAAGGGAGTTTCTACAGCAGGTCAATAACAGAATGAGAGAACTTCAAATCTTCCTTTATTTCCAAAGTGGAATCTGAAGTATTCTTCCTTTAAGTCTTCAAAGTTCGTGGGTTTTATTTATTTTCATTTGGTTTTATCACCCCTCCAAATAAATTAAAAATATCAAACTCTGCATGCAAGCTTTATGCTGCTGGAACATTTGAGTGATGTTGATTCATGCACATTTTAGTGCATGTCCTAGGCATCTGAACGATATTGATCTAAGGAAGAAACTCTTCACACAGGTACCAAGGAGTAGAGCAAATAGAAAACTTCAAGTAATGATTGTCTGGTCAAATTTGGTGTGCAAGATAATGCACGTGTTTTGTGTTCAACCAGTTTCTAAGGATTACTGCACCACTTTTAAGCAGATATGTACTGTGTTAGGAGTTAGATTGACTTCTGACAATATCCACTTAAGTAGAAATAATATTAATTATTCAGTCTTAACATTTGCTAAACTCTATTTATTCCACTGTTACTAGAGATGTGTTAACTGTATATAGATTATTGCCTGCATAATGTTGTTGAAATTTTTAAGTGTACTGATCATTCACATGAGTAAATGATTGCTGATGCTACTAAGGAAAAGGGCTGATTTTTTCCAGCTACAGCTTTTTGTAGTAAATTATTTTTGAAAGGTGGTCACTCAGATCTGAGATATAACTGTGATTTACCTTAATTTGAATTCCATCTTGGGAGTAAAAGATTTGTATTCGGTGCAGTTCTTCTCTATGTTTTGGTTGATTGGTTTTAGATTAGCCATTTAATGAGAATGGAGTGTGTTTGGAGAGCAGTAATGCTGCTGTCAGTTTATAAAGTCTGCACAGGGGTGGAATGAAACCAGTTTGAGAGTTCTTTTAACAGGAATAGTGTTACTGCAAGCACATTTTCCTCAGATTAAAAACAATGGGTTGAGCATCAAATAAAAACACGCTATTATGGTCACCAAGAAATTGGTGCATTGCTCTTCATTGAAACTCGTTGAAAGCAAAAAAGCCCCCAAAGAAAACCAAAGCCCTACCCCCAAAAAACCCCAGACCAGAAAACTAAACCCAGTCAAACAACAAAACCTTTAAAGAGCCCTAGGTAACTTGAAAAACTTGACTGGTGCTTGTGAGGAAGTCATAGGAATGATGTAACAAAGCTTTGGTGAAGAGAAAGGATTTTTTTTGTTTTTTCCCCTCCAGTCCAGAGCTCCCTTCTGCTGTGAGAAGTCCATGAAAGGGTATCTGTGTGGAGATATTTTCTGTGCTTTTATTTTTATTTATTTTTGTTAAATGCAAGTTATAGTTAATCATGGCAGAAAGAAATGCCATGACTGCCTAAACAATCACACACAGATATTTCAATAGATTTTGGTGTATTGTCTTCTGACTATTCCTTTAAAAGTTTGACACTCCAGCATATTTAGAAATCTGACCCATACATTTAACTCTTCCTACCTTGAAGCTAAAAAATATGTGAGTGGTGGATCTTTTGGATGTGTCAGCTGGTGTTCCTTGCTCCTGTTGCTTTTACACCAGTAGGATTCCTGTAAATGGGCTTTAAATCCTCACTACCAGAGGAAGTCAGATTTAAGTTCAGGCTTGCATATTTGCATGTCCTTTCCAATGCAGACAACATAAATAATTTATCTATGATGGGTTCAACTGAACCCAACAATTAGAGATCCTTTTAGTTGCAGGACAGTGGGGAGTCCCCTGGTGATGTTATAAAGATATAAAACTGCCAGTGCCATGGATTGATTGCTGTAGCTGCTCTCTGGGGTGGTTTGCAGGTTGCCAAGTGTCCACGCACACATTGATGATCAAATACCAGGAGCTGGGTCCTGGTCACAGCCCAGAACCACTGAGCTCTCGCTCTCACTGGGATTTGTGATAAACTGTGGCTGCTGCCCTCAGAACTGAATTGTCATTTCCCTTTTCTAACTCATTAGTAAGAGCAATTTTGTCCCAAAGAAAAGACTGTGGCAGGTTGTACTGAGCAGATTTTTCCTGAGTTTAACACATGAGTTCTGTGCAGCTGAGCTACTTCTAGTAGAACATCTATTTTCAGATTTTCTTAAAATTGCTTACAAATTCTGATCAGCTAAATAAAATAAAAGGAAAGTTAAATAAATAAATAGACAAAAGTTTCCTGATGACAAAAACTAAGTTTAAAAGTATTTTGTGAATTAAGTGAATTGCATCAAGTAAATAAAATGTATTCTACCCATTTAGTATAGATGTTCTGTCACCAAGATAAATGGACTAGCTATTACAAGTATCTGTGTGGCTGAAATGCATAACAACATAATTACTTTGCCAGCAAAATGCTAACCTGCTTTAATCATTCTGTTCACAGAATAATGTAAAGTGATTTAGTGGGTAGAATGAATCCACTTACAAATTGTTTTATGGTCATAATGCAGTCCCTTTGTAGAATGTAAATTGATGATGATAATTTTATGGGCAAATGATTTTTCAATTAAAATGTCTTTTTACAGTCAGAATGGGAATGTTACAAACTGTTCCAAATAAGAGTATGTCAGGGTGAAAGCATATAGGGTTATCTAATGTATCAACCAGAGACTCAGTTGAAAGAACTATGTTAAAAGTGTGATTTATTTTAGTCAAGTTTTTAATTTCTTTTTATTACATGTTCAAAGTATCCTTATTTGGTCCCATTGGCATAATAACCAGTGTAAAAATTTACCATATAAACAATAGCAACTAACATTTCTCCTGTTCTTTGACTCTTTTATATGCTAATAACTTAGGCTTTAATAATTATTTTCAGCTAACTGTACCATTTTCTGTATTAGGGTAATTGCAATGTCTATAAGGATCAGAATAAATCACTGCAGTACAGTCATCTTTAATTTTAAAATTGTGATGAAGAAATGAACTATATTGCCCAGCCTAACTAAATGAACTCCTATTCAGCATAGAAGGAGATTATTTGATTATTGTCATATTGCTATTCTCTTCTAAAGTGTTTATATAGAACCTGTGTAATTTTATTAAGTAAAAATCGCTTCAGCCTTTGATAGCTTCTGCTGTTGCATGTAAATGCTTTTTTCCTTAGTGGTAGGTCAGCCTAAGGAATGGTTGAATGATGACTATTTTAAAGAGTTATGAACTCAGAAGTCTTTACAACAACATCAGATGCTCTGCATGTTTTCCATGCAATCCCAGTGAGACCCCAGCTGCAGAGCTGGGCCCAGCACAGGAAGGAGCTGGAGCTGCTGGAGCCAGGCCAGAGGAGGCTCCAGGATGGGCAGAGGGATGGAGCAGCTCTGCTGGGAGGAAAGGCTGGCAGAGCTGGGATTGTTCACCTGGACAGGAGAAGCTTTGGGGTGAGCTCAGTGTGGCCTTGCAGGGCCTGAAGGAGCCTGCAAAGAAACATGAAGAGAGGCTGTATACAAGGATGGAGGGACAGGACAAGGGGGAATGGCTTCACACTGGCAGGGAGGAGGTTTAGATGAGGTGTTAGGAATAAATTCTTCTCTGTGAGGGTGATGAGGCCTGAGCACAGGTTGTCCAGAGAAGCTGTGGCTGCCCCACCCCTGAAAATATTCAAAGTCACGTTGGACAGGGCTTGGAGAAACCTGGGATACTGGAAGGTGTCCTGCCCATGAGACAGGACTGGACCAAGATGATCATTAAAGTTCCTTCCAAACCAAACAGTTCTGTGACTCTGAAAACTGGAACAGAATTTGTATGGTGTTGTCATGTTTCATAGCTGAGTTCTTTGTGGAAAGCATTTTGTTGTCTTTTAAGAATCATATAAACAATTTTTTACTGAGCTGCTCTGCAGCATTCCAGACACCAAGTTAATCACTGTAAAGTTTGCAGTTCCTTGAGCAAACTGATGCAGTATCTTGCACTCCCCTTGATACTAAAGACAAGCAGGGAAGTTCAAATATCACTGTAAGAGGCAATGTACAGTTGTGTTACAAATATAATTAGCACCAAACTGTTTTGTTGATTGCTGAAATTTTAGTTTAGAAATTTTTGATGAGCAGCATCAGTATTTAGTGGTTGAGGAGATAAATATGTGTTGTGAGTTAGCCCCAGCCACAAACCCAACCCCAAGAAAATGAGCACATGTGAACAGAATTGTACCTTGGGAGTGCATGATAATGAAGGATAAAAACACAGATAAATGTGTGGTGTGTTTTTCAGTCTAAAATGGCATCCTGAATGAAAGTTTTAAATTTTGAAACCTATAGTAAAGGAGGTACCAGAAAAAGGGGGCAAGTGAAGTCAGATGATTTCCTATATAAATCACATCCATTACACACATGTGTGTGTAATGGATGTGATTTATATAGTAAAATCTGTTCAAGGTTTAACAGCCTCTTAATTCTTATTTTCTATGGAGTTTTATTTTTTTCTTGCAGGCTTTTCTCACTCCATTTCTCCTCTGTATGAGCTTTGAGAGTTATAACCACCCTTTGAGCATCTCAGTTCAGCCTTCTGTTTCAAGCTCCATATGTAATGTTTAAGCTTTCCAAACTCTCACACATAATCTGATTGTTTCTACACTTCTCAACAGTAATATCCTCTCAGGCTGTTTTCTGCTGTCCTTTTTCTGTCATCACTTCCTTACAGAACTGCTGCTGCTAACAGCATCTTCCTGACTCCACTGCTCTGATCATCACACCCCTTATTAAAAACAAACTTCTTGTCCTTGCTTTTCACAATTGCTGCTGCTGCTTTTGTAATCTGATCTGAAATGCAAGATTCTGTCTTACAGTTTCATTTTAAAGGGATTAAGATAGGCTGGTTAATTCCTTAATTCTATCTCTAGTCCTTTCACACTGTACAATGTTCCTTCACCTTCAGAGACAGTGTGTGCTTTTCCTACATTCTGCTTACAGAGAGGGATGGGACAAGCTGCATTTTTATTACTGTGGGCTAAAACCTGTCCTATTTTATTATCTTATTTCTGCCACCCATTATTTTGGTGGACTTTTGGTTCATATGCCTGTTCTATCCTCAGATTTAAATATTACAATATTCCTAGTGAATGCCTCTGGAGATCTCTTCCATTTTTTTATTCTGTTTGGTTTTCATCACTGTAAGTTCTAAATATGGCCAGTGACTCTCAGTTAACTTGATTGTCTCTCACTAGATGGATCTTTTGGTGTTTTGCACAAAGTGAGGAACCCCAAACCTCTCTTTGTTACTCATACCAGTTATCAATCACATGCCAACAATTACAAAATTCTGAGATTGTACATGTCAGAGTACATTTTCAAGCTGGTCACACTTTACTGATCTCTTGGTTTTAGCAAAGAGCAGCTCCGTTGTTAAAACCAGATATAATTTCTAAACTATTTGTAAGAGTGTAAAAAAGACATTTTTTTCTTCCTTTCAGTAAGAATTGTTTTTAAAAAATTGACAAAGTGAAAACATCCTCTCTTTTTCTGTTGTATTTTGTTAGAGCATCTAAATGTTGAGCCCATGGCTGTGCCCTCATCATGAATCTCTGATGTTTGGAGGTCCATTGATGCTTCTTGCTTATACTGAATGTAATAATCAATTATTAAAGAAGAGTGCAGTCTTGGGATGCTAAATAATTTCAGTTCATAAAGTTTATCTTATGATTCTGCGTGGCCTGGAGATTTCTGGAGAAAAAAAGCAAAATATTTTGTCGAAGATGATCTCACATTTAGATTTTTAATAAGGAGATATTCTTAACTGCAATATCAAAGTAATGATTTACAGACCCTCAAAACTTTTAAATGCTGTTTTGGGTTTTAATTAATTTTCTTTCTTTCTTTCTAATAAATTACTGTAAATTAGTAAATGCTCTCACTCTGCTACTATTTTGCCCTTTTTGATTTTAACTAAAAATGATTTGTCCTCGTTTCTGCATCAGCAGCCAGGGCTCACTTTGATAGTATCTCTCTCATAACATTTTTCCAGTAGGGATTGTAGCTGGAACCCTAACAAGAATAGCAACTTGAGAAATGTCTATAAATCCTCAAGGCTTTGTCATATTGGAAGGAATTTAGCTGTATGATACGGGCAGGAAAGATGCAGAATCAATAATATAAAGTAAGTAAGAAGCAGTGGGTGGTCTGAATTGATATTGACAAGTCAACAATACAAGTTGTTTGTGCCTGATTACATTTTCTGTAACTCTGGGAGGACTTTGATGCCAGCTAATGGTTTTGTCATCTGCTGATAGTTTTGAAGTGCATCACCTCGGGGTATCTCATGTATTAGTTCCTTTTGTGGGTGTAGGAGGGAGCTCTTCTGTCTCTGAAGGTATAATTTTACCTGCAGATCTTTGCAAGGTACAGAGATTCTTTTGTCCTAAGACCAGAAGGAAAGAATGTAGATAAAATCGTGGTATAATTTAATGTACTTGATGTCAATCATAGAGAACCACAACGCAAACAAAACAAAAAAGATTGTGTAATTCAAAAAATAAGAGGTAGATTTGCTTGTTTTTTGTTAACAGAAATGGCTGCAAAAGAGGGACTCCAAAGGAGGAACACACAAGGAAAAGTAGTTTAATAACCTTATGATACAATGGCAATGTATGTATAAACCTATTAAAATGAATGGTTAGTCACCTTCGTGATTTCATTAAACCTGGTTAATACCAGTGTAACTTTGTGAGCTTTGGCTTGTTATTTTCATATTGGCAGGCACAGAACTAATCCAGGGGGAAGTGGATTTTGGTATTAGGCAAGTTTTTTATAGCTTTGCATACTTAATTGGGAATAAATCTACCACGGAAGCAGTGGGATGTACATTATTTGTTGAGTATTTGGACAGTAGGTTTTTATCAGAGTTTTCTGCTGATGCTGTTTGATCCTAATGGACAAAATCTCCACAGGTAACTTTGCAGGGCCTTAGACAGTTTGGAGTACTAGCTGCAATTTTTTCAATTTTCAGAAGAATGGAGGAGGTGGGTTTTGCAGCATTCTTAAACCACCATAAAAATGTGCTCTGAATTTAAATTAGAATTAAACTATCACGGAAAATGCCATCAAGCTCGAATGTTTTGCAAAGCAATAAGGTCAGTACCAGTGGGATTTTGGGAATAGGCAGAGAATATGCAGCTGCAGCCTTTATGACATCATGATGGAAGGGTGATTTCATACTTCTGATATTTTGCTCATGCCAGCATTTCTATCTGGCCTGTTTCTACCGAATCTCATATCCTACAGTTCTTAGTAAAGATAAGCAGGAAAGTGAAACAGAGCTCATCTCTGTGGCAACTGTGCAATAGCCATAATAAATCATGGCTTCACACGAATGTGGTGACAGCCCTTTTTGACATTTTCTTGTGGTAGAAGATTCTCTGTGGTTCTTTGTATTGAAATAAAAATAGAAAAGTAATTTTTTGAGCTGAATATGAATATACAGCATATTTAAACAATGTCACACTGGCTCCTCTGTTAACATCTCACATTGGGGTTATCAGTAATGGTGGGAAGGTTTCCCTTGGTTGGGTGGTGTTTTTTTTTAATTTGAAGAATATTTAATGAGCTAGCAATGTATGAGGGGAGCAACATGAGGGCATGAGGGAGTAGAATGTCTTCCATGTGACAAATGGTTAAATAGGTTAGAACTGTTAATGCTGGAAAAGTAATGGCAGAGAGGGATAAGAAAAAGGCCAGTGATATAATGAGTAATACAGGGAAGGGAATGATTTCTCCCTGTCTCTCACAATATGACAACTGGTGCCATCAAAATCAAATTATCAGGAGAGTGTTCCAAACAAATAAAAGGAGCACTTCTTCACACAGAATGTAACCAAGTTTCAGAACACACTGGATGAGATGCTGTGGCTCCTTGCAGCACAGTTTAACACAAAGATATTGTTTCTGGCTCAGCCTGGAAGCTTTTGAGCTCTGAATTGCTGGAGAATGACAGGAACATGGATAAGAGAGATGGTGCAGAGCAGAAGGGATGAAGGAAGGTCATGGGGTCATCACATATTAGGATGTGGAAGAATAACTTCAAACACATTTGGGATATTCTTGGATATCAAGCCAGACTGGCTGACCAGAAGCTCTGGCTGACTCTACTGTACAAATTTTCTTTTCCTAAATGATGTGAAGTGCTGAAAACCAGGGAAAAGAGCCCTGTTGGATCAATAGCCTCTTTTTGTGCTATTTAGGGCTTGGGCAGTCAGGTCTGGGAAACTTCAGGTAGATTCCATTTCCCACCTAAAGGCAGTGGTGCACAATTTGGGATTTTGTGTATGCTGCAGTGACTAGAATGTCAGAATAATTCCAGACAGGTTTCCTTTAGCAGGTGCCAGTGCAGCAAAGGCTGGCTGTGAATGGTGCTTGACACACATCTTACCCTTTCCTGTTCATTTATATGTTGAAAGATTTGCTTATAACTTAAAAAATGAATATTTTTTCCCTGTGATTTCATAATTACTCATTTCAGTGCATTCTCTGATTTGGCATTGGCTTTCTGATTTGGTTGGTTGGGTTTTTTTTAACAAAGAGAAATTATCATTGCAGTGGAATTTTCTATTAGATATTTTCTAGAGTGATTTTAGTTACGCTGTTTCTATAGGCAGCTTGATGTAGAAATAGTAATAATAATAATAATAATAACTATAATCTTTCCTGTAATAATAAAACAGAAGCAGAAGATAAAGAGGGAAGAAAATAAGTACAGCCTGAATAAAGAGGAGGTTTGTGGCTCTCAGAAAAATTTGGAAACATTTTTGGGGGACATGCTGACCTGAGAGGGGCCTGGAATCTCTGGGGAAATGCACAGACTCTTCGTTTTATTGCTCACGCATCTCTCAGGAAAATGGTTCTTTCAGTAAGACCTCCAGACACTGAACCAAAATCTGATAGAACATCATGGTAAAATGATCAAGTTCTTGGCAACAATGAAATTAAAATTTTCTGTGTTATAACACATTGACACAAACAATAATGAAAATTCATCTCAGGAGATGAATAATTTTGAATTTGAATAATTTACTGAATAATTGAATACTGAATAATTTATTGTGTAATTTGATAAAGATTCACTATGGCAAATTATAATTTTTTAAAAATTTCAAATACAGCGTAAGATAGCAGGACTGAGCTTTTGATCTTTCAATTTATAAGGCCACTGCTCAGCTGAGATAATTAACTTTTGCATCTTGTGTGAGTGATTATGGAGTGTATGCAATGACTGTTTAATTCTCAAATGGCATTAAAAACTTCTTAGGGGAAGCTTTTACTAAGATCTCTGCTTCAGTTTAGAGTTCAGAACAGCTAATATCATTGTGCTTAAAACTTATCAAAAATAGGAAAAGATTGAACTGATAAGGTAAAGATTGTTTCACTATTTTAGCAAAAACCTATAAGGACGGTGCTTTTATTTTTTGCTTTCTCATATAAATCAAACAGACTTTTCAGGGAGAATATTTACAAGGCATTAATTTATATATATTAATATAAATATCAGATGATATAGTTGCATTAAAAAAGTCTGTTTTAACTGAAATAACATTCCTGATCAAATCTAAGTATTACTTAGATAATCTCACTCATGGATAATCTTTCAGGTATCTGTTCTGTTGATGGATGAAGTCTAAGAGCTGTTGGTAATGATGTAAGAAAAGATGGGCAATTGCCGTTGGTTTAATATATGTGAAAGTATTTTGTTGTTTACACATGTGTTAGACTTTCTAAATAATTTTTGCCAGGGCAGCAGTCAATACTGTATCTTATAGGAAGGTTATTTAAGTCCTGTAAATTAATAAATTTGTGTTTCAGTGCATTATCTGCTACCTCGTTCAGTTTTATATTCTGATTATTCTGTTGTATTGTGGCTGTCCTTGATACTGAATTTTAAAAAATTATTGCCTAATTATTATTTTATAGCCTCAAATAAAAAAAAGTTCATGAATTTTCAGAATCCATTTTTGGAATAGCAACATACTATGAACTTGAGTTAGGATTCTAAATAGAATTCTGGTTTTCAGGTCAACAGGAGGAAGATCAGTGTTAGTAAGCTAACAGTTTTTAATGGTGAGTATTTTTCAGAGTTCCAGTTCCAAAAGGGGAATTCCCAAGACCTTGCTGGCTTTTAGGTACCCATTTCTTGAGTAAATTGTTCACCCATTTCTAGGTTAGAACTATAGTAATAAAGCATTCTTAATTATAATAGAAAATTAATTATAAATGTCATGAGATGGAGAGCATTTGATGTGTTCAATAATCTAAAGGGGAAAAAAGTCATCTTGTCCAATAAATTGTGTGGTCTTCCCTTAAAAACTGTCCTTGGCTTTGCAAGGGGGAGAAGAAACTGGTGCTGTGCACTCATTAATTATCCAGCTGAACCTGGGAATAGTGGTGGGGATCTGGATGACCTTTCCCAGTAATGACCCTTCCAGTGCACAGAAAACATCTCTGCTTTGCTCAGAATGGTCTGTGGGCCTTTGAGACTGTGACTGTGAGTTCTTTGTGCACTTTCCTTCCTTGCAGTGCTCCCAGGAGGGCACATGGTGCTTACCACGTGTGCAGATCATTTGAGAAAGCAACAATGGCCCCCAAAAGTGTCTCAGTGGTTTTGTCTCCACTGAAACAAGAGCTGGATGGTGCTGCTGTAAGAAGTAGAGACATTAGAAAGACACACGTGTCACTGCTGGTAGTTGTGGTCCCTGTCTGCACAGATTTGGCTGGTGCTAAATAACACCACACACCTTGGAAGTGTCAGGTTTTCCAATCTTGTATTTTTGGTTCTGAAAGTTCCAGATAAAACCGAGCAGTAGCAAGTGGGACAGAACCAGCAGCAGCACGAGCAGAAAGAAAGAAGGGATTAGCCAGTGTCTGGCTAGCCCATGCTTGTAGAGGGAGAGCAATCAACCCAAATGTCAACATTTATTAATGCTGTTCACATCAAAAGCTGTCAGATGAGCATTACATGAGAGTCCCTGGCTTCAAAAAAGAAATATTGATTGGAATAAACTGCGGTTGGAGTTGCAGCATCCTCACTCAGAGCATGCCCAGCTCTGTATTCTGTTACACAGTCTCTGAAGGCTGGCAAACTCAGGAAAGCACTTACAGAAATGTCAAATCATGATCTTCACCTGGTGAATACTTGTCTGTCTGATTCCTTCCATTTACTGCTGGACTTAAAGCAATAATAACTGCAAATGGAAAAGTTGCTAAAATCCCAAACTCGTGTACAAAGTACTTGGCATGCTGCTGTGTACTTACGTAAATTATTAAGTGTGCCCACAGCTCATATATTATCACGTGTATTTTAGTGGCACTACATAATGTGGTACAGTATTAAATTGCTGTAAAATAATGTGATATCAAAAGTAAATTTTAAGACACTGGAAAAATCCTAAAATGTGTGATTTTTATCATAAAGAGATGAAAGATATTTTAAAATAAAATGATGGATTTCACTATGACTATGCAATTGCATCTTTGGCAGGGCTTTAGTGATCAAGTTACAGAGTCAGCTAAGAGAGATCAGTGCCTTAGGTAACATATTTATATTTGAGAGGATGGAAGTTCCACAAAAGCAGAAGGATTTTAAACCCATTGCCAGAACACTAGCACTGCTTACATTGCTCAGCCAGTACCTTCCTCAGCCTTTTCTCATTTCTGGTTTATGTCTTGATCTTTACAAGAGTCTCAAATGTAAGTGAAGATAAATTTAAGTATTACCTTTGCAAAGAGTGGTAACTACTTGAAGAACAATATTGCCAGCATTAAAACATTATAAAATTTGATTCTTGATTGTTTTCTTCATATCAAATTAAAGGCCTAAAACTGTATAATAAGGTTTTTTTTAATCTGTCTCCACTAGTGTGAAACCAAAGCATCTCATCTTTCCTGTGCGATGAGGAATAGCAGTTCTTTCCAATGCACAGATGCAAAGAAAATAAGTTAACTTGCTTTATCCCTGGATAAAGGTCTGTGGAGCAGAACAAGAACTTGGATTTATATATCTGGTATTTGTTGCTGCTCTTTGCAGTAGTTTATTTAAAGTTCCCAAATTGTGCCCTCCTATTCTGTATTCAGTATCCCACTGAACTCTCCTACAATCCATGGTGGAATTTAGTTGCTGAAATTGAAAGTCTCATGTTGTTTCAGGATATTTTCCATTTAGCTTTTTATTTTTTTGCCATAACATACAGGACTTTGTGAAGAAGTTTTGAGCTTTGTGGTTTTAATATCTCCAGGTGCTTAGATATCTGGATATTTCCATACCAGGACACCATATATTGAAACTTTATTACGACCAGAAAAATCTGAAGCGCCAGTTCTATACATTGGAGTTGAGAAGATGGAAGGCAAAGTTCAGGGGAGTTGCCATTGAACCATTGCTGATCTTTACTGCCAGAATTCCTCAGGAAGTATTGACCAGAACTGACTATGTTGTTTTGGTTTGATTTTTGTTGTTTCTTTTTCCTTCTTTTAATGCTGCTGATCCTGTCCAATGTTGCAGCAGCTGTATAACACCCACACTGGAATATAAGGCAAATGGTAAAAAGAATTATTATTATAATTATTATAATTATTATTATAATTATATTTTTTAATGAGAATTGCAGAGGTTGTTAGGCTTAACTTTAGCCCTCTTCATGCCAGGATTCCTTTTCAATCTGAAAGTTTGCCTTATATTTTGTTCTAGAAAAGTGATTCCTTTGTCTTCTGTTTAGTAGCTCCTGTCTTTGTTTCATGGATCTTCTCAATGTCTTATGCACTGCATGTGTCTGAGATTGTGTTACTGCAGTAATTTCTGGTTCCAAGTCTGCATTTTAACTTTCTCTACTGTATTTCTGAAAGCAAGGCAGAAGTTACTGTGTTATGTTTGTAAAATTTGTTGTATTTTGAGGATTTCATGAGGTGGCAGAACATCCTTTTTTAGAAATAGGTTAAAAGTTTTATAATCTGTGTTTCAAATGTTTTATTTCTTTGTGACTGGGAGTAGTCAAGGAAGTTAAAGATTGTGCCATGTTGGCTCAGATAGAGGAGCACTTTATGCTGGGGTCTCACCAATGTATTTATGCAAAATTTCGATAGCAAAGAACTGAAGTAATTGGATTTTGTGACACAAGCTTCTCTATGGTTCTGTATGTATGTATATATACATACATATATTTGAAAGAAGGTATACCTGATACCTTTCACAAAGTGTTATCTTGGAGCAGCTTTTTGTTTTGCTCAGAGAAGCAGAAATGCAGTGGGACAGGTCTTTAATTCCACTCCGTCTTACTGGTTTTCTCCCAGAAGGTTTTGCATAAAGAAAGTTTGTAAAAGCAAATATGTTTTGTATCCATGTATGCATAAAACAATCAGGGGGAAAAAAGTTATTAAAATGGAAGTTCTTAACCAGAAAAGATACTGAATGCTCTGCTGCAAATGTCTCCTGTTTTGAATGATTAGGCAAAAAAGAGCTTGTTAGTGTTTTTCTTATTGCAATCTTTCCATGACAGAAAGATTCTTAAAGCAAAAAAGCAAATTATTCAGATTAGTTCCAAATTTCTCTTTGTTAATATGTATGATATGCAGCTTGGAAGATGAATTTCGAGTTGTTTTTCTCTGAAAATGTCCAAATAATTGATATCACTGCTGTATCCTTTAATATATATTCATAACAATCACGTCTTTCAGATCTGATTTTTTTTGTTGTTTTGTTTATATAACTAGTATATATCAGTGTGGCATCTTATCATTCCTTCTGTCTCACTGTTGCTGTACCCAAGCAGAGGAGAACTGGGGGACAGTGAGTGTATTGGGGAACAGTTAGGTCCATCTCCAAGGTCAGATAGTTGGGTTTTTTAGGCTAAAAATATTTCATTTAGCATGTAAATGTAAATCTGATGTGGAACAAAAGTGTATAAATTATATTCAGGCTGTTATGCCATCCTTAGGTGGACATAATCAAAGCATTTAAACAGTGTTTGCCAGAGCAGTGCCAGGGAGAGGGTTGGCACCTTAAACCAGATGTCCTGACTGGGTGAGAGAATTCAGTGTGCAGTCAGGCAGCAAATCTGAAACCTGTGGAATCACTATTAGTGAAGTCTTCTCTGTGCAATCTAAGTATGTGCCACCTCTACCACTTATCCTGCCATTTTCTAACCCTAGAAATACCCAGAATACAGAAGGCATCCAGCTGATACAGAACTGAACAGAAAGCTCCCACACTTCTGTGGGGCAGAGCCAAGCCCAGCTGGCAGCTCCCCGTGTGGCAGCAACCAAGCTGGGAGTGCATTCCTTGTCCTGGCACAGCAAATCTGGTGTGCAGAGGGGACATTCACACCCTGCACGCCTGCAGATTTATTGTGTGCACTGCAGGTGTTAGTGCAGGGACTCAGGGAGGTGTCATACAACATTTTAGAGATGAGCTGAACTGCTAGAAAGTGATTTGTAGGGGCAAAAAATATTCATTTAATTGTGAATGAAGAGATAAAGAGTGTATTGTGTGGACAGGCAGGCAGTTTATTGCAGTGGGTGAATACAGGTGAGGGCTGTGCTGTGGCTGTAAATACAGGGACATCTCTGCATTCATGTGTCACCTTTTTCCCTTTGTCTGAACCTCTCTGCTGAGGGTGTAGCTCTGCCCCTTCTCCTCCACAGGAGTTCTGGTGTGAGCAAGAAAAGCAGAATCATATATTTTTAAAAAGATCCTCTCCTTTTCATTTGCTTTTGTTGATTTGCTGCAGTGAAGCCATGCCAGTTCAGGCCAGCTAAGGGTGGAAGGCTGGATTTCTGTATTGCATGATCACAATGCCTCTTTGGAAACTCACATTCAAATAAAATAAAATCTGCCACAACATGGTGGGATGTGAATATGAACCAGTCATGAAATCCACAGCAGTGACGACCAGTAAGGTAGTCTGTCAAGCTTAAACACTATCAAGATCCATATTTTTTGGATCTGGCTTAAAATACTAATTGCCTAATGGAGATTGAAGATATTTTTTGCATTTCTGGTTCTTGCTTTGTATAAATTTAGGAAATTCAGTGGGTGAAACAAAGGCACTCATTGCAGTGGTTCTGCAATTGTTTAACACCAGGACTATACTATTTCTGAATTGTTGGATTTTTTCCTTTTTGCATCAATATTTGAGAATTACAGTGAGGACTAAGGTCTATTTTAAATGCTTCTGTTCAATTTTCACAATTGGAACTATCAGTCAAACTGATTGTATTCTTGGATGTGGCATCACATCTAATAATAAACAACATTTTTTGAGTGACAAGAAAGGTTAGGTTATCTTACATGTGGATTTAACATCACATCCACTTGCTACAAACTTTCCTTTTGACAAGCTGTAAATGAGAGTTTTATCATTGATTTATGGTAGGAAATAAAATGACGTGTGTATTTTTCACAATTAATCTGTTATCATTTTTTTCACTCATGGAAGTAGGGACTGTTTGGTTAGTAAAGGTAAGGTATGAGCTACTGAGTTTCGGGTTTAGCACTGTTCCAAGCTGGAGTTTTAATTTGTTGTGTGCAATTTTTTATATGCTTACCAAAGCAATTAATATCAATATCTGTGCTAATCACAGTCCTCTGTAGCGTCAGGGGCAGCAGCAAGTGCTGCTTCAACACAAAACTTTGCTGAAATAGCAGTGGCTTCAGAGTCTGAACAGAGTAATCTCAGCCCTCAGACCAGTTTGGGGGTTTGTGTATAATTCAAAAATTATAAAGTTCAGTGGCAAAACTTAAAGGACACGGTGGCCTTGTGTTATCATAACACATGAGGACATCAATTCCTGTACCTCAGTGATTCTGGAAAAGAGCAGGGCATGCACACTGCACCCCACCCTCTGTGTTACCCCAACAACCTTTTCTTTGGTGTGGGTGAGGCATTTAAAGAAGGCTCAGACATTTTGATCCGTGCTGGTTTTATGCTTTGGCATTGAATCTGGCAGAAACCAAGCATTTATTTTCTGTCATCTGAGTTATTTGAACACATGACTTGCTTGTCTTGGAGCAGGGGAGCAGTTTGAAATGTAGCAAACATTGGCCAGAATAATGCACTGTTTTTTTCTGCACATGATCACAAGCATTTAAATTCAGAGAAGCAGAATTAGTTTTGAAACCACACTCTTGAAACTCAACCTGTTTACTAAGTAATAATGCATCCTAGGACTTGTTCTTTGATCAAGACCAAGATTGTTTTAGCAAAGCTGTGTTGTTGTGCACATTCTGAAATTAAATAGATCTGCCTGAGCAACTGAAAAGTGTTGAAGCATGAAAGAGAGGCTTTTGACTGAACAGGTAGCAGAAAAGAGAAAATCTGAACCAGGCTGTTGGATTCTGAAATGAAGCTTGATCATAGGCATTTCAGAGGTGATTTTCTATACTTCACTATCTGGACATAAAATATCTATTTATATGTAAATAGTAAAACCTGATAACTTATCTTTTTCCACTGAATGGTTGAAAGGTGTACAATGCAGCAGTTAGCTGTGTGGAAAAGGCAAGCTGTGGATGCTTTCCATAATCACTTGGAAAGGGGTAAAGAGTTTTTTATCATTCTGAACCTCATACCTGTAGCCTGAAAAGTAATAACACATATTCCTCTTTCATCAATGTTTTTGGCTGATAGTACATGTTGCACTGCCAGATTGTGCCAGATGTATTTATTTGCTCTTTTTTATCTGGCAAAACTCCATTGGTTTCAGGGGTATTTTTGCCTGGAATAAAGCTGTGGCACCAAGCAGCATATCTGTGATTCAGGTTTTAGAACTGCAGCTGCAGTCAGGGGCTGGGTACATTCTATTAGATGTAGAATGCAGTTCACTGCCACAAATTTACTGTGAATAAGGTGTATGTGCTAAATGAGATATTTGTGGTGGTGGCTCAGAGAGATTGCTGGGTGACAGTTACATCATCTGGTTTTAGTATTTCAGTGTGTGTGTGTTATCCTAGTGATCTCAAAACCTAATGGAAGTACAGATGTGTTTAATATTTGCCATTTGGAAGAAGATGTGTCGGTAGAATTGGAGGTGTTAGGAAAAACTCCATTATTAAACCCTTAATTCCTGTGGCTGTGAGGGGCCAATGTACAACTGCAGGGCACTGGGTCTCTGAGGCTGATCATTCCAGACTGGGGAGGGAGCAGAGTTTGCACAGAGCTTTTCAGAACCTTATGTCGAGTGTTGGAAGGTTAGTGAAGTATAATTCAACTTCCAGGAGTAGTTTTTAATGTATGACTTGGCAAACTAAGCTAAAGCAAATGTTAATGCAAACACCAGTCTCAGTAAGGCATGGATACAATTTAAAGACCATGGCAAGATTGATCTACTTTCACACTGTGATGGAATATGAGTATCAGAAAATTATCTGCTTCTTCAGGGTAGGTTTAGTTCATTTATCATCTGCTCAAAAATTAGAATGCCCATTCGCTACATGTTACAGTGGCTTAATACATGACAAACAGTGGTGCTGTCAGCAAGAAAACAGGAACAAAGGGGAGGGAAAAATTAATGTTGAGAACAACTTTCCAGAATGCTACGATTCAAAGTAGAAGAAAGTTCTTAAGTCATCCAATTAAATCCAAAGAGAAAGTAAGCCTATAAAAGTCTGTTATAACTTAACCTCTATAAGGAAGAGCATCTCCAAAGGTGAACTAAGGTTTCCATGGTTCGAAAAGAATCTTGAACTCCATTTAGCCTTGTCCCTGAGAGAGCAGGGAGACCAAAAGCATAGGGAAGGGTGACAGTGACCAAAATGTAATAGAATGTCCTCAGTCACCGAAGAAACTGCCCCCAAATAAAGGTATGGTGTGTTCTGCACATATTGTATTTCTAGTGAAATTCTTTCAGAAAAGTCTCATTAATTGACCCTGGAAGTAACTTCCTCTCACATTGAGAGCACTACAGCAGCTCTGTTTTACTCTGTAATCTACTTGGACAGGGGCTCTTTCCACACATTGCCCATTTTTCTAGTCTGTATTTAGTTCTGTTATCTTTTTTTTTCTTCCTCCTGAAGCTCTGACTTAGATTTTCTTATTTACTTTCAATGCACCAGGAACGTAGATCCTGATGCAGTTTTAATGCATTGGTTAGTCCTGACACGAGACAAGGTTGTGTCTATGTTGTGTAGGTTATGTCTATATTGTGTCAGGCCATAGTGTGTCACTACAAGTCCCAGTTATGTCTTGGAAACATTTGCTAATGAGCTTTTCCCTGGCTTGCTCTTGAAGGAATCCTGAACACATCCTGGAAGCTGCTCCTCTCTGAACATCCCTGTTGGAAGGATGCCAAGAACCTCCACTGACCCACTCAGTAACATTGGTGAGTCTGAATATCTGCTGTCTGTGCTGGCTGTGCACACTCTGATCATAAAGGTCTCCAGCTCCTCACCACTCATTTTCTTACATTCTGTGACATGAGCAGCTGTTCAAGATCACACACAGATTCTGCCTTTATAACCAACCTCAGAGGGAGTCAGTCACAGCTGATAACTGATAAAATCACATAAATCTCCAGTCCTGGTGAGATTGATCATTGCAGCTCCTCCTGGCTGGGCTGCACTGATACCTTTGTCAGAGGAAGCCTACACGTCATTTTTGGGTCTTACAGAATGAAGCATCAATTTGAAACTTTCAGCTTTAATCCTCTCTCCATGAGAGAGTTTGGTGCCATATCTGCGTGCCCCAGATGTTTCAGAAAACCAGTTGAGTAAATCAATAGGTCATCAAAGCCAGCTAGGAAAATAGAAAAGTATTACTCTTATGCTTTGTAAAAATCAGCCCAGTGTGGTGGAATGTTTTTCAGATCAGATATGCTCAAAGAATAAATCCTTGGGTGTCACCAATGCAGATTTCACTGAGGCTCTTCTGCAGGAGTCTCCTGATGGTTATCTAGCCAGATAGAGTTCTCAGTGCTGGACATGGATTTTAGTTGTTTTTTTTTGTGGGGAAAAGATGAAGAGAGCTTTCTCTGTGTGTTTCTATACACCTGGATATTAAAGTCATGCTGGAGAGTATTTAATCTTTAATTATTCACTCTTTCGAGACTGGAGATTTCAGCACTATGAGCTGTGAATTGCTGTTCTCAGATCTGCCTATTTTCTAATGTTCACATATTGAGATGAAGTTAATAAAATGATGCAGGGTTGTTGTAGTAGGAAAAGCAGGAAAAATCACCCAACAGGAAGCCAAGACTGAGCAGAAAGTAAAGCAGATGGAGTGAGAGACTTCCCTGACCAAAAAAAAATGTCGTGACCAAAAAAAATAAATGTCTGAAGGAAGGCCAAATATACATACTTTGGACTCAGTAGGAAGAAAGGCTTGCTGGGTTCCTGGTAGGCACTGCAAAGGAAGATATGAAGAGGAAATAATCCTAAAATATGGGAGAATATGGGATGAGGGTTAAAAATATCACGCTGAAAAAGGCTGTATTTAGCATTCTCCTGAGTGAGCTCAATTTCAATCTTCATATCATCAAAATAATTATTTTTGGTCAAATTAATTTATAAATTTGATGAAAAAATTAATTGTCATATTTTCTGTTTGTGGGAGAATCACAATCTCTATTATTGTTAGCTATTTTTATACTTCAGCCATCATAAAAAATTAACAACCAGATTTTGAAAAACCCCAACTGGTAATTCCACTAGTGAGACAGAAGGAGACTGGCAGGTCTGAAAAATGCCAGCAAGAGAAATAGATTGTGCTACTTTTTCCTCAGGGAAATAGGATCTTTTAATCTCTTTTTCCTGCAATGAGTAAAGCTGGAGAGAAGAAATGTCAGGCTCATTGACAAATCCTCCCCTCTCCCCAGGGAAATTACCCAGCGTGGCTTTAGGCATCAGGTAACTTCTCAGGCCAAAAGATGGTGCAATGATCCAGTAATGAACACCATTAGCATTTTTCTGTTCTCTGTTCTGCTATGCGTGGCTAGAACTTCACCAGAATACTTTTGTTGCTGGCAGCTTGTTTGCAGCCCAAAATCCAGTTCAAGAGGTGATTTCTCCACGTCTCCCCAGGCACAGCAGCTCACAGGGAATGTAGTTCTGCGTGTCACCTGCAGCTGTGGCCAAGGCAACACCTGGATGTCACCTCAGAGTAATGTTCCCTTTAGCTGATAGCTCTTCCAGTTTAAAATTAATTATTACAGAAAGAGAATCCATTAAAGAATTTAGTTCTGTGTAATAAGGCTAGATTGCCAGAACTGATTTGATTGCATCTGGTATTTCTGAAAGGAAACTCCTTGACCAATTGGAGTAATCATATTTTTTTATAGTAGAAGTGATTAGACAAAACCCAAAGAGCTGAGATTAGGGAATTCTTGATTATTGTCTGTTATCTCAAGGACAGGCTTTGGGAGCATGCACTCATTTTCAGCTTTAGTACAGAAGCTGAGGTTGAAGTGACCACAAATTAAGTTGTTTTCTGTTTTTGTAGATACAATGGATGCCTGAGAGCTTATGTAGCACAACAGAAAAATTTCTGAATTTTGTAGTACACTAACAGTGTTTTTCTGCATTTCATTGAGTCTTTAAGTAAATGACATAACAGATTGAATTTATAATCAGTGTTCTTTATTTTCTTGATGCTGTGCAGAAATCATAGGAAATGAAATTTAGTTGCATACTGGACATAAGAAAAAATTGTTGAGGTAATTTGTGTGAATGAGATTGAGTCTCTTTTATATGTATCACTTAAATCTAGGCTAGTTTTGACCTTGTCATTGTTTAAAAGTAGTGCCAAGGGGTGACTTCAATCTCCTTGTTCATCTCTGCTGTTGTCAGTACTAATTAGTCAAAGTTAAAAAAGGATCTTTCATGTGAAATAAAATATGTTGATGTATAAGCTTGTTAAGGATATGTGGCTCCTCCTCTTAAAATCTCATCTTTCTGTTTGTGCAGTCTGACATGTAAATTAATCAGAGAGATTCAGGGCTATTTTTTCAAGTAAAATAGAACCATGTCACCAAGCTATCCACATTTCATTTTTATCTTGTGAACTGCTGAAGGCATGAATAGCAACGTTCAAATTATGATCTCTTCCTTGTTTCCTATCTCATTTTCCTACTTGTTGTCTTTGCTTTTGAAATACTCCCATCTGGATTTACATCTAAGGATGACAGATGAGAGAAAATTTCAGCACACTGCAGTGTTCTGTGTGTCAGAGGCATCTCACTTTTAGTGTCATGGTCTTATTTACATAGCCTTGTCCTCAATATTTTCAACAATTACTTAACTCAAAATCAAGATCCTGCCTCAAGACAGAACAGCACCTATTAATAAATTCAGGTGAAATTTTTTAGGAATTCTAAAAGGATTACATTTTTTTAATAGTCTTTGTCAAAATGCAGAAGGGTTTTGAGAACAAATAGCAATATCTTTTCTCTAACAGTGTTATATATTCTGAAGCCTTCCTTATTTTCCCCTGAGTTGCAAATTGAAAATGGATCTGTTCTAAAAAACTAAATGAAATTTACAGTCTTGGAGAAATTGAAAATATTCTGGTTTTAGGATACTGTTTTCACTATTTGTCACTGTACTGTGGAATACACTAAATTAAAGACCTCAGTATCTTAAGATGCATTGGAATTTCAATGTGCCCCATCTGTGTGAGTATGAGTTCATACCTACTGAAGGATGAGTTATCTCACACATCTTGGCAGTGCAGATAAATGTACATCACAGATCAGCCACTGTGCATTAAATAAGTAATATAAAACCTATAGTATGGGGTCAGGGGGGCCCACAGGATAGAAATTTATGAAAAGAAACCAACATTTAGGAAAAATAGTCTGAGAATTTAATTATTTTGACCTGTGGGATGTTTTGTTTCAGAATATTGAAGTAAATACCCAGACATCTCTAATGGGCAAAACAAATGGACTGTTGAAAAATACTTAGGTAATTTTAAAAAGATATGGGCTACTTTTTCAAGATATTTCAATCTTCAATGATAAATTCCTGCATGCCCATGTTATTTTAAATTTTTTTTCCAAAAAGTGGACATTGTATGGATTTATTTTCTAAATAGAAATACATGCATTTCACAGTCATTTATCTTAGGCCCTTATTTAAACCTAGAATATATGCAAAATGTACAATGCAAAGAAAATGGAAAATGCCCAGGATTGATTAGTCTGTCATAAGGAATAATTGAATTTGTCATTATTACTTTTTAAATTGATATCTTATTAGACTATATTCTCCTGTCCTTAGGAAATCACAGGGGAAAAGCTGTGTATCTTTGTATTATCTGCTCAGTGGTGGTTTTTAGGGATTTTTTTTTTTAAATTCAAATTACCTTATAAATGACCACTTCCAGATATCAGCTTATTGTCCCAAATGGTTAAACTGATGCCCTGTAAAGATAATTCTCTGTGTTTTGGTTGATTTCTGTGTGGCCTTATGGAGTTAAGGAAACTGGTAGATGGATGTTCATGTCTCTGCATCATTTGGACTCCTTCAGCTTTCTGTTCTGAGGGAAATGATTCTTTATCACTATTGTAAATCTTTCATAAACTTATTCTGGGCTGCATGAAAGAAAAATTGTGGACTTGAAATCAGCTGAATGATATAATGGGGAAAAAAACCAGTCAATAAAGTGTTTTCTTTGAAAACAAGTCAAGGCAGCCTTTGTGCCCTGAGCTACAGAACTCTCGACTGAAGTTAGGAATGCTGGGTAAAATTCACCTTTCTGGCTTTGGAATATCATTGTGTTCTGATCTTTTCTTTTCTCCTCTCATTTTTTAAAATACCATTATTTTTCTCATTAGAGACTGTAATGTATTTAAATCAATTGTATTTATTTATTTCAATTTCACCACATAACAAAAAAAGGGCTTTTGTTCCTGATAGTATTAATTTCAAGAATTCATCTTACACATGTTACAAGTTGCAAAATGAACAAATTACAGTTATCCAAAACTGAGTTATTTTACAATTTATATATTCACAGTCAGTGAATCTTGTTTGTGCAGTGTCAAATGGCTTCTGGAAGCAGGTAAGTAGTAATTTTTTATAAAAATGACCAGAGAATAAACAGTTGTATAATTTTGTAATTTCTTAGTATTCTGCAGTAGTGAATTTTTCGTAATATCTGTTAATGCCAACCTTTCAACCAGAGAATATCATGTAATAAAGAAATAAACTAAGAGCTAGTTTATGCAAAGATAGTATTAATATTTGCAGCATTGGCAAAGAGAGTAGAACCTGACAATAGGAACAAGCAGTGCTTGTGATGTAGTTAAATCTCCACCACAGCTGAAGAATTGCTAAAAGGTGAAAACATTTTTTTAAGTTACAGAACAGTATAGTTTTTATTTTTCTTTTTTTTTCATTTTTTGTTTGGTTTTTTTGTTTCAATGTTTTTGTATACTTAAAAATATATTGTTTTCTGTGTAAAGTTTGAAAACAAACTGAAAATGTTAAGTTCTTGCACTGTTCAGGTAATTAATACTCTTCTTTACAGAACTTCAATAAAGTCAATAGACTCATGACAAGGATGGTTTTGACCTGTTCATGCTCTTATTGATGCATTAGTGACCATGCTAATAGCAAGTCTGGAAAGGATTTCCATTCTCATAAATGAATTGCAGATATTAAATAATTCATGTATTTTATATCTGCTTCAAAAAAGAGACTTTTTTCTGAAAGCCATTAAAAGTTAAAATTTATTCTTGGCATAAAGCATAACTTCAGTCTTTTTCCACTGTAAGGAAGCATCTGCTTGTTTTAAAAGCTTGTAGTTTACCACCTTAACTTTAGGGCACTAACAGTAGTAAAAACCCAAAAATTAAAGTAATGAAGCATAAACATTCAATGCATACAAAAGGCAGTAAAAAAGCTGTAACAAGCCTTTTAAATTTTTATTGCAAAAATATGTCCCATTTTCCTTTGTCCTGTGAATGCAAAGCAGGAGGCATTTGTTTGAGGAAGGACATGAGGAGCTGACTGAACAGCAGGTGTTGTTAGTTCCAAACACTTGGGCTCCAAGGTCTATTCTTGCTGCCTGGTTTTATTTTCCACTGGAGGATTCTGCTTTTCAAAACAGGAATAACTAGAATGGCTTCAGTCTTTGTGTCTTGTTCTCCCTTTTTTTTTCTCTCCATTATTTTTACTGATGTTTGCCTTTTGCTTCAGAATTCACTCTCATGTCTGTTATTTATTTCCATGCTACACAGTGCTCTGAAGTCAGCAGTGTGTAATCAGTTATCTCATTTCTTAACATTTTGTGCCTTTGGTTTCAGAAAGGTACAAGAAGAAACTTGCTTGTTTGTCTTCTTCTGTGAAGAAACTTGCCTGTTTGTTTTGTTGTCTATCCTGAGATGCAGAGAAATAATTCTAACAAAAATCTGCTGCTATTTTTTTACCTTAAAGCACATCTTAGGAGACTTCTCCTTTATTGAAAAATGAAATGCCTTTGGAAAACATTTGTAAAAACAGATTTACCTGAAAAAGAAAAATCAGCTCTGGTTGAAATGGACCACTTGAGGTCTTCTAACCCAAACCACTTTTCAAAGATAGGTTAATTAGATTGAATTGCTCAGGGCCTTGCCCAGTCAAGTTTGCATTTCTCCAGGGTCAGATATTCTGCAGCATCTCTGGGGCCCTGTTTCAAATTTAACTACATTCATATACCCAAGAAGATCTTTGCAAATGTCAGGTCCAGCAGAGAACCTGCACCTGCTGCCTCCTGGGTCAGATGTGTTCAGAATTATCATCAGCACATCCCTGATGCTGGGCATCTCCTGACTTGCTGGTGCCCTTCCACCACATACAAGGGTGGATGAAGTTTCCAGAGGGAGCCAAGATCTGCAAATGTGGGACTTTCAGTTGTCTGGAGGAGGTTTCACCTCCTGCTTCCTGGTGGGCAGCAGACACCCCCATCACGTCATTTGTGTCATGGTGCTCTGCCCTTGTCCCAGAAGCTCTCCCTGGCTCTTCCCCTTCCCCAGAGCTCCCAAATTCCAGCTGCTGTCCCACACACAGGACAGTTCCCTTCCCTGCCCTCCTGGCCTGTCCTCCCTAAACAGTCTGTATTCATCCAGTCCTGTGAGCTGCCCCACAAGCTCTGTGGACACTTTTTGTGTTTGTTTGATTTAAAGCAGATCGATAACAGTATCAGGATTTCCTTGGATGGTGTAGGTTTCTTATCTTCAGGGTCTATGCCAGGAATGAAAGGAATTCCTAATTACAGAAGTCAACAGATGAAAATGTTTCCTGATCCTGTTAGTCTGATTGCAAGGGCAGCTAAAATCCAACCTCTTTCTGCAAGCAGCCATAGAACTCTTGTATGGTGATACATATGGTTTTATATGACTTTGTAGGGACAGTTAATTAACTTACTTTCTTCTAGGTTCCTCTGCATTTTCCACTGCCTGATCTGTCTAAAGCACTCGTCACTGTTTATGTGGTTCCCCCCTTTTTGCTGTTATTTAGCACTGCTCTGATGATTAACAGCATTGTGCTAACGAGGTCCTGCAGCACATCCTCAGTTTCCAGTGCTGATGGTGGAGCTGGTGGCTTGGACTCACAATTTTACCCTTGGGGTTGCATTACAGTAAAGGGGAAAAAGTGTATTGAAGTTGTGCCTCTTCAAAGTTAAAGTGACTTTTTAGATTCTTGAGCTTTTAGAGAATGGGAGGGGGAAAATCTGAGTTAAAATAAAAAGGGATCATATCTGGAATCTCTTCAGGTGTGGTAGAAGCAATGGATTGAAGGAGACTGCTCAGGCATGGCAGAAAGTAGAAAAATTGAAGGATTGGGCTGAGTTCTCCATATGTATGGAGGTATTTAAGGATTAAGTAACCAATCTGGCAATATAGAGAATGTCCAAACTGCAGCACTTATGGCTGCCAAAGGGAAGGCCTGCTCTTTGTGAATTTCTTTTTCCTGGCCGAGCTGGGATGAGGAGCCTTTGAGTTGGAGGGCCATCTAACACATCAAAGCAGAGTAAATTCCCTTTATCTGGAATTGTAATTCCAAATGAATTAAATGTGTAATTACTTATATTCATATAATTTAGTTGCTGTATAACATCCTCCTGATTAGATACTTGGTATGTCTTGCATGCAGCTCTCTGATCCTCAGGTTTCCCCTCCAGCTGCCCTTGTGATGCCTGTGTTCTTCTCTTACATCATTCTGGTATTTAGTGAATCACATATTAAAAATATTGCTCTACTTGGTGTCCTTTAAGGGAGCACAAACATTTATTCTTCACTTATACTTTATCCTGTGTGGATAACCTGTGTGCTTAAGGGCAATAAAGACTTGACTTGGATATCAGATGTGTTTAAATTTATTATCCAGACTTGACAAAAGATGTGTCTGGAAAGAAATTGCTTTTCTTCTGTTTGGCTTAACCTCAGACTGGATTTGCTTCCTACTAAATCAAAGCTTTTATTGACTTATAGTGTCATAATCTGCTTTAGGTTTATTTATCTGATCACCACTACTCTGTATACCTATGGTTACAGTTTAATACATAAAGTGAGGAAATATATTAAAACATTTTCAAATTAATGTCTAGCACACTTTGAATCTCTGCTGTAGTGTTGTGGTGATCCTCCATCAGATGGTGCTATTAGGATTTAAGATAAATACTTAGCCTGGTCTGGGCTTGTGAAAACTGCCAGCTCTTCATCCTGTTTGTCATTTTTTATTTTAATTTAATTAGTGGAGCTTTGTGAGAAGTTTTCACACTGTTCAAACAGTGAAGAAAGCCGTGTCTGAACATATGGTAAGTGTCACATTCACTACGGATTTGAAAACATGCCTCTCAGCAACTTTTATTAAATGTTGTGGGTTATTCAATAAGTTTTTACCTTAAATGTGGTGAGTGCTGTGGAACCACACACTGTTCTTATCCAAATCTAGGATTCACACAAGCATTCCTGAAACCTCCTTCTGCTGTTCAGAGCCACATGATATTTGGGTAGTGGTTCTAATCTGGATACTTATCACTTCCAAAGCTTTTTATTATTGGCCTGCCAGCTGCCTTTTGGGGTGTTTATTTTTTTCTTCCCCATAGAAAATCAAATTTTTAAGGCACTGTAGTACTTTCAGAAATATGGTCCTAAATTATTTAATAATGCAATCAAATTAATTCTTATATTTTCTTCAAGGTTATTGATAAAGTTTGGCTGGGATGTGCATGTAAGCCCTGGAAATGCAGTGAGAAGTAACTCTGGTTCAAAAAAATTTCCCAGATGTCTGTAAATACTTAAATATTGGTGGGAGCAGGGATACAGTTGTAAAATTTGGCTTTTTACTCTGAGTGAATTCTAAATATTTTAACTTGTAGCAATCCATTGCTCAAATTTACCCAGTGTAAACAGAGAAATCTCAAGCAAACATAATTCAGGCTGTGTCTTATTTATGCAGTTCCTTCCTCCTGCTGGCCATTGTTGCTATACTGTGACTGGAAACCCTGGAAAGCTTCTGGTGTTTCTTTTTCCTATTATATGGATTTTAAGTCCAGCAAATGCTTTTATATTGGTCATGATCAGAGCCCTTGATGCAAATACTTGTTCAAAAAAGGCCCTGCAGTGTTTTCATTTCAGCCATTTCTCTGACATCAAAAACCCCCAGGGAATAGTTTCTATAATATTCTTGAAAATCATGATAGCCATTCTTTAAACTAGTTCTGCCTGGTTCACATTTCATTGAAGTGCTCCTTATCTAATGTGGTGGATGGCTAAACAAAAACCAATTTGACCTTGCAATTGGTAACTAGACCTTGCTCAAAGAAGTTAATCTAGAAATGCTAAAACACAAATCAAAGTTTCTCATTTATACAGCTTTGCAGTAATTTGTTTTTCCTCTGGTAGTTTTTGGCACAGAAATATTTTTCTTCTTTCCTATTAGAACCTAAAGATACAAAAGAAATTACTTTACATGATGTGAATGCTTAGAAGCACATTTTAATTGCATTTGCTAGTGCTTGAGATACTAATTGCTGTTACAGCAGACACTAAATAGTGTTAGAGCTTTTGACTGATTTTCCAGTGATTAAAGGGAAAAATTCAAAATATTTCTCATTATTTATTCTTGATTTGGGAAAAAAAGCGAAGAATAGTTAAAACGCATTCTGATAGTTCTTAAAACGTTGAAAATTTCACCCATGGGGAACAGAAGGTAGCTCTGCTATAGGTCTTAAATTTTATTTCTTTCTTGGATCTTCACTTGAGAAATATTAATGGACTGATCACCTAAATTTAAAAGCAGTAAAGCCAGGAAAATCATAATACATTTTCTTTATGTGTTGTCTGTATTTTTTTTTTTTGTTTTTGTGTTTTGGTTTTTGTTTCTTTGTTTGTTAGGGTTTTGGTTTTGGTTTTTTTCTTTAATATATTTAAGGATCATGCTTCTACACAACCCCATGTAATTTTGCTGAAGGATGTTTTTTTGAGAGCATGAAAAATACTGCAGCTGGTAGGAAAAGTGCTAACTTGGGTGGTTAATGTACACTGAAATCTTGGCTTACTCTTGTCAAGGATCTATCAAACCCTCAGTCTGTCTTTCACAAATTTGGCACTTTGATGCATGTGTAAAATATCTTGCATTAAAATATTCCACTTTGCAGCTAATACACAGTAAACAAATAGTCATTGTAATACATGGTTCAACTTACATTCCTAAAGGATACAGGAGTGACCTGAGCCTCATTTTCAGAAATCCTTCTGGAAATCCAGGAAACTTGTGTATTGTTAAATCATGAATTTCTCTGTCTGTGCAGGGGAGCTGTGGGAGAAGTGAACCATCTTTCCCAAAGTCATACCCACAGACAGGCCAGTGCTTTATTTCCCCACTCTTTTGGGGGTGTTACCATCATGTCCTTGCAGATGGTATTAAAATGAGTTGTTTTGAGAACAACAATAGAGGATAAAGGGAAAATAAGCTGAAATCCAGCAATTTATTTATATCAACTCATCAAATGATCTGAGTCGTGAAAAGTATAGTGATGCTTTTTCATAGGCAAGAAAAGTATAATGAGCAGCCAGACACAGTTGTGTGGAGGTGATTTTTGGTAGCATCCACACTATTATGGGGTGGTGAGTGTCCTTAGAGTTGACTGCACTGCATGGCTGCACTAATCTGCTGTAAACAGTCAGATTTAAATGGGTCATTAAAAGGCATTTCCATGATAGTGCTCCACTATCAAAAGAAAATATTTTGATGGTGTTCAGGGTTATCCTTGCTGGCCAAATTAAAATTCTTGTCTAGAGATCAAGAGGTGTAGCTTAGATTAATATCTTCGAGAAGGAAGAACATATTATCATCTTCCACAGTCTAATGCCTTTATCTGAGCCAGCAGTTCAGGATGCTCTGAACTGCTAAATCCAAGTGACCTTTCCCAGTGATATTCACAGCAAGTGGCAAGAATAACAAGTACACACACAAGGCTGCTCTGAAACTCTCCCTTCCTCCCTGTTTATTATACTATTGTTTCATTAGAGTTAAAGGTTCCTTGCAAACAATGACTGCCACCAACATTCCCACAGTAACAATCTGGTGACTGGGGTCTCCCCACTGGATGCCATTTCATTGGAGCTAAAAAGACAGAAAAAAGGCTCCATTTGCCCTCCTATGGGAAGATGCCCCTTTTCATATTCCTCTGGGATAAGTTGATATTGTATTGCCATGGAGGGCATACTCTATGAATACTTTGTAAAGACATTCCCTGGGAGGATATTTTGACAGAATTTCATTTGGCAACTGCTGGTTCAGTTTCACTCATATTAATTCATTTCTCTGAGTTCTGGTCCATGTGTGTTTTGGTGGATCCATAAAAATCAGAGATAATCCTGAGAACAATTGCCTCTGAATCAGCAGGTCTGCTCTTAGACAAAATCATATAAACTCTCAAACCCCCTTATCCTTGGCTGAAATTGATTGATATTAATTAGTGGCATATAGTGCATTTTTTTATGTACAGTGAACCTCGTTTGTATTTAGCTTCTCTGCTTATCTAGATGGAAAAGTGAATTAGCAGTGTGATTTTTTAAAATGGGATCATGTATTCCAGTTTGGTGAATGCTGATATCTACTTCATCCATGCTCCACTTATGTTCTTTGCAGGATGCAGCAATTCAGAAATGCTTTATTAATATGACTCTGCTTCTGCGTCAGTGTTTGACAATATCATCAGTGATTACTTGCTCTGTCTGGCTTTTATAGGAATTTACATAAAGCAGAAAACTTTATTATTACACTAACCTGAGCAAATTAAATTGTTTTGATATTTGTAATCCTGTTTCTGTGCAGGCTTTCTGAACAAAAAATCTTATAGTCTCATGGTTTTAGAGCTAACATGTCTAGTGAAAATTAAGACCTTGCTAGATGACTTCTATAATAAATTTATAGAGACAGTTATTAAAACAATTTCAGCAAGTGATAAACCAGCAGTAACACAGAACACTTGCCAGTTGTTAAACTCAAGCCTTATAAATTGCATGGTTACTCCAGTGACATCTGAAGGAGGAGTGATGACCACAAAGAGGTATTTTCCTCCAAGCATTCTGCCAAATTGTCTGTGGCTTTGACTCTTGTATCTTATTATTGCTCTTTCCATGGGAAGTCCTGAGAGCTGGAGAGTGTAACCTGACGTAATCTATGGAGTCACAAACCTGTGCTCTCCTCATAAAGCCCCAAACCTGTATGAAATAAACCCCAAGGCCAAGCACTGCCCTTGGTACATGCCTGGCTGTGCCTTTTCAAGAGCCCTAAGCAGCTAACCCAGCACTTCCCCTCTGGACCTAAGAGAGGCCTTTATAATCCAAGTTTTGAAGTGACAGCCTGACATTCAGGCTCAGAGGGAAAAGTCATTTCATTGGCTCCTTCCTGGTTTGCCAACATACATGTGCTAGAGTTGAAGTGCTAAAAGTGCAGCCTGTTGATACTGCTGCAGTAATCTCTTACTATGAGATGTTATAATGCACTGACCTTTATTCACAGACATAAAGTAGTGGTAAAGACTCAAAATCCCATTTTTCATTCCTTTCTGTCTGACTTTTTGACCACTGGTGAGCTCTAAGTATCAAAAATGTGAAATAACTTCCAGTTCTTACTCTTTTTCATCTTATAACTATACTGAAAAAGAAGTTGCCAGCATTTCAAGGTCCAAACTTGAGGGAAAAAGTTACCACAAGAGAGTGTTATGTTTTTTGAATAAAAAACCCAACACAACCCATTGAAATTCAGTAGAATTTTACTTCTTTCAATGTATCTTTGATTGTGGTATTTTCTCACATCCTCTCTCCATTTCTGAACTAAAATGAATAGGAGTAAAGCCACTTAAAGTAAGGGTCGATGTTAATTCTGAATTGAGAGTTTTAAAATTACATGATGTGTTGAATTTAATAGAATTTTTGAGTATTGTATTATCTGGGGGAAAAATATACGGAAAAATCTGTAAGTTTCACTAAGCTGTATTTTCAGGCCTTTAAAAAAAGATTTTACCCTCAACTGTTTAAAATTTGGATGCTGTCCATCTGTGTATTGTTGTGAGCTGCACATTTCTGAAAATTTTCTGAAAATGTGGCAAACCCTTATGAGAAACATTTTCTTGAGCTTGCCCAAGGAGTTAGAACAAGGGCTGCAGCTGAAGGAAACACTTCTGGGTTTAATTGATAGGATATTTTGGTATAATTCTGCAAGTATGTGCCAGACTCTATAACTGCATAAAATGTAATACTGTTAAATTTTTTCCTCCTGCAATTTCTGTATTGTTAATGAAGAAAATAACTTTTACATCAGTATCTTTCGGACAAAAAGTATTCTCTGGGGTGTGCTCTGTTTGAAAGAATCTTCTCTGCTGTGTGCTGACAGACTTTTCTATTTATCAAGACAGTCTGACAGGGGTGACCCACCAGTACAAGAACTGGTCACAATCACTTTTTGCTGAATATCTCAGAGTGTCATTTCAGTCAAGCTGGGACAATTCCCTGAAGAAATAAAGACAGCTATCATAAAAATCTGCATGGAAATAAATTTTTATTTTGGTACTGAGATGGTTCTGAGATCATCTGACCTTCTTGTTTCAGAATTTGTCACTTGCTTGAGAAGTGTCATGTTATTAATCCCCCGTGTGCTGAAATGGTGGCAAAATTGGAAATGCAAGAGTCCAGCTCAGCCAGTCCCTGGCAACAGCTGCAGGTGGTGGAAGTGGCTGCAGGGTGTGTTGGGATGGTCAATATAAGCAGTGTATGAGCTTAGACTGAATTCAGACTCCATTGAGGGGAAGTGAACATCGAATTTTAAAACAGGTGTGATTTTTGAGCAAAGTATTTGATAATATTGAGGCTTCAAATAGTAAAAATCCTATGACTCTCAAGTGTACATTGCTTTTTGGTTTGCTTTCTCCCCCACTCTGGTACCAGCTGTTTCTTTTAATTTTCATTTTTTCTTTGGTCTGTTGACCTTGTTAAAACCAAATAAAGCCTTTCTACCTTTTTTTGAATTTTTTGAAAAATTATTCAAAGGAAATGAGACTGGAGCCTAAAAACCTTTGGTTTTTCCCTTAAAAAGGCAAACACCTTTATGTGTTATCATTGATCTAGTAAGAAGTCATTAAGCTTTCAAGTATTCCTTATCTACACAACATATTTTAGAAATGAAAGCCTTGTTGGTAAATTGCAATTAGACTTGGCTGTTTTTAAGTTGACTGACAGAAACTTGCTCTGTGTTACAGGTGAAGATAAATGAAGGCAAATAGACTGTATTAATGGCAGTTCAGGGTGTTTGTGGAAGGTTTTTTCCTGTGAAAACATACTTTGGACAATGAGCAAGATCCATAGATTTTGTCAGTGGCCCTTGACTGTGGTGGGGGTTTGTTAATTAACTCATGTGAGGTGGCTGTCCTGGCCCTGGGGGGAATGAAGGACACTGGGTGGATGCCAAGTGTCCAGGGCTGCTGCTGCCTGTCCTACCCTGCTCTAAACTGGAGATAAGAGGAGGGATGAGAGCAGAAAAGCTCTGGCACAATGTCAAAACTGAGACTGAACGTGTCCATCCACCTCAATGAAGACACGAAACAATAAGTGTATCTTTTCTGGGTGAATCAAATATTATAGAGAATTTAATACGAGTTGATGGCATAAGCAGAAGTCTGAGCTGGGTGCAGTATAAGAGTAATGATCAGTTAAAATTGCTTCCATGTCGAATGACATTGAAATGTGAAGTGCCTGATTTAGCTTTATGTTCACACAGAGCACATAGCTGTACCCTGGAGAGGAACAAACCTGCCAGGAGTTTCAAGGTGAGAGACCACAGAAAGCCTGCAGGATGTGAGGTGGGAAGAATAGTGGTGGCCTGTGTGGTGGCTTTTTAAATAACTGCATGAATATTTACTTTAGTTTGAATTCTTTCTTGATTTGGACTCACAGGACACTACTTAGAAACCTGGTGTTGTGATGAGGATGGTCAGCTGCTACTGGAAATAGAGAGCTCCATTAGCAGGCCTGCTCCAGGCTGTGGCAGGGTGTTTGCTCTTACAGAAGTTCAGTTTGCTTTGGGAATTTGAATATGAACTGAGAGTAAGGTGTCAAAAGCAGGAAGCCCTTCTGAAAGTTTATTAAACAGCAGATTAAGAAAAGGTTTGATGAATTCTGCCATTGTGGAATTGACCTTTTTGCTTTGCTGGGTAGCTGAGTAGTTTAAGCAGCGAGGGGAGTCTGCACACTGCCTGCTTTCAATGATCCAGCATCATGGAATCAGGGGAAAAGAAATCATGCCAAAGTACACGAGTCTGTTCTCAGAGAACTCACAGATCTGAAATGGAAACCAGCTGTGATGGGGGCAGAGGGAATGAGAAACACTGAAGTATTAGATATTTAATTACCTTGAATTTTCCTCATAAACAGATCACAAGTATGCCACACCTCAGTGTACTTACTGGTCTTAAGTTATCTTTAATTAGCAAATATTCCAATTATTTTTATTCCCAGGGGATTGTATATTGTCAGGCCCAGGGAAATCTATATTATCAGACTATTTTTTTTCTTTATGTAAATATTGAGAGGCATGCTTTAGAATGGAGGGACTTTCTGTTCTTTGATACTAATTAAATGTTCTGTTTCATCACACATATCCTGACTTATCTAGATAGTTTACACATTTAGGTAGCTTTAGTTTTAGATATTCAGTACTCAGGTATTAGTTTGTTAGGAACTTATTTTTTTATTAATTTGCTTGTAAATTGCACTATACATATACAAGTGGAAATATATAAATTCAAATGAATCAGGCTCATTCATTATTTTCATGTAGTAATAAAAGCTATTTAATTGCCTTCCACATTTTGATCTGTAACATGAGATTGATTTATCTGTACCATTTTCTATGATCAGTATTATCTCTATCACTAAATAAGTGATCAGATTTTTAATTATCTGCAATATTATGTGAGTTATGAAAGATGCATCTCAGCATATAGAACCATTGCAGTGCTTAATCATTGTCATTTCACATATGATGAGTTGAATAGTTTTTATTTTTGTGAGGAGTTTAAATTCTGCTCCTGCTTTTGAATTTATTGTACATTCGCCTAAGCTTTTTTTCTTTAAAATCTGAGTTCCTAATTTAAGTTTCTTCTTAAGTGCCCCACCCCAGTTTTCCTTCAGAGTATGTTTGAAATATGATTAATCTCATCTGTATATGCTGGTAAAAAATCTGTGCAGATAAAGTCTGGGTCTGCAAAGGAGAACATTACTCCATTATCAAATAAATCACACAGTTTATGACTCTTTTTAACTGCACTGCCAGAAGTTATTTACTGAATGATCATGAAATACAGATGATATTTCACTCAGAGTCACAGATACCTAAACAGGTCAAATATTTTAGTGCATAACTACAGCACAAAACAAGAAAATGGGAAGGCCAAATCCAATAGTTCTTTGGTATTGCACACATAAATAGAGTTTTCTATATTTGCTTCAAGATTGGTACCTCTTGGTATTTATATAGTTTATAAATGAATATATAATTGTACTTCCATTCAGAGAATCCCTCAGTAGTTTTGGTAGGAGCCCAGTCAGAGTTGCTTTTTCATTAAAAAACCCGCAGTCCTGGCATCAGGGATTTCTTGAGGTGAAGTCTCATGATTCAGCAGCACCCTTCCATGCTAAGAACAGAAAAACGAAGTACAAAAATAAACACCTTAGGTGAGTCCATAAAGTCTCAATATTTCTGTTAAGGTACTATGGAATCTAGTTACCATTGGAGTTTCATATCCATGACTTCAATTCCCTCAGTTGTGATGGATTTCAGTAATTTAGTGGCTGTTGCATCCAGGGTTTCATTCCTTGTCCTACAGTGCAGGGTCTTGTCACCCTGCTTGGTTTATTTTCTGACAGGTAAGATATAAATTCCCTTTTGATATAAGAGAGTTTTCTTTGGTTCACTTGTGGATCATGTAGCAGAGCACTGTCCTACACTTTTGGCACCTAAGCATTAATAGTATCTCAGAAAGGCATGAGCAGAGTGGCCACTGATATTTGTGAGTCCTCTGCATAAAG
The DNA here is from genome assembly GCA_024734555.1 of Trochalopteron elliotii. Classification (NCBI taxonomy): domain Eukaryota; kingdom Metazoa; phylum Chordata; class Aves; order Passeriformes; family Leiothrichidae; genus Trochalopteron; species Trochalopteron elliotii. Next base: position 6,266,186 of record JANPWX010000087.1, read on the forward strand.
TCTGGAACTTCCAGCAAGTGACTTAAGGAAGGTCAGTGTGTTTTCCTTTGGTGGTGGAGGAGGAAGGCTCGTTACTCCAGACTGACACAGGCAGAAATTAAAATAGTCTAGAGCAACAATGATGGTACTCATGGCCTGGAAGATTTTCAGCTGCATGCTGGAGGTCAGATCCACAAAGGGCCAAAATCATCCCATTAATTTAAGGAAATGTTGTGAGAGGCCAAAGAAGTATTGTATACCACTCTGCTTTGGCTTCATACTTACTGCTATTTCAGACACAAAGTGCTATGTTTTAAAATCATGTTTTGATGCTCATTTTAAATAATCTGCAGAACCCTGCAAAACTGTAGCAGGACTTGCTAGCAGCAATGTGTCTTGATTCGCATTTTTATAAAGAAATATTTCAGGTTGTGCCTGTTTGTCATAAATGGATGAAACAAAAGAGCAATGCTTAGCAATAAAGCAGAATGAAATGGATTTATGAACGTTTGCTAGTAATTTTAGGATGAATTTTGAATTCCTCGTGAATTGCACTCAGTGAAGTATATGCAAATAGTCAGTATTTCTGGTGAAGCAGGCAGGTTTACTGATCTAGATCTCTGTAGATTCTGACAAACTGTCCCTAAAAAATAAAAATAAAAATGTAAAAATCCTCCAATAAAACCATGAGTTTTTAAAGTATGAATTGTTTGGCTTTCACATTTCAAAGCAACTTCTAATTTGAAACTGTTGTTTTATTATGTAATATACAGAAATACTAAAAATTGATCACATTAAGAGGGAACATTTTTTTGGTACTGGCAGTTTTGATGTGTTTGAAAAGCTAATGAACTGGGAAATTATGACGTTATGTTCAAAATGATTTTTGAGTACCCTGTCATGTAAAAACAACTTTAATTATGTATTACATCCACTGCTTCCCAAAGAAGCAAAGCATTTCTTATCCAGCCATTTCTCAGGATATTCAGCATACCAGGAAACAGATTATCTTATTATAGTGAAGAAAAGCAGTAGGCTTTGTTCTAGTATTTATAGAATATTTATTTTAATGCAAATAGTGATCAGTTCTTTCAAAGAGCCAGTTTATGAGGCATGTAATATATAATACACATGTGTATTAGGAAAATGTGATTAACATAAAAATGTCTGTCATGTATTCATATATTTATATTTTAACTGTCATTAAATAACAAAAAAAGACAGTGAAAGAAATACTCAGAGCTGTGACTGTGTGTGCAAAAATGCAGCTATTTCAGCCTCAAAACTGAGAGTGAAGTATTTCCTGATGCTTGGTCCCATGAACTGCCAGAGGTTGTGGATGTAGATTTGTTATCTGTTTTAATAGATTTCACAGAGGAGTGTGTCTTTAGGAGTGGCAGCACTTTAGCTTTGAAATAAATGCTTATAGACTAATGCTATTCCACTTCATGTGTTCCTGAGAATATTCTTCTTGCAATTATAAACCCAGTGCCGAACAGCAACCAAAAGGTTTTTATTTTTGCCTTTTCCAGCATTATTCTGATCCCATAATGCAGTCTGGACTAGACTGGACACTCATTGCAAGTGCACACTTGACTTTCCATGCAGCTCCTTATCATCTGATCATCAACTAAAACCTCTTCTCCCTGGGCATCTCGACCCCTTTGGTTCCCCCTTTGGTTTTTCTGACTCAAAATACAGCCAATTCATTTCTAGGATGCCTGATCTGTTAATACACCACCAGGACAGACATTATCATTCTTCATGGATGAAGGAGCAGACTGCAACTGTGAGGCAAGAGATGGATGAGGAATGGAGAACAGAACTAGAACAGACAGTCCTGGAAGGATGCAACAGAAGAGAGTGATGTGTTGGAAAGGATGCTGCTAGTGTGGACTTTTTGTGGAAAAGTTCCTAAAAATGTTCTTCCTTTCACAGAAATCAAATTATATCCAAAAATATTGGTTGAATCTATGGCAAGTGGGCTTTGCAAGCCAGTTCTGTCTCTGACCTGCAGGACTCTGACAAAGGAGAATTCAGTTTTATTTTCATGGACTCCACTGTCATTAGTGAACTTTTTCCTTCCATCTTCCCTGTATTACTTACTGTGTCTGATTTTCTCCATGTATCTTTGCCTTTTTACTTGTACTGATTACCACCATTTTCCTTTGTTCATGTAGCAGCAATTTAATCTGCCCATTTTTAAGAAAAAAGACAAATTTCAAAGAAGCAACCCAAGCAGGCTACTGATAGTGCAAGTATCAGATGGATTGAAATATTTCAGTCTAACACGTCAGGAAATTGTGGTTGGGTAACAGTACCTTAAAATGAAGTAACAGAGAATAATGAATGAACTATGACTCATAATGAAATCTAGAAGAAAAGAATGTTGAAGCTTGAGAGATAATACAGTGATGCTGAAATGTCATACATGTCATAAAACTTCACTGAAAAATGAGAAACTTTGAGCTGAAGCTCTAAAAAAAATGTGTAACACAATACTTTAGGTTAGTTTTCTGACTTGACTCTGAATTCATTGGAAGAGGAGGAGACTTAAAAAAGACATTACATTTGTCATAAGAAATATAAACATAAGCCTGCTGTTTTTCTTAACAAACCCCAAACACAAATGGTGTGTGGGTGTGAATTACTGAGACAGGCTCTATATTTCATTTACACAGTAATTACAGCTGACAGGTCCCTTTTCTCATTTACTTCCCTGGATGGTTCTCCTTTGTGTCTCCCTATCTGTCTCTCTTTTTGCAGTAAATTTCAAAATTTAAGGTAAATGGAGACAGTAAGTAAGAATCCTGTTGCAGAATTAAACATTGTTAGGTGTGATTGTTGTGGCAGCTTCATGCAGAAGATTCCAGTTAGCACTGTATAAATATCAAATGATAATCAAGGTTAGGTATAGACTGTCAGGACTACAGCTGTTATAAATGCAGAGGATCAGAAAATTGCTTCATAATGAAAAGATATATGGCCTTGTTCCAAACCCAAATTCACACCACCAGCAAATTAGAAGAGGGTATTTCAAGAGCATTTGCAATAGGCCACAGTTATTGAATGCAAAGTGACACATTTGCAATGATCTCATTATTTTGCTACTTATTCTAATTTAATAATATACATACTTTTCTGTAAACACTTGTACCTTTTCTAAACTTTTCTAGGGTATTTTGTCTTCTTTTTCTAGAAGTTTGCAGTTTACTCTTTCTGTGTTGTACAATTTTTATTTCTTACATAGTGAGAAGTATTTTGTGGAAACAGAGGATGCTGGGCCACAAGGGCCACCAAAGATGGATCTCTGGTCAGGACATGCCAATTCTGACCTGGTGAAGGTAATTTTTCAGGAAGGTGTGGGCCTTTCTGTGTCTGACACGTTGTGTGGGTGGTATGAAGATGAACCCTGTGTTCATCTGAAGAAATTGATTTCCCAGGCACAGTGAACTCGATGGCATTACTCTGAAGTGAGAGAAACCATTGCAAGTAGTGGTAAGTCCAGGCAGCAGTAATGCAATGGCTGGAACATATCTTTAGTGGAAATATAAAAAGGACATTAGAAACAAAAGCTGCTTTTCCAAACTGATTCAGAAAAGAATTCTCAGTTATTGGTGTGAGTGCAATGTTACAAGTTCTGATGGTCTAAGTCTCAAGGGCATCAACCCAGTTTCTGCCTCAGGGCTGTGCCACTTACAAAACATGCAGCAGGTACCAAGGTAAGTAAATTCTGCCTAATTACAAATTTACTGTGGGAAAAGAGGAAGGTGGATCTCCACAAAGTGAAATGCAGCTACTTTTGAAGGTTCTTTGTACGTTTTCCTCTTTATTTTATCAACAAAATTAATTTTAATTTGCATTTCTGATGCCCACACGTATCTAGAAGAGTCATCCACAGGCTGCAAACAAGTAGAAGATACCCTCAGCTGACTGGCAGGAACACTGCTGTACAAAACCCCTTAACTTCCTCTGCTGACTTGTACATTAGAGGGAAAATGACTGTAAATTTACTCCACTGACACTGTTGAATGAACTGAGACTTCGTGTAAAGAATCATGAGCCAGCATTCAAGTAATGTCCAAGGTCAATTCACTTACATTTGGTAATTAAAAAAAGGCATATTGAAATGCTGTGAATCTTGAGGAGGATGTATGAAAGCTCATTTATCAGGCTATTATGACGAATATTTTATGCTATTAATGACTTTCCTGCAGACATGCTTATGCACTTGCCCTTCAAATCCTCCTAAATTTCTCTACCTTGTAAGTTTGACTCTCTTATGAAAAACACTGATTAAAATTCCATGGTCAACAACATGTGGATATTCAATTCTCTGGTGTTCCTATAGGAATCTTTACATATAATGCAGAATTATTTAATCTCTTACATGTGCTTGGGTTAGAGGATCCAAGTGTTTATTTTTAGTGTTTTATTCAGTTAACCATATTCTTCAAAGATTTAGGTACAGAAAGAATAAGATCATCTTTTTCCCTTTCTTTTTTACAAGGATACACAACAGAATATGGGTCTGAAGTACTTACTTACAATTTTCTGAACATTTTTCTTTTAAAAAAATCTTCCAGTACTGAGACATAGGAGCTATGTGGAGAAAGGAATCACAATTTGCACTTACAGGAGGCTCAAAGTCCTTTGCCAGTGAGTGGATATTAGCCCTTTGCCTAAAACTTTGAAGTCTCAGTGTTTATACTGCTCATCATGACCATGTTCTTTTAAAAAAAATAGGTTATTAGAATATGTTAATATTTTCACAGACAGCAAAGGAATGTCTCAGCTGGAGTCTAGTGTCCATTTTTCCTGAACAATCTGTGTGGTTTTACTTCAGGGCAAGATCCTCTTCACTAGAGGCATCAAATAGTTTCCTGTGGCAAGAACTTTTCTGTATCATGGTGAGAAAAATGTAATTCTGATCCCCAAAATATAATTTCTGAGAATTCTTTGCTGAGATGCTGAGAAGAAACTGCTTTAAGTTTAGAGCATTGGAGCTTTAATGGGGACAAGGTGGTGTTTAAAACTTGATGGGGGCAAGTCCATTCGTGCTGGTGTTTATCTTTCTCACAGGAGCAAAAGTCATCAAGGTCTGGTCATCAGCCCTGGCCTGCCAAAGCCAGCTCCTCTTTCAGCTGACCCTGGAACTGGCAGCTCAAAGGCAGGAAGGGAGGAATGGCAAAGGATCAGCAGGTCACCACACCTCTGTCTCCTGTCCACGTGACATCCCGAATCCAGCTTTGGCTCCCTCTCTCCATGGGAATGCACGGGAAGGGCGCTGGTGCAGGTTTGGGGCTCTCTTTCCCCTCAGCTCAGGACTGTCTCTGGGGATGCACACTTTTCATTGTAGTGATGATTTTAAAGTGATATTTAGAGTGGTCTTTTAAAACTCCTGGTCAAATTGCTCGGCTGTTCAACAGAAGCCTGTCCCAGACACAAGTTGCTTTCTTTGCAATAAATTCCACAGACATTAAAATGTTATACTTCTCAGTAAGGAATCCATTTACTGCAGAGTCTGCATTATGCAAACACACTGACAGCCAGTGCAGCACTGTGGGCAGCCAAGGCCAGATCAGAAAGGCTATTTTCAGAAAAAGCAATGAATCTCAGCACCTTCCATCTAGTATTTGGCTTTGGAATAAAAGTTGACTTACCTTGAAAAGACAGGGGTGAGTTCTAGGAAAGCTGAAGCAAATTAGTAAAAAGCCAATATGTCTGTAATACATTTTTTAATGTACTGGCTTATCAGTATCTCAACAATTGTAGTAATTACAATTTTTTCCTCTCTAGATTGTGTGTGGGTGATTTCTCTGTCTTAGTGATCTAAAAGGGACTTGTTCTGAATGATTCTGAATGTTGTCTGTGGAATTCTGGGGTGGTCCAGTCTCAGTTACCACTCAAAGGGTGATACATCCCAAGTTATTCTGCAGCATTTCAGTACTGCTAAGGAGGTGGTTAATAAAGAGTTCCACAAAACCTGGGAGCATTTTGAATACCACAGGTGGATTTTGAATGAGCAGTCTCCCACTGAAAGTGTTAATGTATACATTTCAATTAGTTATAAAAACATGTGCTTGATCAGGTGGCTGTATCTTTGATCAATCTGTGCATACATATGCTAAATTGTTTACAATTGTGCAACTCAAGGTTTCTGAGCATGTGTAAACCTTATAATTTTTACAGTATACCTAGCAATATTTCTGCCTGAACACTATTAAACCATGCTATCTGTTTCATTCCTTGTTTTCCTCCATGGATAACTCTGCTTGTTTTGGCTCTGTTTGACAAAATATGCAAGTCTCAAAATTATTATGCAGCACAGTTATGTCCCAGCAGCACCATGGGATGCTAAAAAGTATTTGCTTGATATGGTAGCAACCAAAAAACAGCAGGTGATGGATGTGAATTTACCTGGCAGCTTACAGTATGATTAGCAGCAGATAAATCCTGCACAACGTCAGGAAATGCACGCTGGTAAAAGATAAGTTGAATTTCCATCCATGGAGAGAAGCTTCAGCTGGTTTTTGTGCATAATCAAAGAAGCTGTGCCTCACTCTAGGTTTGGATTCTGTGGGGACTCAACAAACAGGAGTTTAGGATGTGACTTCCCCACAAGCCAGCAAAACATGCTGTGAGCCCCAGGACAGCCCAGGTTTATTTTGGAACAGCAGTTTCATTTTATTTTTCTGAGCTTTATCTCTCTTATGAGATCCTTTTTCTACCTGTGCTCCCATTTGCTGCTCACCTTTCACAGCTTCCCTCATCCCGTTAAGTTATGCTATTTGATGTTTTAAAAATACTCAGAGTCCCAAAAAAAAAAAAAAAGGAAAAGTAGGAAGTAAAATGGAATAAACATGTCAGTTCAACTTCTTTTCATCTCAGCTGTTTGTCCTGGGTACTGCAGGACATGCACCCTAGAATCACAGAAAGTTATGCAAGCCCAGATTGGGGCAATTTTCAACATATCTGTATTTTAGACTTAGGTGGTGATCATAGCTGATGAATATGTATACAGCAAAACAAATGAGGCAGAAACCTCATGCAGAGAGAATCCCACTCAGTCATTAATAATGGTGGCTTAATCAAGCCTGACCACTGTTAGTGCTGGAAGCATACTGAGGGCATTAAAGGGCTTCTTAGCTAGGTCAGCTTGCATATCTTCTCTAGATCTTTGGCAGGGATGGAAGCACTAAGGGAATGTTTGTGTAGTACAAAATCTATTTTTTTTTTGAACACCACTTAATTACTTGTCTAACATAATTCTAAAAGCTTTGTCACTACAGTATGGATAAATGATTTAGTGCCTGGGAATATAGCTTTATTTTAAAGTTTAAGTGAAATGTTTACCTCAGAGGATCAGAAAAAAGCTTCTGGTCTGGAAAAGTATAGAAACATCTAGTAGGTTGTATTTGCTTGGAAGGTTACTCTTCTCTTAGGAGACTGGCTTTTGATGGTATCAATACTGACCTTAATTACTCTTGTGATATTAAACTGTTTTTAATGGATTTTCATTTATCATTATAAGGAATTAATATCTTCCTTCCTCTACACATCATTCAAGATAAAATGGAATCCAGGTATTTTGCAGTATAACAAATGTTCTAAATATATGACTTAGTGGCAGGTGTTACAACATCCTCAAGCACCTCAATTACTTCAGCTGTTCTCAGATGCTGCTCCCAGGAAATGTACCTCAGGAAGAAGAGAGAAAAGGAATCTCTTACTGAAGGTGAGTATTTTTTTTGCTTGATCAATACCCAGATGTTGTATCTGAATGAATAATGCAGACCTGAAATATCTTCTTTTGTGATTTGATTTCACAAAACTGAACTCTGGGGATATTTCTGCTTTCAAGTAAACATTGCATCCAGATGTTGAACTAAAGTAGCTTTCATAGGAATTCTGTACCCTGCTTCATCATTCTTCTTATCAGGTTTCACCAGAGAACATAACAGATGTTCTGATTTCAGATGACATTATACCTTTTCAGCCTCCAAAAAGAACATTCACCTGGTGAAAATCCATAGGTGTCCAGGTTTCACCTGATGAAAATCCATAGGTGTCCAGGTTTCACTTTTTCTGTTGTTTGCCTTTTTTTTTAATGAGTGAAAATTCAATATCTTACTCCAAAAGTGAAAAGTAACTTTTTACAATATCTGCACTTGGAAATGTAATTCAAGTAAGAAAGTTTGGCAGTACAGCAGCTCTTACGAAAGAAAAGAAACAAGACTGAATCACCAGAGAAGGAAATGGAGACATTTCACTGGACTGGATCCAAACAATGTGTTGGTGCTGCTCTTCCCAGGCTTTGTTGTGTTTGTATTATGGGATAGCTTTTGCAGGCATCAAGGAATAAAAGTGCCACCAAACACTATAACTCAGTCAGGGTTTCAGCTGAGATAAATTTTACCTTTTCTTTGTTTGCAGTTAGGAGAACACCTTCAAGGCCAGGCTGGATGGGGCTCTGAGCAGCCTGCTCTAGTGGAAGGTGGCCTTGCCCAGGGGCACAAGGGTTGGAACCAGATGATCTTCAAGGTCCCTTCCAGCCCAAGCCATTCTGTGATAATTTGCCTCATTTTGAGAGCTGCAATTATAAAATGCTACACAAATACTTTCAAATATATATCTAGGGGCTGAATCCTCAGCAATTTCTTGTGTAAATCACAGTGCACACTGATTTTGGAATTTATGCTTTAATAGGACTTTCAAGATACTTCAGTTCTCAGTCTAATATATCTTACATTCAAAACAAAACTTTTTTTGTGCTTCTCTGTCAGATCAGCATTGTTTTCTAAGTGTATTTTCCACACAATTCCATAGAGTTACTTAGACAATACTAAAGGTTTCCTTGTTGCAGTGCTTATCCTGTGCTTTATGCAAAGCTTTCAAAGTCATGATGGGGTAGGCTGGCACTCAACTCCTTCTAACATAATGCCATTAATGTTTCTGAAATTTCCTCATTAATGTTTTATCTCCACAGACATCCTCTTGGAATACTTTGTTTTTCCAACTGTATGGGGCTTGTGACTCTTTGTGTAATTTTTATTTCAGAAGAGTAATTTTTTTCTGGTTTGTGTGTGCAAGGAGTATGCATTTGTTTTATCTTCATGATATTAACGAAAGACTGGAAGATAACTTGCAATTGTTTTCAGTTGTTTGCAGTGAACAGCAGTTTGTGAAATAAATGCAAAATAATATTTTTGGCAGTATTTTAGAACACTTTACCCAACTCTAGAATATATGTGACCATTTAATAGGATAAGGGTCAGAGCTTTAGAGCAGTGTGTGCTGCAGAATTCCACTGATAACACTGTGATTCTCTAGGAAAAGCATCCTTTCTCCAGGGAAGATTCAAAGGTTAATTTCTAAGAGTTATGTATTTTTCATGCTTCTAGCATATCAACAAACATATTAATTAGACTATGTTATAATTAACATACTCAGAATTATTCAAATATTTTACTTCGACATGTTTCTGTCTTGGGGCTTTTTTCTGGACTGTTGATTTGCTGTTTGTTATGAGAGCTTGTAATTGTTGTCTGAACTGCCTTGGTTTATGACCTTACTGTGCATCATGGCTGTTCATGTGAGAGAATGAAATAGATATCCAAATTACCAGTGTTCAATGTCCATTCCCATGATTTTGCTATAAAATGTAGATGGAAAAGGTCTTTTAAAGCTGTATCATCATCATTGTAATTGTTCCGTGGCATTCACTCACCCTTTTAATGTGCTTCATGTTTTCCTTCAGGAACAAGGAAATGAAAAATCCCAAACTAAAATGTGCATTTATGTCTCCATAATGTGATGTCACCTGGTATCTTTTCATGTGGAATACTGTAGCCCATTCTTCTTTAGTTCCAGTGTGGGATGCTTAAGTCTGCCCAAATGACTGACCTCATTTTAAACTCTATTGGAGTAGCATCCCCTATATAATCTTTCTGACCAGCTTTGATCCTAGAGAACTTTGATGAAGCTACTAATTAGTTTTTTGATTCATCTGTGTTTAGGAAAGAGAGATTTATTATAGTAGCACCCGCTTGTGCCACTGATAATTAAAAGACTGTCAGCATTTTCATTATGTAACTCATCTTGCAGCAGAGAATCCCTCCCCATCTGACACTTTGGATTATTTGTGAATGGCTGTGGCACTCTGAAGGACTTGCCACTGAGGCTAAAATTGACTGAAAGCAGCATTCCCATGAACCATTCCAGCCATCACTGCTGTGAGGTAAGCACGGCCTTGTCTCTCCTGGAAAACACAGAAAAAATTGAAAAATCAGGACCAGATCCTTCATATTCGGAATTTGTGAATTTGTGTGTGTTGTGTTTTTTTTTTTTTAATTACGAAAATAAGCTGTGCTGCCAATAAATTTAAAAAAACCCAACAAGCTAAGAAATAGAGTCCCCATTTTTAGAAATTCAGCCTTGTGTATCTTCTTCATAAACCCATAGAAATAATCTGTTGTTGCCTTGAAAAGAATTTTTAAACCCTCACAGTTTAGTCAGCAGCTGGACCCTGCGTTCCCCATTTTTGGCACACGATCTGTTGGCAGTTGTTATGTATCTGCTTTTTAAAATCTGATTTTCCACAATGCACATATGGCCTTTGCTTAGCCTAAGATGTAAGTTCACTTAGCCTGTATTCAATGTAGGGCTGCCCCTGGCTATTCCCATGTATGAAAAAACCCAGTTCACACAGGGTAGGTCATTCTGCCTGGGGTTCAAATCCCACACATTTACTACACTGTATTAGAAAGGAAAATGTTTACAGGTTATCTAAAATCATCACCAATTCTGATTTTGCAGCAGCGTACAAAGTTGGACTATGAGCATGAAAATCTTTCCTTCTATAATGAGACATTTTGTTGTCTTTCTGTGCCTTCCTAAAAGCCCAAGGTGAATCCACATCTCCTTATGTGACTTCAGAAGCAGCTCTCAGGGTTTCAGGCAAGGCTCTAGTACACTCCTTTGAAAATTTATGTATGTTTTATAACAAGGAGGTAGAGCGCACTCACACACAGTATAAATTTTACTGCATAACAATAATTCAGTTTCTTTTCTTTTAAAGACTCTTGAAGCAATACATTATTTTTACTTGGCTGTCAGTGCTTTTTACATTTATAAAAGTGAGATGGCAGGGGAGGAAATGGGATTGTATTAGACCTCCACTTGCATTTATGCATTTGTGAAATACCATATGCATGGTTTATAAATTCTGTTAGATCAAATTCCTACCACTTATCACAACATAAATTTATTTTTATATCTAGTCTCATTGACTTTTCTAAATGGACTTCTTCTCCCTCTTCATTTATTTTATCATTTTCTCTATTGATAAATCTGCTGTCAGAAATAGTAGCTTCACATCAACCTTCTCCATCCTGTAAATAATTTTTTTAATAAGCAGACTTTAATGATCATCTTTAATGGAAACCAAATAGCAATGTTTTATAATTGGGAAAGAAAAAAAAATGAAGTAGGTGTGTTCTGTCACATTGCTCCAGCTCTGGAAATCTTGGCCTTTGGAGGGCAATGGCAGCTCTTCTGTTGTGAGTTCTAGAAAAACCATAACACAAAACACACTTCATGTCAGTGCTTGTCAGAAGGGAGAGGAGGAGAGGCCCTTGCCCTTGGACAAGTACATTGAAATTGTGAGCCACTCCATTTCCTGAGTTGTCTTTGATCTGGGAGTTGTGGCATCTGCTGAGCCACATCAGCTCTTTGGTAAGCCCCTGGATTTTCTGCCTAAGACAGAAAATTGTCTTTTAAATACCTCTGCTGTCCTCCCTTTCCCCAGAAAGCAAGCAGGTTGTGGTCGATTGTCATGGGTGTGTTTACCCAAACAGACTTTTAAATCAAAGTATGGTATTGATGTGTTCTGGAATAATTGTTTTCTTACATTGTAAATACAATACACTAACAAACGACAATTAGTATTTTCACATTTTTTGAACAAGTAAAGTGCAATTAAAACAACACATGCATTTACAGTTGCCCAGTACAAAGAAAAAATTATCATTTTAATGCAATGTGGCCATTAAATTCAGCGCAGACAGGAGATGACATGCACAGGAGTCACTTGAGGGAAGTAACGTGTTACAGGCTTGGTGGATTTTAATGTTGTTACTTTTCTTGTTAAAATCCCCTGCTACCACTTGGCTGGGCTTAATTAATGGTTTTGAATTTTGCTGAACTTCAAAGACTGGGAGGTGCTTTCAGATCTGATATGTAAAAATGAGAAATGATGTTGGAAGTTATTCTCAATCAGATAGAACACACACTTACTGTCTTATTATTGTAGTGTAATATATCATCAAAGAACAGATAAACAAACCTCTTCTGATTAGTTTCCACCTCATTTATCTACTTTGTACAAATTAACTATTGTCCTTGACATCTAGAGGTGGAACATCAAATTCGAGTACTTACAGGCAATAATAATGGTATTCTGTGTATATAAACCCTTTCCTGGTTTTGCCCATCACAAATACTTTTTCACATAAGTGGTTTTATTATGTGTGAAATAGTTCATAATCCCACTCCTTTCTTCTTGCCTCTTGTAGTTTATTGTCTTAGGATAGGAATATACACATGACTTCAGCTACAAAATTGCTTTTGTACAGTAATGAGCTACTTGTGGCCGGAATAAAGCGCTGGCCAGTCAGGCAAGGCCACATTAGCCACTAATGGGGTGGAGTGAGGGGCACATTCCATCCAGTTTAAACTGCTAGCAGGGATTTTCAGTGGATGAGATGTAATTGCTCCAAAAGGTACAGTAATCCATGCCTGAGGGATTTATAGTTATGTGTTGGTGGCTCTAAGATGATGTCCACGGTGGTGGTGCCCCTGACTGTGTCAGAATTGCTGCTGAGTGCCCAGCACCTCCTCTCACACTCACCTGCCTCCACCCAGCACTGCTCCACCTTCAGCACCATTCCAAAATCTCTACCTTTTGGAGTAAGTTTTTTGGGGTGCCTATCTTATGGGATTAAAGACTGAATTTCCAACTGGTGTTAATTTTTTTTTAACAAGTGTTTATACTTAAATGCAGTAAATTTATCCAACCTTCTGCTTAATGAATTTAAATGTATGTTTCTATGCTAAAATAGTTTAGAATGCACATAATTCCATAATTTACATGATGCATCTCTGGAAATATGGCCATCCCTGACTCATAAGATTGCACTATGAAAACAGCAGAACGGGCATTGCTTTGTGCTAACCACTAATTCCAAGGAAAATATCATGTACTGGAATGCAGTCCAGAAGCAAAAAGCTGTTTCTTTCGTCCTGAGTGGGAAGTGGCAAATGCGGATTTCAAAGAAATGCTGTCAGTACTATGGAGAATCATCAAAATGGATCCTTGAAATGCAGTGGCTGCACTATGAGTTGGAGATTTCAGCATTATTTTGGCTTGTACATTTTGAACAAGGGCAGTCACTTTAATTAGCATGTGAGTCAGAGGATTTAGAAAAATCTAGGATTAATGTCTTGTGTTAAAACTTGAAAGCTATTGCAAAAAACTTATTTTTGCCAAAACTCTATTTTTGGCAGTAAAATGTAATGAACAGATAGAGGTAGGATGTGTCTTTTGCATATTCTGTACAACTTTAGGGCATAATTCATGCTTCATTTATTGAGGTCTGGACTATGTGCACCTGCACATATCTATATTGTGCAGGAAAACCAATACTTTTAGTGGTGAAGAAACTGCTTGAAAGAAGTGTATTTTAGACATCTAATCCTCCTTCAAAGTTATTAGGCCTTTTAAAGATAATTAAATGTAAGTTAGATCGAAGATGATACCTATTGCAATTCCCTTCACTGTATTTACCTGCAAAGGGAGATTTGGCTTCACAAGAATTGGTGATTTGTATTACTGTTATCTAGACTGGTTTGGGGGCAGGATTTTTCCTGTGAGAATTGTCTAATTCCTTCTCTGATAGCAACGACAGCTGGACGTAGGAGCCACCCCTGGGGTGATGCTGTGCCCCAGCCCAGTGGGGCTGTGCTTGGGCTGCAGCAGTTCCCCACTGTCCCCTCTCCTGGCACTTTTTCCCTGCTTCAGTGTGAATCCTGTCCGCACAGCACAGCTCCTTTGGGAACTCTCCACCTCCCCTGGCTGCTGTGGGGCTGTCCATGGGGGATTTGCTCCACCCTGGTGTCCCCACAGGCTGCAGGGGAATCCCTGCTCCAGCCCCCGAAGCTGGAATCCTCCTCACCCCCTTGTCCAACCTCGGTGCTCACACAGTTCCTCCTGCTGCTCCTCACACTGCTCCTAAGGAGCTGCTCCTAATGCTGCTCCTCACACTTTCACTCCTGCTTTCCCCTCACTGCTGGGCAGTTTTGCCCTTTCTCACACATTCTCACCGTCCCTGTTCCTCATATCATATTTAAATGTATCTTTGGGAAGATGGAGCACAGATTGACTTAGGGCATTCAACCAAATGATTGATGCTCACTGTAAATTGCTTTGCACTTTATTTCCTCTCATAGATTCTTGACAGTAGTTTAGGACTCACTTGCATTTCTCTTGAATGGTAAAAAAGCAGAAAAACAAAACAAAACCCCACCACAAACAAACTAACAAACCACAAAAAAAAAGGAAAAGTCCTACATGAAAAGTCCAGCTGCTCTCACATTTCTCATCTGTACATGTAGTCCCTGAGAGTGGGATGTAGAGGGCTGGACCTGCACAGGTGGGACTTCTGGGGAATCGTTCTGGGAAAAGCCTCTGGAACTCCACAATGTCCTGTATATGACTGACTTTCCCAAATGGAGCATGGAAAACTCTTCACTAGAAGGGGCTGCAGGTGGTGATTTGCTAACAAAACCAGTGCTCTGCAAAGATGAAGTCACCTCTTCCTGGGGCTCCATTCCTCCTGCAGCCTCCCAGGGGTGCACAGAGAGGGGACTGTGAGATGGTGTTTCTTATTATCATATTTTCCCTCTGCTGTTAAATTAGGTTTTGCTTTTATTAGTGTGAAAGAAAGCCAGCTGTGACCCTTCTGTTCTCAAGTCATTCCCAGGAAGCAGAGGTGAAAGTAAAGCCAGCAGCCAACTGCAGTGACATCTGAAAGGACAGCAGTGAATGTCAGGACTGAAGGCTGGTACAAATTCATCACAGTTTTTTCTACTGGTCCATTTGGGAGTGTTGAAATACTGACCATTCACCTTTAAAGCAGTTAATGTGTTAATAAACATTTTGTTGTAGCAGTCTGAAAACTTATGTAATTGCAACAGATGATAAAGGGTCTAGGGTTTGTTTAATTGGGTTTTTTTAGTATATTTCTGGTAAGTGTTACTAGGAACAGCCTTGTTAGGAAAGTCAAATGAGCACTGACACACCTGACACAGCAAACTGGCAGAATTCCTATGGCCATTAACTGAAAGAGTAAAAGGAAACAACTCCTCCATATTTATGAGGAAGACCAAACGCCTGTTTGGCTGCCTATAGTCTTTCACGGCCTGTTGCTTTATTTTGTAATTACAGCCTGTCCTTATTGTCTGGTTACCTACAGGACAGCCAGCCCTTGATGGTCCCTGCAGCCCTCCTGACTGTCCTGGGAATGCATTCCTGGAACAAGGACTACCCTGTGCCCTGTGTCCCTTTGACAAAGAAAGTTACCATCCAATGCTCAAACCCCAGGCAGGATGAGTCTGATCCCAGTTCTCAGGAAGTTAACAGGGGCAGACTTCAAATGAAGAAAACAGATCACTAACTCAACTTTTTGATAAGCTAAGGATGCCTTTGTTTCTATTTGTTCTGGAGTAGCTGTCTCTGATAAAAAGGTACAGAACCCCAGTCATGTTGATACATTTATCTCAAGAAATGTTTTTTACAGGCTATCAAAGATTATCAAATAAACACATGACCTTGACATTGATTCAGTGATTTAGGAATGCAGTAGCTCTTTTTTTCCACTATATGGAAGGGCTCTCAAGAGAAATGAAAAATTGAACTGTATTTTCAACCCACTTGAGCTAAGGTACAAAAATAGTAAACCTTGTAAGAGAGGCTTTTGAACACAGGTTTTTAATACTTCAGAATCTGTCAAGGTCAAGTTTGAAGTCTTGATTTTGCTCTGAGGTTTGACTTATCATTCTACAACTTTTCTAAGTAGAAGCAGCAGCTCTGCAGACTTCCAAAGAAAAAAGATGCTGTGGACCATGATGATCCCTTTCCATTTTTACAGAGTTTAAAATGCCTTGATCTTCTCAACTGAAGGCTTGGAGACTGAGGTCTGACACTGGGCTCTTGGGCAGAGGCTCTGCATGGGTTTCTCTCTCTAAAACCAGCTGCATTGACTCTCCCTTCTGCATCAAGTACTTACACTGATCATGTGCACCCTGAAGTTAGTAAGGGTGGGTTGAAGGTAAATTTTTGATCTTAGATTGCAGTTTAGTTAAAATATTTTGCTTTGTTGGGTTTGAGTTTTGTGCTTCTGAATGGTCAGATCTCTGTGCACAGACATTTAATTTATTGTGCTAAGAAAAACACACACAAGTTAGATTCACTTTTATCTAAATCTAAAAAAATAATGAGAAATAAGGGGAAGTGATTAAACACAGCCACTTTGTTTTTCACTGGAAAATATGTACTATCACTAATTGGGTAGAACTGTGGCATCACCTGCTGTAAACATATTAATTGTGGTAAACAAGATACAATTTTTATCTGCTCTCATCACTTCTGACAAGAGGCGTGAGGAGCTGTGCAAGTGACTTTGTTGAGGATAACTCAAAATCAAGGACTGTGCTGCCTGTGCAAGTGATTGCACAGAGAATGGATGAGCTGGGAGATGCAGCAGCTGCTGAAGGTTGCAACACGAGTTCTTTGGCACCTAATTTTTAGCCCAGGAGCTACAGAATTCCTGAAAGGTCTAGCAGAAGTTTTGGTATTTCACAGGTTATGTGTTTACATGGTTTATGTTTCTCCCTAATAATAATGGATGACAAAGCAGACTCTACACTGTCTTTCAAAAATACTTTGATTTTGATTGCCTAAACCCCTTATTGGATATGGAGATCAAGGATTTTTAGTTCTTGGCCTTATGAACAGCTTTTACAGAAACAAGTAAGTGAGGGTTATTCAGGTTTCTTTCTTCCCTCCTTCTAATCTTGAAATTAACCTCATAGTTCTATTTCTGTCTGCATTTTCTTTTCCCTCTTCCTCTTTATATGTAGTAGTAAAAATGGAATATTGGTCAATTTAAGCAACTTAATTGTTCATTGTCTATTATTTGTACTTTTTATTATGAAGATAGTATCAAATTTTCTGAAATGGTAAGTGGTTTATATCCAGCATTGTTTTTCTTTCTGAAAAGCTGTTCTAAATTCAACTAGCAATGTTTTTTTTGTATTGTATTGCTTCCTATTTGGCTGCATTATGTGTAGAAGGGTCAAAATACATGCCTTTGATTTATGTGGTAATGTAAAGAACAGCTACAAATGCCATGAGGCAGAGAGTTTGAGTCTGTCCAATTGCTAAGTGTTTCTCTGTGAAAAATGACTCCTTGTTCTTTGGATCACAGAGATTGTACAATTACAATTTTAATCAATCCAACACAAGATTCATTGGTTCTTACTGTGCAGAGCACATAGTCACAGTCCAATAAATCTGCTTCTGATGTGGAGATCCAGACTCCTGGAGCCTCTAGAGACTGTGTACAAATGACAGGGATGTCTGCCCTGCCTGTGCATTTGCATGGTGTCAGGTGGAAGGAAGGTGTGCTGGTACTGTTCTGACTTCTAATGTGGCATTTTATGGCTTGCATTTGAATGATTAGAAATGAGGTGCTTGCCCTGGTGGATGCAGGAGGTGTTATTCCTTTCTCTAGTTTTTTTTCATTCTCAAAGTGAGATTTTGATGATCTTGGATTCTTTTGTGACAGTTTAGCTCTGGGTGAATAAGATCTTTATTTTCCAAGGGCTGAAAAAGAACTGCAGTAACAATTAAATAGGTTATGTATCAGGGAGAAAGTTTTACACCCAGAGGGTGTTTGGGCACTGACCAGGCTCCCCAGGGCAGTGGGCACAGCCCCAAGCCTGGCTGAGCTCAAGAAGCATTTGGACAATGCTCTCAGGAACAAGGGGGGATGGTTGGGGTGTCCTGTGCAGGGTGAGGAGTTGGCCTTGATGTCTGATGGGTCTCTCCCAACTCAGATTATTCTGTGATTCTATGATTCTAAAAGCCTGTCTGACAGGGTCCTTTTGGGAAAAGCACTGAACTGTCAAATCCTGGGAAGTGAAGCAAGTGGTGGATGGGCTAAGATACCTCTGGGTGAAAGCGACAGGAGTGGGGAGAATGAAGCTTTCCCAACATTCTCTGTGATACACAGAAATGTTTGTAAGTTATGCATCACCAAAAAAACACCCAAAGGCAATGAACCACTTTTCCTGAAAAGCAACTTTAGATCTAAGGGACACGAAGTCAGCAAGGAGGGATATGTCCTGGGGAACCTCTCAGGAGAATTTAAACAAACTTTAAACTTGTGAAACATTCCAAACATAATCTGTACAAGTTTGTTAACAACTGCTATCTAGACTCTTGGAATATTTTGTCTTTGCTGATTGTGGTCAGCACCAGTCCTGCTGATGGGCTTGCACTACAGCATCCCAGACTGAGAGACAATAAACATGCTCCAACATGCAGTAGACAGTTGTCAGGAACTCTGTGCTGCTGTACACAAATGTATTGCCTGGCACAGCACCTGAGGGTAGACAGTGTCTGTGCTGGGCTGACAGTCTGGAGGCAGCAGGAGACACCTGCCTGAGCTGAATGTGAAGGAATGGCAAGAGAAGATAAACACACAGTAACCTGCAGGTGAAGAAAAGGCCAGAAAAGAGCAGAAAAATAAAGTGTATGATGGGTGACAAGATAGATAAAAGTGCTGAATAGCAAAGCCAAGGATCCTGTGGAAAGAAATATTAGCAGGACATGAAGGAAGCAGGAACAGAACTAGTGCTGCAAAGGAGAGGGTGTGGGCTGGACTGCAGGGCTGGGGGGAGCAGAGCAGGGGATGGACAGGAGCCAGGCCATAGGAACCTGGAGGAGAAAGGACACAAAGAAATCGTGCCATTCCCAGCATTTCCTTAGGTGCAGCTATGGGGTTTTAAACCTCAGAATTATTCTGATGCAACCTGGATCCTTTTGGATTCAATGCCCAAATGTCTTCTGACTGTCTTTTTAATATTTAATTTTTTACTGATTGAGGAAGTAAGAAATAACTTAGAAGTTACTGTAAAAAGTATAGACTGAAAAAATCATCTAGAAAATCCAGAAAGTATCAAACATTTATTTGTCTTTCGAAATGTTTGTTAATTTAAAATACACTAGCAAACAGGAAGACATAATGTATGATTGGCAACATATGAAGTTTTGTTAACATCTTTTTTGATAACTTTAGACATGCTACAGTAAAAGTGAATGAAAAATAAGTAATTTTGAGGATTTTTTTGGTAGGTGTTTTCTGTTCATTTATAGATCTTTCTCAGGGTAATACTGCAAATGTTATTTGTGAAGGCTTTGCTTTGTAACAACAGACAACATGATAATGATAAGGAATATAAAAAATTGGAGGTTTTTTTTAAGTAAATGTTTTTGTATACACAGGAATCATTAACACACAATTTGGGATTAAGGATCTCTATTTTGTCTATATGGCAATCTACATAACTTCAGTTTGGGAAATGATGCTGTGCTTACACCCAAGCATTGCCTTCCACAGTTTGTGCAGAGATTTATGACTTCTGCTTAGGGGCAGCAGCTTTCTTTGGTGCTGGTCTATTGGTGAAATGTTTCCAATATACTTTTTGTTGTTCATAGTAAATGCAAAATATTTTCACAGCTCTGCTCTTGCCATGTTTGCATTCATGAATTTTTCTTCAGATCTGGGAGTGGTGGTAGACAGTACATATTGGCTGTGGTGCTTGGGAGAACATAAAGAAGTATTTAGACCCTGAGGGAACAGACCCAATATTAATCTGAAGTCACATTTCACTTTGCAGTTTGCTTTCCAGCCTACATTCACTGCTCCTGTGCACTGCTGATATTCTGCTGGTGTAGACTGCTGGACATAGTCCAGGGAAACAAAGCCTCCAAACAAGGAATAAAGGTTTTAGCATCAGGATGATTTATTTTGAGGAACCTTTCATATGCTCTATCAAAAAGGAGGTAGGATTAGTTACTAAATAAATTGTTTATGACTCTGTTGCATAATAAATGTCTTTCTCCTCTTACTCGTCCTACTTATGCCTCAGTGTAACCTGGTTGTGTTATCACTGAGCAACATTTTCCAAAGCTCTCAGTCTTGTCAAGCAGCCAGACTCAAGCAGGAGAGAAGCAAACCCTTGCCAGAAGGAGAGGGGAAGGAGACACTGAGAGCCAGGGATTCCAGTCTCACAACTGAGTCACACCTCTGAGTGAGGGAACTCAGTTTCGTGGGGGTGTGGAGATACCAGAATTTACTGGTGCTGTGGTGCTGTGAGGATTAGGTAGTTTTGGACATAGGAAGTACCATGAGAGCTGGGAGAAGTCAGGCTTTAGATATTACCCCAGGAGCCCAGTGCAGGAGGGTTTCCAGTGCTCTTAAGCATTTCTGGAGTGGAATTATTCCCTGGAGCCCAGCACCTATCCAGTTGCTTTCCTCCAGACAAATGTTATCAGCAATGTAATCTGCCTATCTTTTTAGAAGTTTTAGAACACAAATAGCTTTTTCAGGCCTGAAAAACCATTTCATGATTTATTTCATATTCCAAATGCAAAATGGCATAGGAGACTAGCATTGTTTTCTGACAGATTGTCAAGCCCGAGGCTAGCGTGCATGTCTGGCTGTACTGAATTCAAAATTGGTATTTTTTTTAAGAGGATGGCTGACTGAATTCCTGCTAGAGTGGTTTCTTTTTAGAAATGTTCTGTTCTCCTGTGTTCTGATTCAGATTGTCTTTTCCTTCATAACAGGTGGTGACAAGTCCTTGGGGTGTCCTTAGCTTTGAATTCCAGGAAAGTCATGTAGATAACATGGCACATAAAAATTCACTGAAGCATGTTCAACTTTTCTCTAGAGTTATGTTTCCATGTGTACTGCTCTCAAATTTCAAATATCCATTTCTCCCTGTAAACTGTCAAGAAGGCTAAGTAACCTGCTTTGGGCAAATTCAATGCACAAGCTTCATTCCTGGGAAGTCTGAGGCCATGCAGATGATTTGAGCAGAGTGCTTTAGGATTGTGAGGGTTCTGAAAAAAGGGGCCCTTGCTGTTGGATGCACCAAGCTCCCAAATGCTGGGAGGACATTGCAGCTGCCAAAGAGAATTTCATTATGCCAAAGTTCGTGCAGATTTCTGTAAATAAGGACAGAACAAAGTTTTCTACCAAATAATATATGTGTTTTGATGTTACATCATGTTTTGTTGTCTTCATAAAATTTTGGTTTATGTGATTGAAGTAACTTAATTTCTCTCCTTTCCTCATCATGATGGCATAGGTTTTTGTTTTTCCAGTCTTGTTTTTAGAGGAGTAGAAATACCATTCATGACAATTCTTTCACTTTACCTTTTCTCTTTATGCAATCAATAATACTCCAGATGATGTACTGGGCTATGGTTCAATAGGCAGGGGCAAGGAGAGTGCTAAAAATGAGAGAGGCACTGATTTAGCTGGGTTGTCATACCACTTTTCATAAGGGTGCAGATGGTACCAGTGAAAATAATTTCTGCAGACTTTAGCATCTGAAGGCACACAGGTGCATTTGGCAGCCAGTCCATTAGTCTTTAGCTACTTTGGTCATGCTTGATTTACAGTGCCAGTCCAGCAAATAAAAGAGGAGAGGAGCTGAAGCAGTGTGGGTGAATTTACAATATTGAACACAGTCATCTGTGATGGCTTCTGCTGTCTGAAAAGGGTCTAAGAGGTAGACCAGTCTAAAACAAAATTTCAGGAGGCAAAATACCACATGAAACATTTGGGGCATGAATCCATGCTCCTTGATATCAGTTATTAGCTGAATCAATAATTTTCCCTTTGTTTTTGTTTTTTTTTCCCCATCCTTCTCTTATGTAACTGTGCCTGACTGCTCAATAGCTGACATAATACCTTTATTCCTCTTATTTGTTTGCATTAAAAAGTGCAGTGCCTGGGACATGACAACACGTGCTTTTGACCTTGCAGTGGTGACCTTATCAGCAGAGTGTTTCATAACCTCTCCCACTGAAGAAGATAAGGTTGACTAAACTGGATCTGTCTCAAGCCATCGGGCATTCATCCACAATGCTGAAGCCAATTTCAATGAGGTCACTTTTTCACACAGCAAAACTATAATAGTTTTTGTCTCCTACTGTCTGATTTGTTCTGCTGGCAAGGACTGCTGGCTTCCCTGAAACTGAGGAGGGCAGTTTTTATTTTTTTAAGTTTTTTTTTTTTCTCTAGACAGGAAAGCAATATTTATTTTTAAGAGTATAAGTTTTTATACACAGTACTTTACCACATCTCAGTTGTGAAATTACTTCACAATTTTCTTTTTGATCTGCCTGCATTTTTTGCTCCTGCAGGATTTGCTTTGTGAACTGTACCCTGTTGCTATACATACAATGCAAAGTATTTAAATACTTTCCTACTTTATGGAGATAATTATAAGCTCTATTTCTTGAACAATGAAAGCAAGACAAATGCCTAAGTCTTCCCATTTCAATTGTAATAAAGCAGATGTAAAATGAGTTCCAAGGGATTAAACACCCTGGATGTACTTTGAATTGTTCCATTAAACACCTTGTCCCAGAGAGCATTGTAATTACCACATCTATTTGATAGTTTCTCATTAATTACACTGCCACTAATTCTTAGTATCCTATGCACTCCCTTCTTTTCTTGAGGTTCTCAGAATGAACTAAAAGGTGAAGAATATAAGCATGTGCATACCCTAGAGGAGTCATTTGGGTCACAATCACACCAAGGTAAAAGGGAGTGTAGCCCCACCCTGGTGTGGATGGGTTTACCCGGGTGACAGTGGGGTGAGGGAATTGTCTGTCTGAGAAGGGTTTCTGCAATCTCAGACAATGGCTTGGCACTCTGTGCTGCATAAATCAGCCATGGATACTTAGCAATGGACTGGGGGATGAGGAATCAAACAGTGATTAGGCTCATGTGGGTGCTGTTCAAGGAGCTGCATTCAGAGTGATGAAGGTGTAGGCACCTACAGGTGTAGTTACTGTCCTTGAAAGTGCAATTGCACATACACAGCTGAGCAGGAATGATCCATTATTGCATGTCAGATTAAAAAAATTACAGTTTTCCCTTATCAAATCGTAACTGTACTTATTAGAATGTTAGAATGTGGATACCTACTTAGGCTTGGCACAATCAGTCTCTCTTCAGTATAACCTCTTGCATCTTTCCATTATGGTCATCCAGTCACACACACAAACTCACCCTGAGCAACCATCCCATGTCAAGAGAACTGCATTTCACAAGCCTGTGAACCTTGGGTCAAGTATGGCCACAGGGTTAATATAAAATTAAAATATAATTCCAGTTTATTCATTGAATTGATGTAATGGAATAAGGCTGGGAAAAGAGAGAATATTAATTTTTCTTTGACCAACAGATACCAGATGATTTCAGATGTGCCATCAAAGGTACACAAGGCTGCTTTCAAATTAATTTCTTTTACATGATTACTATACTTTTCTAACTAAGGTTTTTAACATATTCCATTTGAATGAATTTAACTTTTGTCCCACAATAATCTTTTCACTTCCACGAACCCATTGTTGGTTGATAAAGGAGGGGAATGTATTGGTGTAATGTGGTAAAATGAGTAATTTCTTGCTTATGATCAATCCTTTCTGCAGATACCATCTCACTCTAGAAAAGGAACGATGTCATTTGTTCTGATACCAAGGTAGCTTCCTTGGCTGACATCTAGTGCAAATCATCATGACCTGTGGATTCATCACTCCTCCTGAGCCTTCTCCTAGTGGAGCACTCTCAAATGCAGCCAGTAGCAAGTCAGACTTTCACCTCTCTGTCAGGAGGAATGGGTTTCCAAAGCTGCCACAAGAAGGGGATAACACATCTTGCTAAACCACAGAATGATGTGGAAAGTGTTGAAATACCTCACTGACAAGCATAGCAAGGAACACAGCAACCTTCAAAACATTAATGGTGAGGCTTGCAGTGATAATTGTGAAATGGCACAGAAACTGTGAAATGAAATCTTCATTAGTCTTCAGTGGAGGAATTCTCTTCCAGGATATTCTATTTCTGCTGTCATGTCTGGATTTCCAGAGTTGTGTTGGTATATGGTGCTGTAGTAGCATCTGTCTTTAGGGCACAAATGTTCCTAGATTTATAAAGGCACTGGTTTAGAGCGATGGTAGAATTTTTCTGGTGTTGCAGAAATGCATCTCAGTCTTTCATCACTGTGTTATAACTTTCTCTAGGGTAGTGTTTCTAGCATTGCAATTTTAAACTACAGCTCTTTCTTACTAAGAGATACCTCCAAGCAGGGGTTCCCATTATTTTAAGCACTATGTTATGCCTCCAGGGGAGAATTCCTGAACCAAACCATAAACTTATCCCTTTTTCCTTCCTTCTTTTTTTTTTTTTTTTCCCAAAGAAGAGCTTTTTCCTGAGGTACTCTGACAGCAAACTTACATAATCCAGCTACCAGCACAAGATTCCCAGCTGTCTTTAGAGACATGCTTATATCAAAGGACACTCACAACTGGTAGGGCCAGCAGCAATATATGACAAATATGTATTAAAATGACAATTATGTATTAAAATTAAATAATTTGTCTGGTTTTCCTCCTCTCAGACATTTAACATCCACGTGAATTTCTCCCTCCTGCTTTTCCAAGGAGCTTCATTGCCATATGTTCTCAGTGTATTAATTACTTCTGTCCACTTGATAACTGCATCACAGGGGGAAATCATGCAAATAAAAGCCAGTCAGGATAGAGCAGAATTAGTACATAAACCAGATAAAGGAGTAGTGAATGTGTTTTCAGTCACAGCAAGCAGGAGTTTTGGACTAGCACATTTTGTCATTTTTCCTTGTAGTGTTTGGTGTTCCAGCACTTGGGCAGGCCTGACAAATATGACAGCAAAGCAAGATTTGTGAATGGGATAACAAGTAATTACACTGCATAAATTCAGCAGCAATAATGCATTCTTTGTTTCCATGTCTGAGATGTTGTCTGGGATCTAGATGTATCTAGGAACACAACCACCAAGACAGATGTTAATACAGAACAAACATTGATAACTGCAGAGTACAAATCTGGCATTGGTGTTGAGATTTAGTGTGCTTGTTTTTTAATTTTAGTGAATAAAAGGCTTTTTAACTCAAATAGAATCTGGTTCTGAGTTTTAGCTAAACTCTCTGTAGACTAGATTTTTCAGGGCATGTGAATGTGATGAATTTCCAGGCTTCCTGATTTCTGAGCCCCAGCAAGCCCTAATGTTCTGCATTTATCAGGGTGAACTGAATGCTGCCCTGCTTTTTTCCTATTTTACTGCTTTTGTCCAGTATGCTCAACAGAGTTGGGCACTAAAATAAGGTTGGATTTTAAAAAATCATAGGATTTTAAAAATAACAATCAGACACAATTTTTGTAGTTTTCTGTCCTCGGTCTCTTCAGAGGAGGTCTATTGGAACAGCTCAGACTGACCTGTACATTAACAAATCTCTTTCTGAAGAAATCAGGCTGTGCTTGGGGAAGATTCTTTCAGCCCTGCCTGCAGGTTGTGGTGCTGAAACCACCTTTGTGGATTTGTTTATAAATCAGTTATGGTGAATCAGCCACTGCTGGCATCCAGAGCTACAATGATGCTACAATGCAGAGCTCTGCTAGAACAGGCTGCATTGCAGCTGCTTTTTGCAATAAAATATATATATACATCCCCAGAGGTATCTGGGACAGTTTAAGGTAAAGGAATTGATGAGGTGAGAAGTCTTTCATCTTTACAGATTGCATTAGGCCTACAACTGTCTATTCTTTTCCAAAGAAGACTCTCTTTCTAAATAATTCTCTTTTTGGACAAGAGCAGTTAAATTATCAGGGTGGTGTACAGGAAATTAGGCATGTGACATCTGCTAAAAAATAACAGTGGACATTTACCATCTGGTTCAAGAGAGTCCAGTTTTTGAATCTGAAAGTTAAATAAAGTGAAGTTTTTCAGCTGATGTGGGGAAGTTAGAACCAGGGAGCATGGATTCTCAAAACTGCCCAGAAATTTGCTGTCATCATTATTTGCCTTGTAGTTGCATTCTTCAAAAAATGACTATGTTTTCCAGAAGCATGCTAGAGTACAGCTAGTCAGTAAACCCAGAATTATGCTATTTCTGGTGAGAAAAAAGGATGCAGCAGGACACAAGGTAAGGCACGTGTTGGAGGAACTGCTTTGAAGCATTTTCCATCACAGAAGGAAAAGATAGAAAGGAGTCTCTGAGACCAAAGATCAGCTTCTCTTTGTCTAATTCTTTATCTAATTCTACAGCTGGCACTACACCAGGGCTGTAAAATGCTTGTATCAGCTCCTCTGATATTAACTGGAATCCATTATATGACACTGTCTCAAGAGTTTCACTTCTCCTGTGAAAGGTTCTTGCTCCTTCCATTAGAACCTGGCCACAAAACCAGTCCATGAGCCCTGCATGGGTGGAGGGTTTTAGGGTTTCAGTCTCATCTCTATGGAGTTTCACAAGGGAGCTTGTGCATAAGCTATCAGGTAACCCCACTGTCAGTAATGTTTCACTCAGGGATGGATTTAATTTATTGTGTACAGAGAATATGTATATGTATGCTATACAAAATGTTGGTTTAGAATATACTACAGATGTGAACTTAAAAAATTGGAAAAGAATCACCATATGTGGTTTTTAGTTCTGTTTTTTTTTTTTTTTTTCATTACTTAAGCAGATTTTTTTTTAATAAGATAAGAGGTCATCTGCTAGAAGAAAGAATATTCTTGAATTGTAAAGAACTGCTCAGAAAAACCTGAACTTTTTCAGCTGAGTGTATCTCACGTGTACCTAAACCCAAACAGCTAGAAAACATGGACAGCCACTCCCAGGGGGAAAAAAAAATATACTCCTCATAAAATAAAAATTACTCTGGTAAATGTGACCAGTATAAACAAACACTACAGCTATATAGAGGCACAAGGTTAGCAAAACATAGATATTATCTGATTTAATTTTCCAGGTTTTATTCATTTGTTTCTGGTCTTCAGTTTGAGGGTATTGGTTGCTGGAAATGCATAGATTTTTCTATTTCCCTTACATTTAATCAATTTCCCTTGATTTTTTTGGTCTAATTATCTGCTAGATTACACTTTAAGGCTATATTGATATTGAGTATTTTAAAAGATGGGTTTACCCATCCTGGTCTGTAAATTTGGATTGGTTTCTCTGGGCTGTGCACCAGCAGCATCCATTAGTTACAGGATATTCATGCCTTTGCTGGTTGCAGTAGGAGCAGGATGACCAGGCTCTTCCCCACTACACTTTAAATCAGATCAAAAGCTTGCCTGCAGCAGCAGCAGCAATTTGATAATGGTCTTCATGAAACTACTACAGACTCATTACTCTGGGCAAATTGCTTTGTATGGTGTAATGTACTGGGCTGGAGTCTAAGGGGACATGAACCCCAAAGAGTGCTTAATACAGACCATAAAATATTTAGAGCCTGATACATTAGTTTTAAAATGCTTACAAAGGTTACATTTTATCCAAAAAGAGAGAAAAAAAATGCTGTTCCCATTAAGTCAGTGATTTAATAGAGTTTTCAGTACAATGCATTTACTCCATGATAATCAATTACCTCCAGCAAATTAAAATATAAATTAGGTTGTCTGGGAGAAAAGGAAGCTCTAAATCAGTTTGTTCTGACTGCACATAAATACAAATTTTATAGTTATGGTTTCCTAATGTCAAAACCAACACATCATGAGAGAAAGATATTTTTAGCTGCTGTGATTCTTAATGCATCAACTGTATTGATTGCATTTTTTGTCAAAGTTGGGGTTATCAAAATGTATGTATAACCTTTAAAATGTTCCTGCATTTCTTCATTATATACATCAGGTATGCATGAATGGTTTGAGCAGCAAGCATTGTATTTCTACTCAGCAAAATACTCAGAAAAGCTCAGGAGGCTTTTTTCTCCGCTTTCCTTTTCCTAGTGGCCAAACATATTGAATTGGAAATTTCATTTCTGTTCAGAACTAGAGATGGTAACTATATTCAAATTAAATAATGCAACTGATAAATCAGCTACTAATATCATTGTACATTGTCCTAATTAATACTGTACCATACTGAGTAATATCAAAATATATGGGGGAGAAAAAGGGTGATTTATTCTAGAAGCTGTATGGGCACTGCTGGATACACCAATGTCACAGTTGTGTTTTTGTATTGCTTTTCTGCCAGGGACAGATAAGAGGAAACATGCTGAAAATACTTTGAGGGGGCAAAATTCCATGTCAGAGTTGTGGTTGGTTATCCCCCTTCACTCACTGGTTTGTCTGTAGAGTCAGAAGCAAAGCTGTCTGGATGGAGGAGTGGTATTTGAGGTGACATGGCTTGGCACTACCTCTTATCTCTAGGTGAGATTATGAACCCTATAATATTGCTGAACTTGTAGCCTTTTAGCCATCTTTCATCCCTTTAATCCAAAATGCTAGAAATCCGGGTGAGGTGTCTTACAGGGCTGAGAACAGAGATGTCATTATCCTGATGATTGTCTAAGCAAATTAAAAATAGCTGCTGTGTGGGCAAACCAGCTTGTGGAGGGAAAATCATCCGACACCCTCTAGGGGGAAGTGCAAGGTTCAGGTGCAGTTCCTGCATCCCCTGTGGTCAGTTCTCCTTCCTCAGTAAAGGACATTTGGAAACTCCAGGGCTTCATTCTACGTGACTACACGTGCCTGGAAAGGTTAACTGAAGTCTCCAGACTGCCAATGATTGGAGCTGCTGGAGGAATGTGTTCAGGTTCAGTGACACCTTGGGGACAGTCTGGTCCTTGCAGGGAAAGCCTTGGGCTGTGCCTCTCCCCTTCTGGGGGTGCCAGAATCGTGCACAGTGCTGCAGAATGCCAAAATCCCCCAAATCCCCACAGGTGGCTTTGGGAGCAGCAGCACGTGCCCTGGCTTGGGTCCAGGGACAGCCAAGTTGTTCCTGTGTCACAGAAAGCAGGACATAAATATTCTCACCTGGCCTCACTTTGCTGTCCATGTGAGCCTCATATTCTGGGTTTTGTGTGCAATTTTAGCCTTACATCCACACAACAATTTAATTGCTTTTGCAATTGATTTTGTAGGATGGTTCTCCTCCTATTTTGTACTTGGCTACAATAGGAAGAAGATATGCTTTAAAATACCTTTTTGAAATATAAGACCATTTTTAAAAAGGACTTTTTTTTTTTTTTTTTTTTTTAACTGTGCTGTGTGGCTTCGTGTTTTTGAAGATAATAAATTATGGTTACGAGTGAAAAAAATCAATTTTGCAGATTTGTAAATGTAACAAAGATCCCTTGTATTCTACAGGAAGAATTGATTCTTGAAATCAGAGTTGGATATTTTAAGCGTGCACTCCTGAGGCTGGTAAATGCTTGTGTTATTTAATTTTTATGTATGAATGTTTTGTTGGGAGTTTCTTAGATCATAAATAAAATCAAAATCATGGGGCAGGAGGCAAAGGTTTTTCTTATGAAAAATACTTTCTATCTGACATCCAATACAACACAGCTGAGTGAGTTTTGAAAAGAAATTCAAACATAAAACTTCACCATGAACCAGAGCTGCTTTGTGAGTAATTCTGTGATAGCCTGATTCCATCTCAGATGAACTAGAGATTGTGTCAATGTAGTTCAAAAAGGATTGTGAGTTTAATTTTATGAGTTGTAGCCCTATGGTCTCCATTCTAGTTTTTCTGTGGTATTTACCATTTGATACAGAACACATTTTTAGGTCTTTATTCTACTTGATATTAAAACATTATTTTTAGATTTGAATTAGAGGTCTCAACAACATTACATAAAGACCATATTTTTAATACAGCAATAATTAACATTGATACCAATCTAGGCACTGCATTATTGTGAATATTTATTTAGAGTTTACCAAATTATGACAATCTTCCAAAAGCTTTCCACTAAAAAGTTTAAAAAAATATTGTTTCCCACTACACAAAAATCAATTTTTTCCCCCAGTAAATTCTGGGAACTTGAATGCTGTAAACAGAGCTTCTCAGAGGAAACTAGGTTAAATTGGTCCCCAAACCCAGAGAAATTCCTCTTGAGCATTCCTGAAGGAGTGAATGAAGGAAATGTAGTTCTGGACTTCAGTCCTGGGTTTGGATCATTTTCTGTGTGTGTTTTAGCAGATCAGGATCCGAGAGCTCAGACTTGGGAATGAAGGCAATAGTAACAAATATATACAAGGCATTGAGAGATACACTTCCATATTATAGGCAGAGTTATTTGATCTTCTTAAGTAAAAGCATCTTTTTTATGTATATTAAATGCAGTATTTAAATATGACCTGGAGGTTCATGGCACATGCCAGGCCCCACAGGAGGAAACATGCATCCCATGGGTGGGAATGTGGGAGTGACAGATGTTGATGTGAGACCAAGTTTGTGCTCTGCCTGTGCCTAAATACATTGTGAAAGTCTTGCTTGGCTGTGGCCACAGCCTTTGAAAGTTGTGGTTGTGAAAAACAGAGCTTATTTCTTTGGTAAATTTTAAGAAATAGGTTTAGTAATAAAAAATAAGATAATTAGGAAATAGATTAAGCAAAAGGAAGTATGGCTGGCCAGGTGACTTGGCATTCAGCCAAGTCCACAACCTGCTGTTTCAGAGGACGCCTTTAAATACCCTTTATATTGCATCAGTCTTGTTGAATATTTAAACTTTTCCAAAAACTAGTTTCCATATTCCAGGAACTGTTTAGCATGGCCCTTTCCTTGGGTCTGCCTTTTTAGAGCAATGGTGTTTCTGGGCTGTGTCTTCATTATCACCTCCAGCTTGGGCCTTGGTCCATACTTTCTTCAGATGCTAGATGCTGATAGTTGGCATATCAATAGCAGGGTCTTCTTTACATGTTCACTGGATGTTATCTTGGCCAAACAGTTTAAGCATACTATATTAATACAACATAACTTTCTAATATAATACATATAGTATTTATTTCAATATTTGTGAAAAGCCAATTATATAGTATATTTATAACATGGTGAAGGTGTGAGGGTGCTGCCCCTCCCTGCTGTGCCCCCCCAGGCTGGGGAAGGGGCTCAGGTCACTGGACAGGGAGCAGCAGCTGCAGCCAATTCCACAGGGATCACACTGGGATTGGCAGCACCTGTGGGACCAGGGGGTTTAAAGGGAGGGGGCTGAGCTGGGAGGAGTCCAGGAAAAACTGCAAGCAATTTTAGAGTTGGTTTTTTTTGGTGTCTTGCTGAAGTAGAGCACTGTTCTGAGATGAGTGATGTGTTTGGGGTGGGATGGTACTCCTCTGTCCTGAAGAGGAGTTGGGGCCATTGATTTGCCTTCTCCTGGCAGGGCACTCACTGGGTTCCTTCTGGTGCCACTTCCTGCCACACACCTCCTGAATCTCCCCAAATGGGGTGTGATCCACCAGAGGAGTGGAGCTTTCACTGTTGGTCTGGTGCTGGGTACCCATGTGAGAAAGTAAGTGATTTCTGTTCTAAAAAATGCTGCTGTCCTCTTGAGACAGCAACTGAAAGGTCAGTTTCATATAGGCGGAAATATTTCTGTTGTAAGAGATGTTTTTATGGCTTGTGTGCTGGTCAGCCACAAGGTGAGCAGTGCTGTGGGAAAGCAGCACAGGCAGAGACAGGCAAAAAGTCTTCCCAGTTTCCTTTTTGCTGAAAGAACTATGGAGAGAGAGGCATTTGTCATGGGGGGAAGGCATGGCTGTCTGAGGAGAGATTCAACCTCCTGTTTGCCACTTCCAAATTTCATCTGCCCCTGTTTTCCTGGAATTCTCAGGCAGTACCAGGAGTGTAGCCAGTGTGGCTGGGCACTCTGGATGCTGAAATCTGAGTGCTGGGAAATGTGAGTGGCTACATAGGGGGTGGCAACAGAAAACAGGGCTGTGGAGGGTGAGGCTGTGTTATTTACCAACCAACATTGTTATTTACCAGCCCTGCAGGGTGGCACTGGTCAGTAGTGCCTCATGTCATGGTAATAATGATGTAGACTCATGCTGGATGAAGGTAGTGGTGGTGATATTAATTAGTAAATGTTAGCATGTGATTAGGTTAGTGCAAATGAGCAGTGGTGTTTCTTATGACTGTTCTTAGCTTGGATTTGCATCCCCAAATGCCAAATTCAATAGATACCTTTTCTATGAGCTGAATAATAGTGCTCTTGGCTATGCTAATAAATCCCTGTCTCTGCCTGTAAGTTTAGGTTGTGTTGAATGTATGTGCTAATGGTGTATCTTTGGCCTTGCTGCCTCGGGTTTCAGGTGTAACTGATTGTTCCTCTCTCATTCTAATATAATTTGGGGCTACACTTTCCCTCCTGTCTGGAAGAGCAGCTGGACTCAATTCCCCAAACGCCAATTAGCAGCCAGATCTTAGCAGATGTGTGTGGTTAAGTCCTTTTTGTTTGTTTGTTTGTTTTTTTCTTTCTGGCCCTTCTGAGGATATTGAGTGAGTGCTGCTGGTGTGGGGTGGAGGAAAG
Source organism: Trochalopteron elliotii (assembly GCA_024734555.1). Taxonomy (NCBI): domain Eukaryota; kingdom Metazoa; phylum Chordata; class Aves; order Passeriformes; family Leiothrichidae; genus Trochalopteron; species Trochalopteron elliotii. The sequence continues at coordinate 6,298,893 of JANPWX010000087.1, forward strand.
GGGAAATCTGGGTGATATGAATAGAGATGAATGATGAGACTCATCTTTCTGTTCTGTGCCACTGTGGTAACATCCTGTGAGTATTTTGCATTCTGATTCTAAAAGGTACTTTATGAATAAGAAAAAAAATCTATTAGATGCTGTTCTTCTATGGCTATGCCCTTAACTATACAGAAATGAATGTTGTAGTGATTGATTCTTCCAGGGCAGTTCAGTGGTGTAAAATGTTCTCCTTCCTGTGCCAACACAAACAGCTGTACCAGTGGAAAATGTTTATCCTCAAGGGGCTGCAGCCTGGAGATTTTTCTGCTAACATCTCTTAGAGGGTTTATTTTGAAGCAGTAACCCTGAGCTTCACATGGCAGAAAAGAGTGTGCTTGGTTTTAGAACAGGTGAATAAACAAGCCTGTCCTCACTGCAGAGTTGACTGGAATGCTTTCCCTAGCTTGGCTCTTAACTCTGTAGAGATTTTTTCCTTTAGTAGTGACATTTTTACTTCTTTGCTGACTAAAGCAGGAGTTAACAGAGCTTTTCAACTGTGAACATGAGAGCTCTGCAGAGGCTTTTTCCCAAGTGTGCTTTTCTCATTTGAGCAAGTGTCCAGAGGAATTACTTTTACTGAAGGAAATGTTAACAACAAAAGGTACACAGTTGTGAAGCCCCAGGCCTTTAAGATGTGCACTTGTGATTCTTTGAAAACGAGCCATATGCTGAGAACATGTGAATCTGTGAGCACTTCATATGGATTTTTGCTATTGGACATTTGCTATCCATCATTTGGAAATGAATGCATGGATTTTTAAAAGGTTTCTTTTCTGTGGTGTGGGCTTGCTCGTTTGTTTGTTTGTTTTTAAGAGTTTATTCAGGTCTTATTTTTCTCCTTCAAAAGTTTATTCTGTGTGACTTGCAGGAATCAATTGCAAGTATATGAAGCAAATTGTTGTTTGTATAGGTGTTTGGAGTGCTGCAAAAGAATTTCTCAGCATGGGTTTGCTTTGTTGCCTGTACAATGATATACTGACTTTTCAGCTGCACTGGTCTTTCACTTGACATCTTTCAAACACATTTTTGTTTCATTTGCATCAGATGAGTGTGAGAATAGCTATCTGTGGAACAGGGAAACTAACTGACTTTATTAGAAATACTAAACTCACTGGTGCCCCTTCTAATTGTTAGTTATTTCGTTGCCTTTTTTTACTCCAGTCACTTATGCTGCTGTGATTTTTTTTTTTATTTTTTTTTAAGTGTTTTAAAAAAAAAATTGAAGCATGGCCTATGCTTTATGGACTATCTTTAGGGTCTCCTAGTTGTGTGCTCCATTTGGCAGGGGATCTTACATTGCAGCTGAAAGCTCTGGTAACTCAGATGATCCAGAGGCATTGTGTGTAGGATGCCTGCAGCTGGGAATGGGGTGTTTTGTGGGAACTCTTTAAGAGGAGGAAAGCTGAGAGCTGTCTGACAACACCATTGTCCTGGATAGAAGTAAAAATGTTTGTAGAATATCAAAAGTATCTGTTTTCCTGCAGATGAAATCCTGACAAGGTTTTCCTGCAACAAATCCAGGAGTTTGTCCTGGGCTGTGATCGCTGTGGTCTTTTGGAGCTGCTCAGGCAGTTTAGTGAGGGGAAGGACAAACATCTTGCTCTGTTATCTGGCACCTGAAGATAATCTCCGTGATTAGACAAGAGGTGAAAACAGGCATTCTCATGCACCTCATTTACAAGCACTATGGCCCTTCTCTGCCATAGTCTGAGAAGAACTGCAACTTCTGTGCATTTTGAGTGATCTTGCTATTACTGCAGGGCCAGTTTATCTGTTGTTGTTTTTCCAGTTGAATTTCATACCTGCCTGGGCTCTTGTTCTGCTTATATGGAGGTAGAAACAAAATCAATCTTCATGAGATGGGAAGTGGGAAAATGTCACACGATGACAACATCAAACTAAACACCAGCCCTGATTTTAAGCTTAGCAGAATGTCTTTCAGTCTGGCTTTGTCTCACTTTTTACCTTAACAGTTAGATAAATGAATAAAACTCTGAGAGGCAGGACAATTGCCCTAAGGAAAGTCAGTATTTCTGAGTTTCAGTCAAGACATCTGTGGGTGTATAAAACTATAACTGATCACCCTTAGCAGATCATGGTGATGCTGCTGGTTTCTGGAGTGTGCACTGTTTCCTTTTTGTACAAATTGCCAAATGTCTTTGTTCTCTGAAGAAATATATATACTACTCAAGAGAAGATATTAGTGACTTAGGCAAGTATCTTCTTCTATATATTACTCCCACCCAAACAACTATAAGAGGCTAACAGTAGAATAAATTGCCTGTCTGGTTCTATAAATCAAAAATACAATCTTAGTCCAGTGCAACGCAAGGCAAATACAATAATGGCAAAATCTATAGCTGTAGAGATGATAAAGTATCAAAGGGATCTGCCCTCTACTGAGGCCTGAGCACAGGATACATTATTTAAATGTACAGTAGGCAGTGAAAGTGATCAATACTTCACAAGCCTCAGCCTCTAAAAAGTGGTGAATTGATTTGATCTTAACAGCAGATAGCTGTGGGGGCAGTAATAGGGATTGCTAAAGTACATGCCATGGTCTTTATTCCCTTGTTGCAGTCTTTGCATAGCTGTTTAAACCCGGGGAACTGAACATGGGAGTGTTTGAATTGGTGATAAATAACCAGCTGAGCACAAAGTATTGGAGAATCTGGCTAGCCTTTTGTGTTCTCATGAGATTATGGGCATTAAGCTCCCCTATAATGGTCATGGCATTAATTCCACTTCTGCCAGTGTCAGTGAAAACAGCAAACCCCTGTTGTTCAAGCCTTTGGAACTCACAGACCATGCAGGGAATGCCTGATTTGGGCAAAACTTTGCCTTGCTAAGCAGTCAGGAATGCCTTTTGGGGAACCTTTTTCTTTTCCCTGCTCTTCACTTTGTCTACTCAGGTGGTTTTATTAGCATTAACCTGTTGTCTCTGTTACTCATCTGCTGTAATATTTCCTCTGCTCTGGAGGCTTCAGGAAAACTGTCTTGAAGCATCTTGGTATTTTAGGTGACTGAATTTCAGTGCAACAAATCTCAGCCTCCTGAGATGCTAGAAATGCTGAAGACTTTTCTTAAAACAAAGAAAAATACTTTGTAATTGCTGAACTGCTTCAGCAATTTTGCATTGTGTCAGTTTAATTAGTAAATGTTCTCAAGGACTTAGTGAATAGTGAGATGCAATTACAAGTCCACTCACAGTTGATGGGAATTCTGATATCCAAGACCACAAGCTTTCATTTTATTTGCCTTCTAATTTTTATGATACTTTTTACTTCTTCATTATAAAGTCATGATGCTAATGATCTCTTTCCATGACAAAAGGTTAATAACATTGTGTCTGTGCTTATGGCTGTTGTATGTTTTTCCTGCAACCAACTTTATTGGTGATCAGCAGATTTTTACTACAATTATGTAAGTGGTTTTACATGGAAATGACTGTGTGGCTCTAAATAGAAACCAGCAGAGCACAAGAAATGGAGTAAAATACTTGGAAAACATGAAATTGGCACTTGTAGATTTTCCAATGAGCTGTAATTGAAATATACATTTTTCTAGCTGTAACTCCTTTGGGATATATCCATATTCTTTACTGCTAGTGCCTTGCTAAGCTGCCCCATGCCACCAAGTGCAGTTCTAGTCTCTTCTTGTGACAAAATGATGATTTGGGGTTGGATGCTGAGAAGCCAGAGCAGTACTCAGCCTCCAGACACTTAAAGCAACTTCTACTATCAGTAGTGAGGGGAGGGGGACAAAGCCAAATAAAAACTCAAATAAAACCCCAACAGGTTAAGTCTGGGTTTCTGCTACAAACCCTTAATAATCACAGGGAGGACTGATCACAGCAGGCTGGACTTTGTAGCTGTGCTGTGCTTGAGTTTTCAAAAGACTGGAAACTCAGTGGGTGTTTTGCTTAAGGATCCTATAATGAGAGATAAATGAAGTGAGTAGGTTAACTTGAAAAGTATTGGTGATCTTCTAGAAAATTATATGCTAATATGAAAAAGATGCTAATTCACGAGTGTGGTGAAACTTGTAATGAGGATTAAATAAGGCTGTTGGAGGGGGAAGAAGATGTAAAGATGTGGAAAAAGATGTTGGATGGATGGCAGGGAAAAAAAAGAGGCCCAGATATTGCAGGGCTGGAAAAGGACTTTAGGCCCCTCTGACACAGCACACTTGTTTCTGAGGCAGGCTCAAATGTCAAATGTACTATTCCTGTACTCCCTGTACACCTTCAACGTTGTCTTTTTATTATTTATTGTTGTCTCTCTATTATTTATTCTGAGGATTTTCACCACACTTTAGGAATGCTGCTATTGTCCTCATTCCACATGGACACAAAGGCAAACTGTTCTCTGCAGCAGATTTTTATTGCCTCAGTTTTCACTTCTTTATGCTAAATTGTCCATTTTATTGCAGAAGCAGATTGTTTGTGCTGGAGTCTTGGGCCTTTTGGTCATGTGTTGTTTCCTAAAGCACATCTCCAGTTAAAAATTACTGAGTTCTATCCAGGCTCCCACTGTATTTCCTGACCCCTCCAGCTTTGGTAGTTTGAAAACTGAATAATCAAAATCCTTAGTTCATTAGCCAGGCCATTCTGGTACTTGATAGGACTGACACAAAGGATTCATTGCTGCTGACTCCCCTTCAGCGCAGCCTTTCTCTTTGGCAGGAAATTGCAGAATCTTCACTACAAGCTGGTGGTCTACAGACTGTTGTACACTGCATAGCTGATAGTTCTGATGCTATATTTCTAATATTTTTGTGCTTTTATTTGTCAGATGTAGATAAAGAATTATTGCTATTTTATTTTTATGAAGTGTTACCTGTCTGCAGGAAGAGATTAGATTAACTTGATGTGTCTTTGTGATAAATCCTGCTTGCTGTTCTTGGCCTTCATTGTTGTTTTTAATGCAGCGAAAGCCAGTCATTATTTGCTGTGCTGTTTTCTCTCTGACTATCCAGTTCTCCCATAGGCATGCTACACTGTCCATTCTTTAAGTTTAACCTTTGGCACTGTAGCCATCTCTCCTGAGTTCTCAAAAATAAACTGTTGATGGCTCTAAGGATTTCACCAGCTAGTTCTTTAAACATCCTAGGAGGAAATTCATCTAACTATGTGGGTTTGAGACTTTGAGATAACAACCAACCTATCTTCCTTCCTAGTTGTTTCATTTACCTCTCTTGCACAAAAAACAAGTTAGAAATCAGTGCACACAGAAGTAGAAAACTATGATTCCAAGTATAAGCAATAGGTGACTATAGTACAACTTTAGGTAAAGCGAATTTTTCTTCATGCAAGACTAAACTTTTGTGGAGGTTGCTGTTGGTGCAAGCAATGTACAAAATGAGGTGAAAATACTAATGTACAAAGGCAGCAAAAAAAAGTCTTAACTCTTTTATTTTGGGAACTTTCTCTGTTCAGATCCTTAAAAGCATGAAGACAAGGCCAGTCAGGTGATTGTATGCATAATGCTGGGTCAGTGCTTCTTTCTAAACATTAAAATTCTTTCACCTATGTCTTGCTGGAGATCAAGATAAGTGTGAAATAACCTGGCATAAATTTAAGGTGCATGGTGACACCAGCTGGTGGTGAAATATATGCATATAAAAGTGTGAGTTCAGATCCTTCCACTGACTTGGATGGAGAAAGTCCTGGAATGGTGTTCACACCAAGTCACTGCAGCAGTGAGATGTAGGAGTGATTCCTTTCCAGAAACTGCTGTGTGTGAACTTCATTAGTGCATTCGTTACTGACATGGCTGGGAGTTTGAGATCTGCAGGCTCACAAGCCTGACAGAAAAGGAAAATCTTCGCTATCATTATTTAAAGCTTTGTGCACATTGAAACTCTTGGATTGCACCTTTCTTCCAGCACAAAGGAACAACTGTATCTTCAATAAAATAGTGTAAGATTGAACGCTCTTGGGGCTTCAATTTTGTGGACTGAGTAATCTAGAGGTAGCTGAATAAACTTGGGGTTAGTGGCTTATGAGGAATATTAAAAAGGATTGAACTCATATATTTCCTCATGTAAAGACTTTCTTAGTTGTTGTTTGTGGGAAGGAGTGAATGCTGTCCCATTTTTGGTTTGGAGGGGAGTTTATTTAGGAACCAGTGAAACAGGAGCTGCCATTGTTTGATGTGGAATAACATTCACCTATGTACAGACCTGAGAGTGTAAAGCAGGGACAAGCACTCATATAAGAGCAAGATATTTTAAACAAAGGAAACAACTCACTGACTCCATCTTCATAAAATACCAAGGTTCTGTTGGAAATGTGGTGGATTTAATGATATATTGTCACTTAATCTGCATTATGTTCTTGAATTTATTAGAACTTTGGCTTTGCTTGTTTATTTTATTTAAGAAAGAAAACACAGCTTTGAAATGTCTTGGTGACTGTCAAGACTTCTCATCTCTGTGCGTTTCTAATGGAATAATTCAGAAACATGCATTATCAAACAGTGTATTAACACCTAAAAAGCAGTCCCTGATGTGCCCTATATGCTTCTGTTTCTATACTGCAGGCTTGAAATACACCAAGCAATTTAATTCTCCCAAGCTGCATTGTTTTGATAGGATTTCAGCATCTGATATTTCCCTGCCTTTAATGGCCGTGGGGATTGTCTCTGCTGAAGGAAGCAGCTGAGCTGCCTGTTAAGCAGTTTTCTTGGAAAACAGTTTTCTTGTGCAAGGGAAAGCCTTGCTTGGGTGTATAACATGTGGGAGGGGCATGATCTTTCAACATAATTGCCTCCAAGGCTCAGTATACAAAAATTAAATGTTTAATGAAAATGCTTTTTTCTCCCTTCAGCAAGTAGTTGTGTTTAACCTTGTATCCTGCTTTCCCCCCTCTCCTTTTTCCCTTTTGCATTACCGAAAATGTGGGAGATTTGGGATATGCAGCCCAGAAAGTCTGATTATTTTTCTGTTTATAAAAGAGAATGCATAAATCAAACATGCTGCAGTAGTATGCACTTCTGAGGTGCAAACACAACTGAGGTGATATGGGAGTCCAGTATGCAAACACAGACAAAAATATTCTGCTTTGAGTTCTGGTAACTTTTAAAAATTAAATTAATTCTTGTAGTATTGTGACAGTTGGCTTCTGGTTTGCTTTCTAAGAACAAACTATTCTAAATTATGTTTGCTCCCAGAAACTGTTGGCATGACCCCAGTCCATTCTGTGATGTCTCTTACTGTTTCATCACTGTCAATTTTTGTGCTGTGACCCAGAATGGCTCAGTTGACACCACCAAGATGGGAAGTTGTTTCTTGCTAATCACCTGGTGCCAGAGTGGTTTGTGCTTTTTAAAAATAGGTTTCAAGGCCAACAGTAAAATAATTAAAAACCCCAAACAGCAAAAAACTAAGAATCACACCCCTAAAAAAAACCCCAAAGCAGCCCTCTGTGAAACAAACCACCTTTCTTGTGCCTCCACCTGATCTGAAGCACCCTGCAGTTGCTGTCTGAAGAATGGAAAATGACTGGGGTTATGGTGGTTGTGTTGTTATGACAAAGCTCTTTTAACTGCAGCCTCTAGCCTCTGAAAATTGTCCAGAACTGTGGGCTTTGCTGTCATCAGTGGAGCTCCCCTGAAGTATGACTTCAGTGTGGATAAAATTCTTTGATACTTATCTGCAGATTATTTGGTTTTCTTTGCTTGCAGCTGTCCTTCCTCCTCTCTTGCTGAGTATCCAAGAGGAAGTTTGTAACTGCCAGGGAATTCTTATCAATCCCCTTCATCCCCTGTCCCCTTTGGAGGTGTTTTACGTGTCAGCTGTGCTCAGTGGAGCTCTGCTCAGTGTGTTAGGGCTGTAAAAAACTTTCCAATGACTCAAACTGCAGTACACCAGAAAGGTCAAAGTAAAGCACTTTGCCATCTCTCAGAGAATGCACAGGGTCTTAAAATTCTGACATGTCATTCTCATAAAACAAGGATTTTCATAGCAACATTGGTTCAAACCTGTGGATGGTATTTTTCCATAAACACCCCTCATCCTCCCAGGTGGTTGGCTGATCTAGGACAATGTTGTATTCCTCAGTTTGAAATTAAGCCCTAAATATGAAATGCAAGAGCAGCAGTGACTTTACTATCACTAGCATTCTCACAAATGGCTGATGGCAAGACAAGATAAATTGAGTCATTTATAGCATGAGATTATGGGTATGCTTAATACAATGAAATGTAAAAGCACTATCAAGAAAAAACACTTGATATGCAAATTATACAAGATAAAGTAGCCATTCATGTAAATCTGTTAAAATTACTGAGGGTATGATATAATTTAGGGAGTGTATAAGGTGTTGGTAGCTGCTGCAGTTATTTTGTCCTGTTCAGGGCTACACTGAACCAGCCATGGCCATAAGGTGGTTCTGACCATTTGTTCTGAAGCAGGTAGAAATTTACCCAGTTCTTGTACCAAGTTGCACCAAAAGCTTGCACCTACAGTGATCCATAGGCTATCTGCTGCTTCCCTGATAAACTGATTCATTATGGTGGCTTGCATTTCCTGTAATTATTTGCACTGATATGGAAATATCTGCCTCATTATTAAAAAAAAAAAAAATCTAGAGATGGTGGCAATCCCAAAGGAACTTGTACAATGAATTAATTTTTTGTAGTGGATTAAAGTGCATGGATTCTAATTAATTCTGGCATTACCTTTTTCATAAAAAGAACCATCACATAATAAATTCATAATTAAGAAGGATTGTGCATGGTGAGAATGACCTTTGTACCTTTACTCCTTTTTATTTTAATGCAACTGTCTTCAAAAAGGGATTTGGGCCTTGAGTAATCTTAGTAAGAAAATAAGTGGAATGGAAAATGTCATGAATATTTACAAGTACATTGCCTTTTTGTTGCCATAGTTTGTTTATGGTTTGCTTATAAGCCCTCTTATAGGAGACTATAAACGTGCTTTCTAGTGCTAATATTTTATTCATTAAAGATGCTGTTCAGACCTCAGCTGAACAGTTGGGTGTTGTCATCTCCCCATTAAATTCATTATTCAACAAAATTTTCCCCAGAGAAAACAAACTTTTGTGGCTTTTCTTCAATCTTTTCACCTTCTTTAATGCTCTCCAGGCTTAAAGCATCTTCTAGACCAGTCACTCCAGGGAGCCTGATGAAGAAAAATAACTGAAATGAGGTGTTATCTGCCCCTTTTGAATCCCTCCCTGCCCGTGGCTGAGCTCTGGAGTGTCCCTGTCCGTGTGGCTGGAAGTGGAGTCAGAGAACAGGCAGGGCAGAGGGGTTTGGGCTCCTTTGTGCTGTGTCTTGGCTCAGGTCTGGCCAGCCTGGAGCAGCAGCTGGGGCTGGAATGCTCTGGATGCATGGGGGGAAAAGGGCCAGAAACGCTCAGGTTGTCCCATGTGGCAAGTACTAATAGCTGGGAAAATTTGTCCTATAAAATATGCTACAAAGAACTGCTCTCAGTCTAGTCTTCAGCTTCCAGCAGACCCAGAGAATGTTCATCTGGGTGCTCGGTATGCTGAAGAGCTCAGTGGGAGGTGGAAATTTGGCTTTGAGCCAGCAGGAAACTGGGAAAAAAATTTTTTTTTCTGCTCCTGGGAGTGATTTTTGTCCCTTTCTATTCTCTCTAAGTTGTTCTGCACTTTGGTTTTATTAAGATATTATTTTAACTTGGTGCTGGAACTTGTCTACAAATGGGTGTTGAAATGCAGGTCTGTTATTCTGATGAATAAATTGAATGACAGCTGCTAGGGAAGAGTGAGTGAATGTTTTATCGGGAGAATAAAACCACCACTAAATAAATACTACTAGAAATAGAAAAAAATATACTCAGGTAGATTTTGTTTTGTGTCCAAAGACAAAACCCATGCATTATAAAACAACATTCATAAAAGTAAGTGAAACCTCTCCTTTTCAGTCACTTTTTACAGCCTGTGCTCTAAAACAGTCCAAATTCCTAAAAATTCAGGAGACTGAGCTATAGTCAACGATCTACACTTTTGGAGTTTGTAGACCACTACAGTTATGTATTCACGTTTCTTGTGTCCCTCAAGATGCTGACATTGTTTACAGCTGAGATTTGACTAGAAAGGGCTGTCAGACTTGTTTTGGTGCTTGTGGAGGTGAATGTCACTGATCCCACTGATGGACACTGAGGGCTCGGGCTACACACGGGGTCTGCCTCTTTGATGGGCAGGCTGAGCTTACCAGATCCCAGTGAAAGCTCAGGTGAGTATCCTTCCCCCCTGCTATTGGGTTTTTTTGGGTTTTTTTTGCCTATAGATAAACACTTTGGTTAAAATGCTTCCCAAGAGTTTGGTGTGAGCTGCCTGCAATGAGTTAATACGCACAAATTGTGTAATTAAAGATACAATTATCTTTGCAGCGCTGTTTTATTGTGGAGCCCACGGAGCCTCACTAGATGGTGCTGCAGAGTAGGTTTGGTTGGGGCTTTGACATTTAAATCCATGGAGCCCAGTCGGGTGTTTAAAACCAGGGACCCCAACTGCACCTTAGTGCCTGTGCTTGTTGGGTTTTCAAAAACTCTTAATTTGACTTTACTCATTTCTTTTCATCTCCTGAAGACAGCAGCAGACCTTCCATTGAATGCAGTGACCACCAAATTAAAGTGCTGCCAAGAACTTTTGACAGTACTGTAGTTTTGAATGTGATTTAACACCAGAATTATGGTCAGGTATTTACTGAAACTTCTTATTCAGGGCCAAACCTTTATTATATACATCCGACAGAAGTTTTGTACTGTATCGTTATGGAAAATGGTGAATTTTAGAAAAGCATGGAATTGAAAGTCTAAAACACTTCCATGTCATTGCTTTATGACAAGACCTGTGGCATCAAGTGTTGTCCATGCCACAGTGCCCTGATGTCACCTCCCTACAGTCCCACTGACAGCAGATGCTCCAAAACTCTCAAAACCGGTGAAGTCAGAGGTTGCACTGGCACAGATAATGGCTTTACCTGTCTCTTGATAAAAATCCTCATACATCATTGTCCAGCATTGGCTCTGATCACAGTTAATTTCAAAAACTTTATTTGCTCAGTCGTTTGAGTATTTATTAAAAAATAAAAATAAAGAAATTCAACTACTAATAATTCTGGCCCATTGCCTTCAGCTATCCTTCAATTATTCTTTCCAGGTAACTTTATACACCTTTGAAATACATATTGCATGTATTTTTTTTATCTGCATTAGGCATAAATGACAACTTCTAATAGTGTAAAATAAGTCTTTAAGCTCTGCAGTCTATATCCTGGACAAATATAGCAGATCCAAAACCCATTCAAAGGTTTTGTGTGTTTTTATCTAAGCTCTAGCATTTGGGGTTGTAATTAGAAATAGGTGTTGAAAGTTCTGGTTGAGAATTTGAGCTTTTGTTTGGTGTGCTGTGCTCAGAATAATGACTTTGGAAAATAAGAAAAGCAGTTATTAAATACATATTGATGTGGGGCTCTTTTTCTCTATGAAATGGTGTTTAAACTTTTTGTTGTATTGGATTTGATTTTATAGTTTTAGGTTTTGTTTACTATTTTTGACGTTGTCAAAATTCATTACCTTTGTCCCACTCAATCTCCCCAGCAAATCTGAGATAAGGCAACCTACAAATGAAGTATTTATTTTGCTTTGTAAAAACAATATCTAAAATATTTTTTTTTAAAATACAGCCCTTTAACTCTCTGTAATAGTCACTATTTTAACACTCTGATAAGAGTATTTATATTCAGTATACCAGAGAATAGTGGGGTGTGCTTAGAAGTAATTATTCCCTGCCTAGGTCTCCCAGGAATACCTCTGAGGGTAGGTTTAGAGAAGATCTGGGAACCTTCATTAATGATGCAGTTTATTAGATTCACTCCCCCTTAATAACAGTATTCATCTTATGACTAAGACACTGTGGCAGAGTTATCTGATAGTGGAAGGAGGTTAACATCAGTGCCTTACTAATTGCCACACTTTATTTTAGAGCTGGTTTCACAGAGGATGTGTTTCACACCTGGAGATTCACTGGAACCCTCTCTTCTCCAGGTGGGCAGGAGGTGCTCTGTGTCTGGGCTCATGAATGATTTTACTCTTTCTAGGCTGTGTCTTCTATAATGTCAATTCTTTTACAAGGCTCATATCAAGGCAGGAAAGAAGTGGTTAAAGTGGGAGTTGCAGGATTTGGTGCCTGGGTGCAGCCCCAGGAGGTGACACCGGAGTGATGCTGCCCTGGTCACTGTCACTAGGTGGTACTGCAGAATCGGGGAATGCTGGAGCGCCAGGCCTGCCCAAGCACAGGAGGGGTGGGGAGAAGTCAGAGCGACAAGGAATGTACTTCCTTGAGCAAAACCATCTCTCAGATGGCCATTCAGACGTGTCTTGTATGCTGCTCAGTTCCTTTTCATTTTCAGCACACGTGCAGCAGCGGCTCGATGTGGGTTGGAGTTACATCCTACAAGGTGGTGGTTGGTGACATAGATATGGTTGGTGAATTTTCCTGCTGGTTCAGGTGTTTTCCCAACTCTGCCAGAAGGGCTTTGCTCCTTCCTGCACCCTCCTGTGCCAGGAAAAGGCAGTGCCCGTGATGCCTTAGGAGGGCTGACCTGAAACAGAGACTGGACAGAGCTAGAGAAGAAAGTAGATATTTGTTGAAAACCCTTTAGGATACACCTTGGGCAGGACAAGAGCATGGCCAGGGCTACATCCAAGGTGGACTTAGAATGGTCATAAAAATGGCTGACTTAGATTTTTATAAGTTTTGGTCCATTTGCATATTGGGGTTTAGTTGTCCAGTTACAGCTACAGGTTTCTGAGGTCTCATCCTTCTTGTTTCCTCTCTTCAGCCCACCCTTGTTTGTGCTTTTGGGCCTGAAAGTTGTCCTTGGTCTTCAGCAGGAAAAGGATTTGTTTTGTCTCCCTACTCTGTGAAGAGAGCTGAGTGACACTTAATATGAGGCTCAGAAGTGCACCCCTAGGCAGCACAGAACCTGAAAAACATAAAAGTTAAAACTTAAGGCATTGCCCCCAGCCAGGGCAGTGCCCACAGCTGAGGCAGGGGAGCTGCTGCCCGTGGTCACTGCGGGCTGCTGGGCCAGTGGAGGCTCCTACAAGACTGGTTGGAAATTTGAGCCATATGTTTTTACTTCATAGGTAACTGAGAAAGAGTTGTGATCTTCTAATTATCTACAGTGCAATATTTTGGCCAAAGTCTAGTTGTTTGTTTGTTTGTTTTTTAAAAAAGTAGAATTTCTGCTTTTACTTGTTCCAGCTGCAACTGTCACTGTAATGCAAAGGCTTTAATAGCTTCTTTACTTGTGCTGTGGCTCATTATGATGAGGACTTTTAGGGATTTTTTGCAATAACTCCTGAATCCTTTTCTTGGTCACTATATTGCAGTTGCATTTAATTTTGCAGATATTCTCTCATTGGGCTTTATTGTTTCAGGACCTCTGCTGATCACATAACAGAAAATGTCCCTTTTCCTCTCCCTTCTCTCTAAAAGTTTGCAAATCTACTTTGGAGTTTGAGTGGCTGTTGGAAGAAATGGGGAGAAAAGGAGTAGAAAACTGGAAACAAGAGCTTTCCAGCACATGCCAAGACAAAACTATCAGCATTGCCATGACCTTTAACAGTTAGATGTGAGAGAATAATTTAAAATTGATCACCTAGTTAACAGAGCTAGCATCTTTGGCATGTAGAAGTGTGGGAGCTGTATTTATTCAATTTTCTTCAGAAGGACCTCATTTCATTAGGTATATTTTGATAGAATAAATGGTGTTATAAACCTGACCACAGCAGAATCAGTTGAAAGCATGGATAATTCTTGCATTTTCTCTAAGGAAGTGATTTGTTGAATGTAGTTCTGCCTAGAACAAAATAGAATTTGTGCACAGAGAAGTCTATACCCTTTCTTTTCTGCAATATGTCTGGCTTTGCATAGTCCTGGCCAGCATCACATCTGCTCTGCCACCCACATTCTGCTGCATGCAAAGGAAATTTAAGTGACTAACCTTGCTAGGATTTTTACCTGTCTTGTTATGACTGACCAGCACATAAAGTTGTTTGACTTTTCTAACTTCTTGCCCACACTTTTTCATGTCTTCCAAAGCTTTTGTGTAGGTAATATAAAAAAGAGACATTATTTTATTATGGAGCAAAATGGATCTGAGTTCCACAACAAGAGGTGGTCGTTCCTGCCTTGCTTTACTAGAAAATGAGGATTTGATTTGTGACCACCATAGCTTTCAAAGCAGAGTATTTCATAGACATGAAAATGCTCAGTGAGTGCAGTGTGGAGGGCTTTGTAGGACTTTGTGTCTGATGTAGGTGTATGCATGTATCACTGCATGTGTTGTCTTCTAGCGATTCATTTTTTTACAGAAAAGAAAAAAAAATATTAACTGAACTAAGAAAAAGTACACCTTTTGAATTGCTTATATTTAAATTTTGGAGGATTTTGGTGTATTGTGCCTTCCTTTTGTTTCATGTGACATTTGACATCAAGAAGTCTTTTCTTTAGTGATTTTACACTAAGCAATGTTGATGTTCTCTTGTTCTCTGTAGTATTCTGTTTTCACTCTATTTGTTTGTGTGACACAAATCTTTTCAGGTAGTGGAGTTATGAATTCAAACTAATCTCAAATCCAAGATCTTCACGTGTATTTCACATAATTTCACATGTCACCTTTTCATTAAGTATTATCCCTACGCATAAGTTGTGTTTTAAAAAAGACTTGATTTAGAATCTGGTTGTGTTTTAAAGAATACTTGGAGTCTTATTCAGTGTGTAAAGATCTTGTGCCTGTTTGGAGCACAAGTTTTTGACTTAAATGTCTGAGGTCTCAAGATACACAAGTAGGAGAGTTCAGAATTATGATAATATAGAGATGTTGGTCTGGTAGGGTGACTAGAGAAAAAAATTCAGAATTTTTAATAAGAGATTTTCAAGCTAATTAAAAAAATAAGTTTCTCAGTTCTTTCCGTAGTATATTTGGATACTACGGAAAGGACTACTACTATTTTTAAATGTTGGATTTAAAAATTCATTTCTTTCCCTGAATTAGGTCTGCAGCAGAGAAGGAAATATGTGGCTCCAGAACCACTAACACAGACCATGAGGTCAGAGGGATTTTTATTGCTTAGCAATTGAAACCGCAGGGCATCTCCTTAAGAAATGGATACTTTAACACCTTGATGAACAGAGATTTAAATTTTGCATACACTGAAGTAATTTCATTGATTTTTAAAACAAAACAAAAAAACCCACCTCTTCTTTTTCCAACTCTTGTGCGAATAGTTTTGCATCCTTTCAGTTGCTAGGCCTAAACACAGAAGATTTTAACATCCACCATCTTCATTTTTACTCTAATTTATTGCTCTTAGGTTTGTCTCACTAGGAATTTTATATTTCAACTTTCATTTGAAGGCAGATCACTTTATCATATGAACTTTGCTCTGGATCCTTTTCTGACTGACAACTTTTCTCATTCATTTGTGCCTTTAGTTCCCCAGCTTTGGTATGAGTTAGCCAGTTTTCCTCTTAGGTCTGTTAAAAGACCATTATTGCAGCATTTCCTCTTGAGGTCTTTTTACTGTTATCACATTTGCCATAAATTCATGAACTCCCATTTCACTTCAAGATATTTATGCCATATGGGCCATTTTCTTTTATAATCAAAATGTAAAGGTAAGTTCTAATGTTAAGTGCCTGTTACAAACTTCTTCTGTAGATGAATGATCTCTGCATTTTTTTCCAATTACTGCCCTAGAAGAAATTACATCATGATAAAGACATTGCTTAGTAAGACAGAAAATTACAGTAAAAGCAAAAAGCTTGAAGGAGAGTTTTGCTCTTTTTGATCCTTCAATTACTTTCTAAGCATAATGTTAAATTTAATACACATTTTAATATATAACAGCACACTGAATGGTAGGGCAAGCTTCACAGCCAGCAGAGACTCTTTCATTTGAAATTTGCCCTTTTACTCCAAAGAGTTGTATTCTTCTAATATCCCAAAGTGAATTGGGATACAAGACCTTAAAAAAAAAAATGAACTCCACAAAAATGGAAGAACCCAGGCAATGCTGTCCTGTCTTGGTGTTCTGTCAGGTGTCAGATGGCTTTTTACAGCCACAATGGACATTTTCTAGGTGAGCCATAGAATGAAGTGCTTTAGCAGCAGGGTCACCAAACCTTGCAGGAGGCATTTTGAGAGTGAAATGTTCAACCTCCAGGAAGAATTTTTTCACACACATTTACAGAAGGCGGCCAAAAAAGTTTGAATCATCTGGTTATTGAAGAGGAGCCAGGCTGTGTTATCTGACCCCAGATTTGCTGGGGAGGATGGTACAGTGGATGCATCTCTGGAGCTCATGTTGTTGCCTTGGTCTTGTCCAACTGTGCTGGACAAGGCTGGAAAGCAAATGTGACAAAAGACTAAATTACTGTTTTGTTGTCATCTTTTTTTATTTGAAGACCATAAAGCAGGAATCCTTTGGCTATTGCTGGAAAAGGACTGCTGCTTTGAACTAGTTAGAAAAGAAATCTTCAGATAATCGTGTCCAATATGCAAAATTCAGTGCAGCAACAGTTCAGTTCTGTGAAATGAAAAGGACTGCTAGAAACGCATGAATTTTAAGATGCAGCAAATGCCTTTGTTGCTGAAGCAGGAAACACTTTCTTTGGATTTAGAAGCTGGTGGTATGCTCTCAAGTGCAGAAAATTTGGTCTGTGATACTGTAGTATTATACTTGCTGGGAAGAAAGAAAAGCCAATAAAGGAAAGAATAATAGTACATTGATCAGCCCTTTATCCCAGCAGGGTAACTAAATCTGCTGTCACCAGATCTATCACACAGCCACTTGATTAAACTCATGTAATTTGCTGGGATGGATGCAGGAGTTTAGCTGTCATCAGCAGCTGTGGACAGAGGCAGATAAGGGACATTGAAACCATCAGAGCTTCCAGCTGAAAATTTCCCTTTGCTTTTCAAAGGAGGAGGATGTTCCACTGTTCTCCATATTAATAGCACGAATTGTTGTCTCCTTGTGGTTTGTAAATACAACACAGCAGAGACACTACAGGCTTCAATTGGCCCTATTCAGTTACTGAATCAGCTGGGAGAAAGGGGTGGTGCTTTTTATTTGAAAATAAAGGAGAGGGTGGAGAGTTGAAGGTGGGGGAGAACTGGAGGGTGATAAGGCTGGGCAATGGAACCTGAAGGGAGGAAGGTGATGTTCCCTTTCAGCAGCAAAGCCCACAGAGAGTGAGCAGTTCTTTATTTTCCTGCTCAGTGGTGAAGAATTAAAGTGTGCATGGATGGGGGAACCTTAGGATGTGATTGTGAGTTCCTCCTACCTTAGAAAAATGTGACTCTTCTCACAAGTGGACAGAGTTGCTTGGAAAGTGAGGAAATGAGTCAGTGTTGGAGCTGGCAGGCAGACAGGCACGGCTGGCCTGAGCTCACCCTGGGGAGCAGAGCTGGTGCCTCATCAACCACCGGCTCCTCTGGCTCTCCCTGGCTGCACAGAGCTGACCTTGCTGCAGCCTTCCAGCTCATCTCTCATGCAGCACATCTCATCCCTGCCTTATCAGCTCTGCTGTGATTATAAACCCCTGCTAGTGTTTATTGTGAGAGTCCAAATTGCTTTATTTGTTAACAAATCACTGAATATCAGAGGATCAAGCATTAAGCTAGATGATGATCCTGCTGTACATGTTTTGAGAAAATGTAAGGCAGATTTTTAATAATTCACTATTCTTCCACTGAAATGTCATTTCTAATTGGTCAGTGTTGCCTGGCTTTTGAGCACCTTGTCACACACCAAGCTGAACTCTCAGAGGAAATCCCAAACTAGGTTGTTTATAAGCTTCAGTTTGCCCACTAGGAAAAAGCAGTGTATGAATATGGCCATTAATGTACTGTAACAAGCGTAAACACTGAGTCAAGGTGCTTTGATTCTGGCACAGAATTTAAAGAGCAAATGCAAATATCTTGATATAGGATTGTACATCAATTCAAAAGATAATGCGAGTGAATTAAGCAGCTTTTGGTTAAAACTTTGGGCACCTGGATTTTTATAGGACAATACAATGGGTCGTATTTGTGAGTAATTTATAGGGTGGGAGTCACCATAGCAATTGGTAGAAATCAGCCCAGCCTTAGTGAAAGACTCTCTCATTAGATTGTTGGGAAGAAATATGTCCAAAGCATTGTGCCTGGTACAAGGAAAGGGAAGAGAAGTTCATAGATTATGAATATAGCAGGCTTCAAATTGCATCTTTGTGCCTGTGAGAACTATAAGCTAAAGCATTTAACTCTTCCCTGACTTCAGAGAAATGGGCTCTCCTGCTTTATTAATAAAAAGGTATTTCTGCAGTTCCTCTCATCTGTGGTTTTGCTCAACATTCCCCGTGTTAATCTTCAGTTGCAGTTGGTTTGGCATTTTCTAGTTACATTATACTCCTGAGATTATTGAATGGGGTAGAAAAGAGCCAAAGTGCTGAAGGATGTGCCTGAACTCAGGGACTAGTTTGGGTAATAGCAATTAGAAATAAGTAGCAGCTGGGTTCTTGAAATATTTTCTAAAGAACTCAGAAAATATGTACTAAATAGATCTACATTTCTGCACTGTTTAAATGAGACAATCAATATTGGGCAGTCTGGTGAGTTCACACTGTCTGTCTTTACTGATGGACAATGCCAAGTTACTGAATAAAATCCCATCTCCTGTGTGTTCCTCCAAGTAGGATAAAGATATTGAAGAACATGATCTAATGATATGATTTTTTTTTGTAATAGCTAGGTAAATTACAGCTATGAAATACTTCTGATGGTTTCTTTAGTTATCTTTGTATGTCAAAGAAGTTCATAGTAGCTCAAGGGTACTTTTCTAATTGGTTTTCATGAAGTTAAAATATGATTAAGTTTTGCAGCTTTGCTATAGAAAATAGATATTTCATTTCTTTCAGTTATTAAATCTTGGTGCATACATATTGTATGGCAGCATCCTCCATAGTTAGAAAACTTTGTTGTATTAAAACAGATTTTTAATTTTAATCTTTTTTTGTTATTTTGTTTACCATTATCTCATATTTTTGAGAGTAAGCACAAAGTATTTGTGACTTTGAGTAATAAGCTTGTGATTCTCCCCAGCCTAAGAAGAGCTTGTGAAATTAAACATGAACTGGTGATAAAAGCTGGTAACCTTGCTTTTTTATGCTGGAACATCACCAAAATGTTTGCCAGCGCTTTTCCAATGTTTTGTTGTCCCTCTGAGTGGTTTATGGCACTGCAGGGCATAACTGGATATCAGTTTTCACTCTGGGGTGTCCAGTTCCTGTCCCCTGTGGAGCAGTGAGGGGACACTGCAGGATTTGCAGTCCCTTGGCTTAGTGCTGTTCTGTTACAATTCTCTGGGTATGAATGTCTTGGTGAGCACCAGAGGATGCCAGGTACAGCACCTCTTATTGCTGCTTTCTGTCTGGAAAATCAATTGTGATTATTGTTCTCTATATATATTTAGAAGGAGAAAATGGGCCATGCAATCAGTCCTGCAGGCTTTGGTGTTCTTTCAGCTATTTTTGGGTCTGTGCCCTTCTCCTCTGCCAAGAGCAGAGGAAATGCCTGCTCAAAACTTTCAGCCATGAGCTGGTAGAAATGAAGAGATTCCTGGGAGAGATGAAGGTAGTGACTTTAAAGGAAGGAGGAGCCTCTAAAAAATCTGGGAAAGACAGGAGTGTCAGAATATGTATTTGTAGGTCAGGGGGAGGTAGGGATAGGAGTACTCTTCAGAAGTGTAATGTGTTTGGTACTTATCCCTCAGCTCTTTGAGTGCTTAGAACACTGTAGGATTCCCAATTTTAGCACAATAGAGCTATGTCTCCATTTGGAGAACCAAATGGTACTTAGGGGAAACATATTTTGTAGGCAGTTTCTAGAATTACAATTAATTAGTGGGAAAGACATAGCTATGGTATGTGGACCATTCATTGCCATATTAGTGAAAAACTACCAGCTCCAACATATACTCTACAAAACCCTCGTGTAATTAGGACTTAATGATTTTTTTAATTTGAATTGTTTGATTCTAACTTTCTTGATCTCCTTATTTAGTCCAGCCATTTATTGTAGGCAAGGTCTAAGGCAGAACTGAGGTGGTGGGTTTGCTGCATAAATGTGTATCTGCCAATGTACAAGAAGACAAATATGTTGTGAATGCAGTTAGTTGCCTTTGTGTGTCAGCAGTTTTATCATCAGATCACTTGCCAACCCGAGACTACAGAAACTCAAAGGAAATTCTGAGCCAAAGAGAAAAAGGCATAAGAAAGGGGTAGGAAAGGTGCTTGTCTCAAGCATCATCAGGTTTTGATTCAAGAACTATCAAATTTCTCATTGTCATGATTGTGTTTTGTGGCATTTAGGTTTAGAATTTTCTTCTGCAGCACTGTCTTGATAGACTGTAGTAGCTTTTGTAGAGTTTGAATACTTAGTGTGGCTGTATAAAATGAACTAAACTGCCTGGGAAACAAACAACTGCAAGAGGATATTCTGAGCAGGAGTCAATTTTTGCCTAAGAGTTTATGGGTTTTTTAATACCTTTTTCATACTCGGGGGGAAGGGATCTTACTGATTTTGTTTGTTTTTCCTTTTCCATATATAAACCAAAAAAATGTGCTAAACCTGACAGTGAAGTGCAGTCCTGAAGGATGCTTGTCAGTGTCTGCTGTGTTTGGGAACATGATGTGCTGTGTAGAGCAATGCCCTGCTTTGCTGGGAGCTAGTCTTAGCCTGCCTATCACCCTGCAGTTGAGTCATCTGTTTTATTCTACAGTTTTCCAGTCCTGAAAGGATGATGTTTGTGTACTTACCCTGCTTTGCTGCAGCAGGGCCTTAACAATGCAGTGAAAAAGTAGGAGAGACAGATGGTGCCCACCCTGCAGAGCTTACAGCCTGCTCCTGAGCCTGCACCAGGATTCCCAGAACACTTCAGAGAAATCCTTGGTCCCACTGTGGGGCAGCAGGGTGTCCTGCCAGCAGCTCTGTGCTCCTGGCCAGGGGGAAGGCAGCTGTGGGCTGGCTCAGCTGCTCTGCCTGGCTGGAGCTGTGCCACGAGGAGCAGCTGCCCCAGCTCCTGCTCTCAGCTATGCCTCCCTCTGCAGCAGCACTCTGAGCACCTGGGGATGGCTCCTGGCCCTTGTCTCCCTCAGGCCACACTGGGGAGGAGGGCAGGGGTTGGCCTCAATGTCTGGTTTCAGCAGGAATCAGTTTCTCTGGGCCTTTCAGTCATTCAGCTTGAGGGTATTTCAGCTTTCCTGTTCTAATTCATCCATAATATCAAAACAGAAAGGGTCTCTTCTCCTTTATGCATTACTACATGTCTGTTTGAAGTCAGAGGGAATTAGACATCTTTTGGGCCTATGGACCAAGGTATTCACATGCCACAGGAACAACAGAAGAGGACAGCAGGGATTGCATTTTACCTCCTCTGTACAAAATGTTTTGCTCTCCTTCCTGTCTCTCAGAAGAACATAGTGACCATGTCAAAGAAACTATTTATGTTGTGTCATCACATCATGATTAATTTGTTTTGTTGTTTGTGGAAAAGAAAAATACTGCCTTGGCTTGGGCTAGATGTTCACATCCTGTACTGAGTTTTCACCTATGACAGATGTTTCAGATGGTGCCAGACTTCAGTTCCCCTGCTTTGCTTTTAATTGCTAACAGTCCCCTACAGAAACAGTTAACAACAATTTAAAACTCCAGAAGCCTCCAGAAGCAATGCAATGCTAAATGGATGGAACAGTCTGTTACTTGCTTAATTAGTTATGTTAAACAACTTGAGCTTTGGTGTTAACAGATTCACTTAATCGTAGTAAATAATGAAGATTATAATTGAAATTGTGACCTTTTTCCCCTTGCAGAGTTACTAAATTGTGCCAAGTTTGCTTCACACCTGCTAAATCTGGGCTGATCAATGACGGGCAATGGCTGGACATAATAATGCATTTGCACCTCCTAGAAACTCTAGAGGAAGGAAATCCAGTTCAAACATGCTTTGAGAATCTGGGGAGGAATGTGAGCCTTCTCTGCCATGGAAAGTGACTCAAAAGTAGGGAAGTGCTGGTACATGTGGCTCATGCAAACACAGGGTGGCCAAGAAAGTTATTTCTGAGCCCAAACTGATTACAGCACAAAATCAAGAGCTCTTTTTGAGCAAAGAGGAGTGGGGGATATGTGGAACTTAAATTTGTTGCCACTGTTTTCTGAAACTTGATTGAAAAGACTAAACTGGAAAAGTTGTAAAGGCTATGGAAAGCCTTGGAAGAAGTCAGAATCTTCATTATGCAGTGGTACAAATGCATGTTCATAGCACAACAGGTATATAAAACTAATGGGTTTAAAAAGATACTGCCCAGTGGCTATTCCAAGTTATTCCAGGGCTGTGCACTACTGGCTTCACATTTTGCACTTTTTCTGCTGTCTGAGATCAAGGATTGCATTTCCTCTTTACAGATCTAGTAAAGACATGTCTTCATCCACAGCATAAAAATATCGAGGCAAAATATGACAATACTGGCTTACAGGGGTCCAAAATGTATTTATAAGTAATTTGCATGAAAAGACTTCATTTGGAAGGATATATATTTGGATATATGTGTGTTGCACTTTCAGACACACAAAGGATGAGGCAGACAGCAGAAGGTCAGGCAGGAAAGCTCTGTTTTAATTTTCTGACTCCATCTTATATAGACTTTGATCAGAAGGCAAGAGATTGGCTACACAGGTTGCCACCTCTTTGACCTTGTTGGTGAACATCACCATCAATCATATTTCTCCTCCCAGAGGAGAAATATGTAAACAAAATAGATAAGTTCTAAATATACACACAGTTTACATGAAGCTGTGTGAGAATAAAATGCAAACACTGAAAAGCAGGCAAACTTAGGGCGACATATATGTTCTGATCTGATGAGGAGAAAACTTTGCCCTCAGTTTCCCTTCCTACCTCCCTCTTTTTTCCTTACAGATGTAGTGCACACTACCTCTCATGCAGCATATTTTTGCTGTTCCCCACCTTCCCTGTGAAGTTGCTTTGGTTTCTGTCTAAACAGAAGCCAAGTGTGCCCATCTGTGGAGGGCAAAAAGGGAAGAAAAAACCAACCCAGACTTAGTTTCCTAAGGTAGCTGCCAATTGCAAGTTTCCCAAGAATTGCTTTGTGGGATGAAGCAGGGTAAAGCAATTTCCCCTTGCCTCAGATCTCTGTGCCAAAGGACTGTTTCCAGCCCTGTGAGTAATGCAGAGAGGGAATGTGGAAAAATGTCACTGCTCAGGAATATTGGGCTGATTGGAGCACAGACGTCCATAAGAAGAGCCTGAATTGGGATCCAGGCCCTGCTCTGCTCAGGATCAGCCCTGCTCCTGT
Organism: Trochalopteron elliotii; assembly: GCA_024734555.1. Classification (NCBI taxonomy): domain Eukaryota; kingdom Metazoa; phylum Chordata; class Aves; order Passeriformes; family Leiothrichidae; genus Trochalopteron; species Trochalopteron elliotii. The sequence goes on from JANPWX010000087.1 coordinate 6,322,354, forward strand.
CAAGGGTATCAGCTCTTCTGCAGCCATTGCTATAGTAACAAGCTGCAGGAATCTTCTCTGCTATAATTAATTTGGGAAAATTAATCCCTGTGCTAAAAGCAGGACCATCAAGCACACACCTAAATAGGTTGTTTCCCTTACACTGAAACCACTGAGATTGCTGCAGTAGACAGCAGTGGGTGTAGAGCTGTGTTAGTGGGAGCCTCATGCAACAGGAACAGCTACAGTCACAATCCCTTGGTTTAATTCAGAGCCTCAAGTTTCCCATATTCCCCAATTTTTAATAAAATCTAAATAATTTAAAAAACCCTAGCAAAACACCACTACCACAAAAAAACCCTGAAACCAAAAAAAAACCCCAATGCCCCCAACCCCCAAACAATAGCAACAAGAAAAACAAACAAAGCCCCCCAAAAACCTAAAACCACAAAATCCCAAACCAAAACCCCTGTTGACCTTGGATGTCTTTGACAGAATCTGCATAATCTGTGCTGGATCTGGGCCACTTATTTTTGGGAAGCAGTGGATAAATCCAAGGATGAATTGATAATTCTTGCTATGAAAAAGACTTTCATAACATTGTTCTCAAACATTTCATGGCAGTTGCAGAATGGGGGCATGCTAGAGCTCCTTCTAGTTTACTTAAGTGCCTCAGGCAGAAATTTGTTTGCCTGCAGAGCTGAACATTAGAGAACGAAGCTATAAGCTATCCACTAGCAATATATGAAGCACTAGGAATGAATATGTCAAACCTGACTTGTAATGAATCTACTGTGGAGCCTGTGATATCTCTTTAGATATGCTTGGTCTTGTTTGAGATAGGAATAAACTTTCTGATGAGTATAATGAATGCCTGTGAATAAGGGAAGGCCTCAAGTTGCACAGGAAATGCAGCAACAAGGAATAAATAGCTATTGCAATCTGGAGAGATTTAGCAGCTTAAGATGCAATCAGCAATTGTGTGTCACTGGAGCTGGTATCTGTGCACGTTAAAGCAGGATCCCAGGAGCAGTCCCAGAACAGGGACAGAAGCCAATGGAATTGATTATCCATTTTTAAGTCTGAGCATAGGAGCCCCAATTTTATCCCAGGACCCCACTGTGGTAGGTTCTGTTTAAATGCAAAACCTAAAGAGGTTTTCTTCTGAAAAGATCATTATGTTCGTGTTGTGAATGAGACAGATCCAGTTTGTGCTGCAGAATGAACATATTTATGATTTATTTAACATTTACACTGATTGCAAACAGATTGAGTCCCACTTTTACCTGCAGCTGAAAAACACAGAGTGAGGGCTAATGCTGTCTGAAAGGTGTAGTGAGAATGCAAGAAAAGCAAAGATGGATAAAGAGCTGAAAGGAACAGTGCAGGCACTTGGGGAGGTTGTCATGCTGGTGTGTTTTTAAGAAAGGTTTGAACTGGGCTTTGCACCCTGAGCTCATGGGAGCAGCTTGTGCAGAGCAGTTGGTGAAAACTGCTGTTAAACTATAATTTCTTGTTGTCCACAAATTGTTGTGACTTTCACATTGCACCTAATGAGGGTTGCTGGTATTGACATGTGCAAAATCAGGCATAAAACTTGGGCCAGTTCTTGTCAGGAGAAGCTGGAAGGGAATTATTAGAAAATTGCATAAAAGGAAAGCAAGAAGTCTAAACCCCATATTACTGTTCCTATAAAATATTGTCAGATACCAAGTTATAGAACCACAGTATTATAACATCTATAAACATTTAGAATAAATCAAATATTTTCCTTTTGGTCTGCTTTAGATTGCTTTATAATTAACTAATGTGCTTTCCTGAAACCAGTTTTATATTGCCCTAATGGCTTTGGCTACAAAATGAGATCACCAACTAAATGACTGCCTAACCACAAGGACCTTTAATGATCTTTTAGGAAGCTCTGCATTACTTTGGACTGAAAAATTTTGTTTCTGCACAGAAACACTTACATACACTACAGAACGTTCATATCGCATAAGAATCATCGTAATGAAATTCCACATATGAGTATCCATTTCTGTGTTGTCAATACTCCATGAGAGTTTCAGGAACAGGTATATATATTTTTTTTTTGTAATTTCTTTTTAATAACCTGGTTCAGCAATGTACTGAGAAAGCATTTAAGTCCCACTGAGGTGGATGCTGAAGCTCCATAAATGTGATATACATCAGCTGAGGGTTTGTCCCTGTGGCACTTAAGATACAGTTACCTGCTTTCCTGAATTGAGACCACAGAGAACTACATCACATTAAGGTGGTTAAGAGTGCATGAAATATTTCAAGGGGGTTAAAGTGAGGGTAGGGTTGATGAAGGCTGTTCTTAATAATTTAGGGAAAAAATAGAAGCAACATAAACACAGAAACAGAGATAAAACCTTTTAATAATTAAACTTTTATCACAGGAGATGTTTGATATCATTAGTAAATCTTTTCTCTCCACTGAAGGAATTCAGTGATCTATAAAGCAATTACAAGTCAGAATCATCATTTCATTTAATAGCCTGTAGCATTGTTCTTGGGTTTTGTTCACTCTGGACAGTGTACTTTTAATTAACTCATGTAGTACCTTATTGGGTTTTGTTATAGAGAAGCTAGAGGTCACCAAATGCAGTCCATTCTACTATAATGTGGGTTTTTTGTTTAATTATACCTATCCTGCCTTGCTTTCTCCACTAAAACTGGATTCTGACAGCAGTTAATTTATTATATTTTGGTCACTGAGGGTTTTTATGTGATAGATGATAATGCAGGAATCTTTTGAGGGGGGAAAAACAACCAAGTCTTATAACTGACAACAACAAAAATGTTTCTTTCATTAAGTTTTTGGGGAGTAAACTTGATTAGATCTCAATATTTCAATGATGTGTGAGAAGTGAAAGCTTGTTTATTGGGTTGCCAGCAAAGGGATGTTTCCTGAAGCCTGTTTGGATTTCAGGTGTGCACTGCCTTCTTTCTCTGTCCTCAGAAGAATGATGTGCAATGGCACGGCCCACCAGGCTTTCCTGTGCACCCTCCTCATACCCATGAATCTTATTTCAGCTCATATTATTTGGAATTCCTAGATGATTTTGGCTGAGAAAGCTTCCAGGAACTACCCAGAAAAAGTGAAATTTTAAAGTTTGAGCTGTTGTCTTTAGGAAGCACAGAGTATCCCAAATGTAGGAGCTTTGTGTGGTGTAAGTTTATAAGAGGAGGCTACTTCAGAAGTGACTTACAAATAATATTCAGCAGTGAATAGAATGAGGAGCTTCCTTTTGAGGAACTCTCCATGTTCTGAGGTTGTTAGTTTGCTGAAGGTGGCAGGAGTATTCAGGAGATGTGTCTATGATCCTGCCAACAAACCTTTTCATCCTCTGAATATTTTGATTAGAACCAAGATTAATTATGTCAGTCCAAAATAATTTAATTTTTATCCTAAAATAATCGTGAAGCAGAATCTGGCAGGAAAAGTAATGCCTTTACTCTTAACAGTCCTGTAAGACTCTGCTAACTATTTTTTAAGCAATGAATTCCTTTTCATGTCTGTTGAGCAGCTGCAGCCAGTTGTCTCTGTGATTTATGGGCTACTTGCCTGACAATTCTGGCGTAGTTCCTTGGTCTCATACACTGTTGTACCATTTTGTGAATATATTATCAGTTTCTGAAGCCTCTGTTCTCTTTGGATTTTAATGTTGTGAAGTTTCTGAAAGGACAAGGAAGAATGAGATGCTGGAGGAAGTCAGAGAGTAGCATTGTCAAAACTGTCAGGCTGACACAGTTCTATTTCCAAAAGCAGCTTAGCTTGCTTAGGTGTCAGGAGACAAATAGGTTTCTGAAATCAGGTTCCTGAGCACCTAAATCATTCTTGACAGCATTTAAAACTTCTGCATGTTGAATGCACTTGAGTTTCCCCCTTCTTGAATTTGGAGTAAGTTTAGTTCTTTGAACCAATCCATATCAAATCTTTGGCTTCAATACAATTTTTTTTTGTTGTTTAATTAGATATGTAAGCAAACATTATGGAGCTCAAAGTCTAAGAGGCTATGTGCAGCACAGAAATGGTTTCTTTGGTTGTGAGGTTACCTCATGAGTTTTCATAAATGTAACATCTAATTCCAGTTAATATAAATACAGCAATGTCTGAAGCACACCCTGTTTTCTGAGCTGGCTTCTCTTGAGTACAGCAGGAAGGTTCATAATCTCTCCTCTCCAGGGGCAAGGGGATGACCATTGTTTGATGTGGTGCTCAGTGGCCTCGGAGTATCTGTGAGTTGCAGGTTACCCATAGCACAGACACCCTCCCCAAGCTGTCAGGAGTTGATTGCACCTGGTACAAAAACAAACATGAGTGTCACCCTTGGAAACAGCCCAGAGAATCCTGCAGCTCCTTTTGCTCTGCAGGCAGTCCTGACTGTGCTGATTCTGTGGCAGCTCTGTACAGAGTCCCTTGGGTGCCTGTCCTGCACCCTTCCTTGCCTGGTGGAGTATAGGAGGGGCTAATATACATGCACAGGGAGCAGAATTAGTAGGAGCTGAAATATAAGATAACTACTCTTAAATGTAGAAGTGGGTATTAGAATGGAGATTATTTCTTGCTGATATAGTCAATAAAATTCTTTATAGAAGTGGCTGATGGAGGAGTAGGAGATTATGGCAAGCACAGAGCTGCAGTGTTATGGCTCAACATTTAAAATAAGAGTCAACAAATGCATAAATTACCATGACAGTGCAGTGCATTTTGCACCATAAAAATATTTGAAAGACCTATTTATACTCAGGTTGACTGAGCTAATGTTTATTTGCCTAATATGAGTACAATGAGTTTTCAAGTGTTTGTGTTCAGTATTGTACAATAAGAGTTGCATTTATCTTGAAAACCATAAAGAAGTGAACAGGTTTATCCCTGGTGTGACTGGGCACTGGCTGCTGAAGTTGTTTGAAGCCCTTTGTGTTCTCCACTGTTGGTTCTGATATCCCAGAGGGGCTTGAATGATGTGAAGGCAGTTCTGTCCTGCCAGGACAGGAATCCTGCTGGATTCCTGGGGCAGGACTGGAGGGCTTGGCACCCAGGGGCCATCAGCACCATCTTCCAGCTCCACCTGACCCCACAAGTGTGTGTGGAACCCTGTGACTGCCACTGGCATCCCCAAAGTTCTGCCTGGACAGTGTCCTCATGGAGAAATGAAGTTTGGAGTGCAGGCTGGGAGAGGAAAGAGGCAGAGAGAGAAAGGCAGAGCCCATTTGTTTATTATGTTATATGTGTAATTCATGTTGGATGTCTTGCTCTCTCTGTGCCCATACTGGGTGGGCAATAGGGAAAGACCTTTCCCTTTCTAGCAGGGAAAGACCTATTTCACTCTTGATGAACCATCCTGTCTAAATGACTATGGAAGTGTTTTTCATCAGTGATGTATAATCACACCTTCATGCTGAGGTGTGGAAGGATGATTAAACCCCTCTCCCTCTGGGGAGGCAATGGGGGTCTCAGTGATACCCCAGCTCCAGGGGTGGGGGCTGATGGAACAAAGCACATGGGCACAAGCTGGGCTGTTTTGTTATTTTACAGTTATTTTACTATAACATGAGTGGCATTTCCCTCCAGCCCTGCCAGTGCTGGTCTCCTGGGTTACAACAGATCTCCAGCCAGAACAGGAGACTGCTCTGATATTTTCTGTACTTCATCTAAACTGAAAGTGAGCTACTCAGATCTGACTGAAGCATAAAATATTCTGGTCAATTTTTATCTTGTTTCAGGCATTTATTTCATGTATTCCCCTGGTTAGGTGTCTAGAAAGGATTGACATATGAGCTCAGGGACTCTTCAGACCCAATAGGACTAAGATTAATCACCTATAACTAGCTGTTAGAAGAGAGTGAGTTGTTAAATTGCTCTATCATATCATGTTAAGTAAAAGTTATTATTTTGAGCAAAATGAAAGTAGTCTGAGACCATGGGAAAGTTTTTCAAAGCTATCAAAGTGAAGGAGAGACTTAAAATGAAAATCTATTTGAGAAAAGAAAAAAAAAAAAGGACAAGCTGGATGTGAAATAGAGTGGCTGTTTGATCTGAAGTTTAATGTTTCCAAACAATGATCTACACACAGTGATTGTTGTGGTGAAGTAGAGTTGCAGCTATTGCAGCAGACTTTGAGTCTTCTGTTTTAATAGATGTAGAAAATTGGTGGACAAAAATAGTTGGAAAGCATGACAAGAGTTTTAAAAGTAATATTTTTTATCATGGTATTGGTAGAATGAAATGTTTTTGTGAATAGTGACCACTAGATCTTCTTTTTCCTTTGAGCTTTTGTTGCTCTGGTTTTTGACATTGCTCATCTAAAATATTCCACATAATAAAAGGAAGGTGTTTGGTTTACATCCTCTCCTTGTCCATCATCACCCACAGGTGCTGCAGTTTGGCAAAGCACAGTAAGCTTATTGACAATATTCCTTCTTATTGTGCTTGATGTGTCTAATGATAAATGCTGCTCCAGTCTCAAGTGATTCAATTCACAGTCTTTGTTACGTCTTGTATATCCTAAAAGAAGAAATAAGTGGGCAGTACAATAAAGGCCAGTGAATGGGGAGTCTCAAATGATTTGCCAGACTAGGTTTTAACCTTTCTGGTATTGAGAATTTTAGTAAAGAATGTTAGAAAAAGGATGTCCTGTTTAGAAATCTTTCCAGATCTAGGATGGGGGGTTATTTTCAAGACTGAATATGATTTGTGCTGTGTTATTCCAGGGGTCAGAGTTCAACATTCTTTAATAGCCAAATTTTCTATTGACCTCAAAGAGAGCTTTGTAGGGGAAAGGACTGTGGGATTCAGTTCACAGAGATTTCTGTTCTTTTTTAATAAGGAAAAGTCTTGGCTGGCTAAAAACTGTGCATTCCAATGAAATAGTGGTTCATCATTTGCAGAGTAAATGTACTGTTTAATATTAAAGAAATGAGTCAGTCTTTCAATGGCAAAGTTCTTTCAGGTTATTAAAGTAGCATTATAATTTCTGTTCTACTGGTGTCACAGATGAAATTCTGCAGGATGGTCGTGACCAATTAGCAGTAGGTTGAGCCTTGAAAAGGATCATTTTAATCACTTCTTTCTATCCAGTGTTGAGTTTTCTGGTGTTTAATGAAAGTTTGACACTCAGTAGATTATCAAATCACTGAGTATTTCTCAACTTTTTTTTTAAACCCTGCTAAGCAGGGTTCTGATGTCCTAATTTAGTTTTCATTTCTTACATGTGCTTTTTCTTCACTGTGGCTTCAACTAGGTGGCTTCAGCTGAGCAGAGACCCAATGACATTTGGGGAAGAGGCTCTTTTAGAACAAGTTTGTAGCCTAGGTAGGCCAGAATACATCTCTGCACACGGGAAGGTCAATCAGCTAGAAAGGAGAAGAGGGGGTTAATGAAGTTAAACTGGTAGTTGACAAACATTTATTATTAGGAAATGGTAATTATTTGATATTCTAACAATGGGCTTCTCTCTACTAGTATTTTTTCCACATACTTCTATGTTTTACCATCCTCATTTAAAAAGCTACTTTTCTACAAGCTTACTTCATAATTAGTAACAAATGTAGTGTCACAGATCATTCTAAGTATCAGAATATGACGAGAAAAATGAGGTTGAAGGTACTTGTAAAATCTGAAAATACTATTTAACTTCAGAAGAAAGTGTTTGACTGATGTTCAATGCTGTTTGCAGGGGAAGAAAGGCTATTCATCTTTGTTTCTGGATCCAGAAATTAGCCAGGCTCCCTCCTCTTACAGCTGTGACAAATGTTTCTTACAGCAACGCTAGTGGGAATAACCTATTTACAGATAATGTGAAAAATGAAAGATGATAAATCACCTCTTGATAGTGGAGCTGGAGAAATTTTAAGCCAAAAATGAAAATGGGTATTTATGGTGGTTCCAAGGACGCTTTTAATAGCTGTCTGTTCCATTTTCCCCCTGCTGTCTAGTGTACACAATGCTATAAAAACACACGGGGTTTTTTGTGATAGAAGTGTCATTCAGAATTAAGAGATTTCTGCTTGGTTATGCACACTCATGGTTCTGTGGCTGGCTGGTGGCTGGAGCCTTCATTTCCTGACGCCTTGATCCTTTGAGTGCTGCATTGTTTGACAAGCCATATGCCCATTTCCCTGGTTGTATTCAAGTGGTTCCTCTTTTCCCCTGTTGATACGGTATTGCTCTCTTTTATAGATTTGTTAAAAATGCTGTAAATATGACAAATTTGTCGTTATTAATGTTTAAATTCAATATTAACATAAACACAATCCCAGAGCAGAAGGTTTTTCAGGCCAACCTTACCTGCAGTGGGTAACCTTGGCTGTGTCCCTCCCTGAGGTGTGATAAGAGCCTCCTGTTCCTGCTCTGCCCTGGGAGAGCAGCATCTGAAGCGTCTGCAGGAGCATGAAATGGCCTGTGCGTGCAGCTGCTCGGGCTGCCACTTCCACTAAACACTTCTCCTCTCTTCCTGGGGTGTTTGCTATGGTAGATTGCCTGCAAGGCTTCATTCTGAGTCTGGGCCTACGGCCAAAATAAAAGCCAGAGACACATCAAAGCACTTGCTTAGAGGATCACCAAATATTACTTTTAAATAGAACAGAAAGAAGTATTCCTTCTGAAACCCTAGGCTGGGCATGGAAAATATTTTGTAAAGGAGAAATTTGGAAATCCTGGGAAAAAGTAATTGTGTTGGAAAAATACATGTGGTTGCCAAGCTCAAAAAAGGACATTTTGGGAGCAGTATGCTTCAGAAAGGCCTTCAGCCACTACAACTAGATTAATAGAAATGATAACTGCAAAAGGATTTTGTGAATAATCCAATGGCATTGACAATAAAGCATGTGAAGTGCAAGCAAGAGATCATTTTGTAGAGCCTGACTGAGAACCAATTTGAACTGGGAGCAGCGAGTTCCCCAAAGAATTCATGTCACAGAAATTAAAGGGAAATATAAATATATTTGTATGCTATAAAATACCTGCAATTACTTGTCTTTGTCATTACAAAATAAATTTCCAGGACCTTGCTGAAGAAACCTGGATGGCCACAGGTAATAATACCCTGAGTAGGCAGAGGAAGTGCTGAGTTTCAGAGGCCCTGGTGTAAGCCAGCAGTTGAGCTATGGCCTGGCTGGTTTTGTTCCATGTTGCTAAGTTGGTGTCAGGCAGCAATCTGGGATCTGTCAGACTTCTTAGCTCTGAGGGGCTACAGAGCAGCACAGAAGCCTGGAAAAAATGTGTGTCTCAATGCTGCGCAAGAGACAAATCCCACTGATGTGCCCCTGCCTATGTAATTGGAGTTTTACCAAGCTCAGGATCTCCCCCCTCAAGAGTAGGTGTGAATTACATCCTCAAAAATGTTCCAAAATTAATCTGCCCACTGCTGAGCTGGTCTCCCCTTGGCTGGTGTCTGTATTGAGCTGTCCTGTCACTGCTGGGCTCCATCTCCTCCCACTGCATGGATCGAACTGCGCCGCAAACAAATTCTCAGGCAAACAGGGAGCAAGAGCAAATACTGGAGCTTCTGGTCATCAGTCTTGGGGCTTAACTTGCCTAAATATTTGTGAAACACTTTTTCTAATTATGTTCCCACTGCTGGTAAAAATATAAAAGGCTCCTGCAGATACTTAGCAGATAGTTTTAGATATGCGCAGGCTCTGCTCATCTTTTTCTTTTGTTCACCCCTCTGTTCATAAAAATTGCTCTTCTCTGTCAATTTTTTTCAGATGTTTCCATTTAATTTCTAAATTTTAATATTTATTTGCTTTCTCCTCTGGAGAGTACGGAGGCCCTGATGTCTTAAACTGGCACACTTTGATGTGTGAAGGTGGAACATTTTTCTGCAGTATTAACAGCAGTGAGGGGGATTTAGCACTATGTAGCACTCCAATACAGAGAAATAATCTTCTCCAAGACACAGAGGCTCATTTTCTATAGGCTGCTGTCATTCATATTGAACTATTACTACTGAACCCCAGAATAAGCAGCTTTTACCTGCCAATGTACAACTTCAGAGAATCTGGGATTAAATTGAAGGGAAACTACACCTAATTTATACAGTTCATATTTATTCACCATATTTCTTTGGAGGCATCTTTTAAACATGATAATACAACAATGTTTACTTTTCAACATTTGCTATGAATTAAAGTCTCTGCTGTAGCCACAGAGCACATGGGTTTGCTACAATCCTTAAGGTTACAGATTTGGGTTTGATACTTCGATTATTCCTCCACAGAGGATTTACAATTTTTCAATTTGAAATGTATTCCCAGGAAAATATTGCTGATTTCACTGTCATGGTGAGGAATGTTTGTGGTATGCAAGGTTAGAAGAAGATGTTTTTTTGTGTGAGTGAGTAGATTAGAAAGCATCATTGTAATTCACGTCTAGAAAGTTATTACAGAACTTTCTAGATTAAGAAGAAAATGTTAGACCTTAAATTACTTGTGAGAGCAGCTCCTCCCCAAGAGAACACAGTGATGCTGCACAGTGCAAAGGGCCTGCTCTGTTCAGTTCCTGCTGAACATGAGCATTTCTCTCCGTGGCAGTTTGCTGAGTGCCCTTCCCCTTTGTTTATAAAAATCTACTGCAAGACACTGATTTTTCAGATTTAAATGTACAGCTAAGCAGCCTGCTCTGATTAAATAATTATTTTTCCTGAGGGTATCTCTCTTTGGTACTTCAAGAAGGATTTAAATGTCTCTAACCTGCTAGTAATGCACATGTGGTATCATCATGCTTAAAAACCCATGTTAACAAATCTGTGTTGGCTGGAGGTTAGGCTTTTGCAGTTTGCTGCCAAGTGTTTTGGGATGTCTTTCGTGACTCACTTGTGGGTTTACAACTCAGATTATGCAGTATCTCAAATGTGTGCTGTGAATTTTAATTCCTTTTTATGCTCTTTCTGTTATGGGTGTGGAATGAGGAGCAGAGCGAGGAAATAGCAGTAAGAGGCACTGTAGTATGAAAACATGCTTATGAGTAATTTGATGTAAAATTGCTACAGATTGTGCAAAATAAACATTTGTGAGTGTATTTTTAAAAACTGTAGAGATTTATGTTTTTATTTTCATGTTTGTATTACACTAATTTGTTGTATTATACAGATCTGTACCCATTCATGGCTACTGATCAGTTGTCATTATCCTAAGCCTTCAACAGGATGTTTGCTGCAATTAACTTCAATACTCTTGTTAAACTTCATGGTCATTCAATTACAGCTTTTGATCTTCAGTATTGAAGTTAATTTACCCCCTTGGATTCTAACAAGATGAGGTTGCTCGGAGCCCTGTCCAACCCTGTCCTGTGGATGGGATGGAGCATCTCCCACCTCTTTGCACAACCTGTTTCCAGTGAAACTGAAAGGTTGCCATAAGGTCTCCTCAGAGCCCTCAAAATATGTTATGGTTTCTTCAGTTTCTTCTTTCTCTGGATTTCTTTGCTGAGTTTTTTCTACAATTTCTTGTTTCAACAGTGTTTTAAGGTGCTTTTCCTGTTCTTCCCTTTGTCTGTGCTTGATCTTTTGTGAAGTAACTTTCATTTCCCTTTGTTGCAACACTTCTATCTCAACAGCACAGAAGAATTTAAGAAATGGCAGGAGGTGAAGGATCTGTACCAGCAGCCTCTGTCTGCCACTGCTGTGCATGCATGGGACAGGATAGCAAGCAATGGAGAATAGAAATGAGCTTTGCTTTCCTGGGCTAGACACTCCCCTGAGGAGGTTGCACTCATACTTGGGAGGCTCTGTGGGAATGGCCTCAGCAATCTCAGCATTGAACAGAAAAGCCAGCCCCTTCTCAGTGGGGAGCTGTATCTACAGGCTGCAAGACAGGAAACAAAGCAATGATCAGGTTTATTACTGTGCTTTTCTGTCCTGCCTTGTGCTGTGGATTTGTTGCTGGGAGAGTTTACAGCTGCCTTGAGCCTCCCTTCCTACTCCCATTGGTGCTGGGGCAGCTCTGCCCATTCCCTCTTGTTCTGAGCACCAGTTCAGGCAGCCACCAGTGCTCTCAGCCTCTGCCAGGGAGGAAAAGCTATGCCACAAATCAGATGTCCAAAGGAAAAATTTGAAAATGTTGTTCTTTCTAATCTAAATTGAATCTGTGAATAATAATGATCTCATGATATGGTGAGGGCGGAAGACCACAAAATTAACCCTTCTGAGCAGATGTCAGCATGTGAAGTCTTACTGATTAGAGCAATACTTAAGTGAGCTAAATGCTGCCTGTAAGTGTCAGTAAATATCAGAATATAATACTTTACCAGTGCTCCTTGCTCCTGAGGCTGGTCACTCTGAGTCTGTCACAGAATTATGATCAGCTTGCTCTGGCCAAGGCTGTGCCCAGCTGTATCTTCAGTCAGTGCAGGAGCTGCAGTGTCAATTGCTGTTGCAAAAGCTTTGGTCAATTTTATTTAGTTGCTTTATTTTCACTGTCAGTCTTATGTTTAGTTAAAAAAACCCAAACAAACAACTGTGCAGAATGTGTAAGGAAAAGGAGACCTTAACCTGTGGTGAGGAGTCATCATTAAGAATATGAAACATATTTAAAATGTTGGTATGTCTTAGCCAGATGATCCAAAGGGTTCTGTTGATCTCTATCCTGAACAAATTATTCTCAGGAATGAGATGCACAAGATTCCACAAAAATTAATTTTTAGTTGTGTTTGACATTTCCTAGCAGAAAATTACACTGTGTTCCATACATTAGAAATGATGGTATGGTGTATACTCTCTCCCCTCTTTGTCTGTTATATGCATGATCTTTTCTGGCTAGTCCTGAATGAATAACTGTTACAGATATTGTTTCAAAGATCTGACTTATTCTCAGTACCTTTTCATTTTCCTAATCTTAATTAAATCTGTGACTCAAGAGGATGCATGATGAGAATGAAAAGAATCAGCTTGTATAAATCAAAAGAAGTGATATGAAATCAAACCCATCAGGATAAAAGTGTCTTTTGTATATAGGCTATTAAGCACTTTTCCTTTACCCCCTTGCCTTTTTGTTTGTTAGATGGAAGGGACAGAATTGCTGTTCAGCTCCTGAGGCAAACAGAGGGGGGGATTCTGCAGCTGGTACAGAGGCCCCTTGTGCAGCAGGAGCTGCAGTGCATCTGAGTGCTGAGAAATGTGCTGTGCTTCCAAAGAGCTCTGGCGTTTGTCCTTCCGCCCGCCCGGCTGAACCACTCCTCCTCCCCGTCCAAAATCCCCCCTTTCCCGAGGTTATTTTAACCACCATCCACGGCTTGGTGTGGGTTACAGCCTCCCCCAGGGATGGTCAGCCCAAGAGAGGAGGCAAAGCTGTCAGAGCAGAGGTTGGGGGGGGATAGGCAGGGTCAGTTGTGCCTTTGTGCACAGTAAAATTCCTGGAGTGGAAATCCAGCCTTGGCACAGCGAAGCAAAGCTCTCCTCGCTGGCCCCAGTGCCGTGTCCAACTGACAGAGTTATGTTTATTTATGGCAGTAGCTGTGAATTTGTTGGAGTGCTGTGGTGTTTGTAGGAAATCACACAAATTGCTGATTCCAGTGGATTAGGCTCTGTAAGCCTGGCTTGAGTAAGAGGATGTGTAAGAGTTTGCAGAAACTGCTTTTCTTAATTTGACAATGTCTTTTGATAAACTGATGCATCTATGGTGCATGCTCAGAGCTGTCTGGTGGTATAAATCAGGCACTATTTCATTAGTCTAGCTTGAAACCAATGCAGGAAGGAGAATTTTATGCAGTTCTGAGATTTTGCCAAGTTTTTGGGAAGTAGGATGGGAAGTGGTTTATTGTAAATCAATTTGGCCATATGCTGTTGCAGTAAGTAACAAGCAAAGTTTACTTGATTCACATTTAAGCTTTGGAACAGCAAACTAATAGAAGGAGATAGGATGGTTTAGTATTTTACATATATCTATATATAACCCCTCATATTCAGTCAAAATATTGAATTAAGCTATTTTTCTGTCCAGACCCTTTAAAACAGAATGGTATTAAGAGCTTGGGGCAATTTGAGTGATAAGAAGTTGATTTAGTTTCATCTATTGAAGTCTTGGCTTAAAAAACGTGTTCAGGTCTGCCGATTTTTTTGGTTTATTCTTTGTTCAAAGCTTTTTTAGCAGATTTACTGTGGGCAGCTTTTTGGCATAATTGAATTGATAACACAGACTGGATTGCCATGTGAAATTAGAAAAACAGAACATGCCTTCCAGTAACATCCGGTGATGGAAAATACTGTTTTCCTCAGGAGTCTGACTGACGGTAAATATTCCCTTGGAGGGCTTCAGGAGTGCTGTGTGGCACTTGGCAAATGTTTTGGTCAATATTAAAATTCCAGGTGCACCTTTCATGAGTCTAGGGGGAGGCTAATCCTTTTTTATTTAAACTGCCATAACTATGTTAACTTTCCCTCCTTGCAGATCCCCTCTGTGCAGCCCTATAAGACATAGAAACAGCAGCTGCAATCTCTGTCACTCAGCAAATGTATTACAAATGAAAGGAATGAATGTCTTGAGCATTTTGTCCTTGCACTATTTTAGTGCAGAACATCATAGTTTTAGTGAATACATGAAGATACAAACACCACAAAGTCACTGCCTGAGATCTCTGAATTTTTGTTCATTTGGGTTCAAAGTCAAGCATTGCCTGTGAGTATGTCTTTTTGAATAAAGCAGGGATTCTCATTTCCCAGTCCAGGAAGCATTAACAGAGCAGGGCTTGGCTCAGCATCAGGAATAAGGAACAAACAGACTCCTTGCCCCCAGCCTCTCCCAGTCCTAGGAAGGCAAGAGTGGCTTCTGATAAATGAGTTTAAATATGAATTGCATAATATTTCATAGCAGTTCTAGATCCAAAAGTAGTCCGAGGAGAAAGTTCGTAGAGTAATTTAGTTTCTAGGAGAAAATTTAATTTTAAGCAGACTTTAATAAGAAATAAAATGACCATTAGATATGTATCATTTTATAATCAGTGTCAGCCTTGCTACTGCAGATTAAGTGCTATTACCTACCTGCTGAAATTCAAGGTTGAAAAGGTTTATTGTTGCTCAAGCTGACTTCCCAAAAGCAATGTTCTAGTGAGAATCTACAGTGTATTTGTCCTGTACATGCTCTGTTCTCAGTGCTGCTGGATATCTGTGTCTGTAAGTGTCTGAAGGCACGGGGCCCTCAAGAAGGTGCTTTAATGTGGTCAGCCCTGACCTGGTCAGGTGGTTGGACACAATGGTCACTGTAGGTCCCTCCCAACTGGAACAGTTCAGTCTCCTCCGCTCTAAATGTCTGTCAGCACTTCCATTTCTGAACTGCTCCTTAGTTTGGAATAACGAGCTAATAAAAATGTGTAATATGAGCTTGCTAGGAGAAGATTAAGGTAGGCTTTTTGGGAAGACTAATTTTGGGTTGTCCTGTATAAGTCACTCGAGGTGTTGGGGGATCTGATATTGTGCTCCTCTGGAGCTGCGTGTTGTGGTGCCACGTGGGTGTTTTCTCAGTCTGCTGTGGGACTTTCCTGCTAAGGGTTTATTTTGCAATGGCAAGAAGATGATTTACTCTTTAGGATCATGTACTTTCCATCTTTCTGGACTATTTTAGTGGCTCTCCTCACTGGTGAGCAGATTTAGGAGTGTGCAAGGGGGCCTAAGAGAATTTTGTTTCTCTTCAAATCATTCCAGTATGGAACTGTTGAAGACCCATAGTCAAACACTAACCAAAGACAGGTTTGAACCCAGTGGCTTTATACTTGATAGTGTTTCTTTTGAACAGTTTTCTGATGGATTTATTGTGTTTCATCTGCTTTGTAACACAGACTGTATAAATAATGAAAGACACACAAAAATGTTTTTTTAAACTGTGGAGAAGATAAGTTCACACACTCCATTCTGTTTTCCCTGTGGCAATATCTACACGCGAGGGATTCCCTCCCCCTCCTTCTTAAAACTTTTGAATGATTCTGTCTTGTAAAATTTTTCTCCAACACTGTTTACAAAGGAAAAGTTTTATTGAAATCAAGGTGGGTTATTTTGGGACTGAGATTTGGTCCCAAGAGAGTTTTTTTCAGAAAACAACACACAAAGGCAATGACTCAAGAAACCTTGAATATAATCCTGCACTGGGCAGAGAAGTATATTTTTTCACTTGAGCTGTTTTTATAAAACATAACTTTCTACCTTTGTACTTCCAAATCATCAGCTGATGTGCGTTTCATTCTGTGTTGAAGGGGATTTTATTGATTTTTATGGACTTTGTGACATTGTAGATTTTATATTCCACAATTTCTCTCACCTCAGTCACTGATCATATCTACTTTGCTTCAGCAGAACTGTGGTTTTCTTTGTTAGGATCCAGTGGCAGCAAAAATGTGAAAATTTTCTACAGTTTGCCTGTATTTCTTATTCTGCTCTAAAACCCAATATATTTGAGAACTTGCAAAAGTTTTCAGCTTTAAACTAAGACATATTTTAACTGTATGCAAGGTTGTTTGGCAGTGTATTGTATGGAAGGAAATGTGGCTGTTGGGGAGATTTCATGCTCTGATCAGAGCTCGCAAAGGGCTCTTAAAGAATTATGGAATTGACGGCAGTACAGCATTAGTAGATTTTTTTCTTTTTGCTTCTTTTTGTCATTGAAAATCATCTTCAGAGTTAATTGCTACTTGTTTTTTTAATTGAAGAAAATGGTTTTTCCAGTATTATGTTCTTTAAGAGTGTTTTTGCACACTTTATAGATTCTAAATACTGTAAGGAAAAGAGGAGTGGCCTAGGAAATACTGAAGGGAAGAGACCTTTTTACTTCTTTTGTGGACTGCATTTACATCTGGGTAACATTTTCTGTTCTAAACAAAATGCATCAGAAATTCTGCAAGCCCAGGCACAGCCAAGAGCCTGAAAAGTGATGCAGAACAACCCTACCTTAATATTTGTCCAGCATTTCCCACACCAATGTGTGTGCATGCACAACACAGGATAGTAAATTTCGTGTGATGATCAGCCCATATCTGTACAGTATTTTGAGAGAATTTGGGACCAACAGTTGTTTCTTTAGTAACTTTAGGAAATATTTCATAGTAAACAAACTTCATGTCACACTGTGCCCTGAGGCTTGTGGAGCTGCAGTTCCAGAAGTCCTGGATAAATGTAAAAAATCTTTCCTTTCCCCAGACACTTATCTACTGAGAAACTGAGCGAGGGTCACGGGGATTTGGTGCTGTAAAGGTCTGAACTGGACACACTCCTTGGCCGAAGATCTCATGCTCTGTGTCTGTTTTGAAAATTTCAACCTTTGGCCTCCTTATAGCATAGAGCATATAGAATTTCCTTTAAGAAATAAGCTTCAAAAATATTTGTATTAATTTTAAGTTGGACTGAAGTCAAATTTCAGGCAGAGTTTTGCTATGAATGAAGAATTCTGTCCAGTTTCATCTCCAGAAAAACCCCTTCACAGAAGATTGTGCTCCTCTGCCATCTTTCCATTACCGTCTGGAGTGATTAACATGCATAGATGCTTCAGCTAAAGAATAAAAAGCCCAGACCTTTTAATTTTATAAGAACAAGATTACATTCAGTAGAAAAATGTTCATCAGTATTGTGTGGTGTGCTGCTTTTGTCTGGGAGAAAGCCAGTTGTCTTTGTTGGGGCTGATAAGGGGCTGTGCTTTGGCTTTGTGCTGAAAAGAGTGTTGATAATTCAGGCTGGGGGTGAACACCTTGGGAGGGGACACAGCAGGACAGGTGACCCCAGCTGACCAGAGGGACAGCCCACACCATCTGGCATCATGCTCAGCATGTCAAGCTGTGTGGAAGAAGAGGCAGGAGTGATGGCTTTTGTCTCCCCAAGTACCCACCAAGCACGATGGAGCTTTGCTGGGCACGGCTGGACACCTGCCCTGCTCATGGGAAATGGTGAAAGAATTCCTTAGCCTGCTTTGCTTGTGTGTGCAGCTTTTGCTTTCTCTATTAAACTTCATCTCAGTCCATGAGTTTCCTCACTTCAGTCTCCTGATGGCTCCTCTCCCATCCCAAAGGCAGTGAGCTGCTGCCCTGGTGCCACGTCACCAGGGTGGGTGATGTAGCCCTGGTTTCGTGCCTGAGATGTTTTGGTTTTCTGAAATTCTTTTCCCAGGGAATTTTCTGTAAACAGGAGAAGTGTTTTTTGTAACTGTACCTATGTTTACATTCTTTTCCCTAGGAGGGACTTCTTGATGTCCCTCTGGTCTGACCAATGTGATTGAAGAGGTTTGTCTGCGTAAAAAAGTATAAAAGGGGAGACACATCCCAAAAATAAGAGTCATTTTCAGCATTCTGAAGTTGGAGTCTGTGTCATTGTGGTGTACAACAGCGTCAGGGTTACACCACAACAAAGGTGTGCAAGCCCTCGTGAGCAGTGTGGAAAACTCTGAGTCTTCTGTCATGAACAGTTGAACTTTTAGTGAAGAGAAGAGACTAAAACTCTGCAGATGACTGACTTAATGAGGAAAGCGCAGTTGATTGATCTCTGGAGCAGATAACTCACGCAGATGAGGCCATCACTCAGCTCAGCCAACTGCGAAACAAAACCCATCATTCAAATCCTTGGAAAACTGTCAGTTTCCAGGGATAAAATGATAACTGTCTGAAAACTGACCTTAGTCCCAAATACTGAAATTGAGTACAGAAAGAAGCAAGATGTCAACAGTTATATCCAGCACACTTTAATGGCAAACATTCCTTGTGGCATTTCTTCAACAGATGCAGATTGTAGCCAATATTTTTTTGTTGTTGTTGTTGTTTGTTTTATTTTTTTTTAAGATTCCTGGTTTTCCAGGACTAGATTTAGCTGTTGGTCATTGGAACAAAGACACAGGTGTCTGGAAAGGTTTATCAAAGAGTAACTGCTGTTCTGCAGAGAATCCCACTGCAGGTGTGGTGTGGGCAGCAGCTATCCAGGGCACTGTGTCCAGGCAGGAAGGGTTGGATCCAAGAGTCAGTGAACTGGTGGAATTGTGTTTGATAGTCCCATGGAAATGCAAAGGTGCTTGTGTTACCAATAATGATCTGGACAAGCTCCGAAACACTTTAAATATTCAGTAATAAGAAATGGGGGTGGGGAAATAACTTTTAAAAATGAACAGGCATGTATTTCTGGTCTTGGAAGTGACATTTTCAAACTTTACATGCTACCCTGGTGGGGAGGTGAGAGAGCCACTTGGGTTCTCCTTCTTCCCTGGAAATCTCTCAGGTGTTCTGTTAGGGCAGAAGAGGAGCTCTGAGATGGCAGGGGATAATGTCTGGTTCTCCCTACTGCAGGAGGACTTATCAAGTAAGAAAAACAGAATTTCCAAAGTAAGTGTTTTAATTGAAATAAGACAGTTTTGCAAAGAATTTGGCTATCTCCCTGATCGTTTCAGGCTTCTGTATGTGAATAAAATGTTTTTAAGGAGCCAACAAAAAGCCTCAAACACCTGGATCTGAGCCATTATCTCCCCTAGGCAGAGACTGGCAATGGCTTTTTTTAATTTCTTAGTTGTTGTGAGATACTGAACAAAAGTGCATCAGCATAAATAAATGTTGAAGAATCTGAGGCAGGAAGACTTGTGAATGCATAACACCATATTGGGCTATAAATTAATTGGGGGTGCTATTTCAAGAGGAATATTCAGATAGAGGAATTTATTATAGTTCAATAATTTCTGAATTTTTACTAATTAATATATTACAACCAAATTACTTCAGTGACATTTTGGGGACCAAATTAAATAAAATGTCTATGGTATGTTAATTTGAGCTCATGAAAGTCTAATTTGAATATGTAATTTGGATCAATTAGAAGTCTCTTCTGAACTTTAGTGATAATAGAAATGTAAAAAAGACTGGGAAGCTGTTAGGATTAAGAGTGATACATCTGGGAAAAGCAAATTACAGTGTCATTTTTAAAATGCAAATGAGGCTTAAAATTTAAAGATAATATGCATATATATAAACATGTGCAATATCTGAAAGAACTCATAGTTCTTTTTAAAAAAAAATCTCTATAGATAGCGATTTTTTTTCATCATTAATCCTCAGTTTTCCCTGCAAAATATCTAGACTATAGTTACATTTTTACTTCCAAAGAAAATGTAAGTTTGGGAACTCTCCCAGAAACCCAAGTAGCATTCATTTTCTTAAAAAAACTTGAGAGTAAAAACTGCAGTCTAATTTTGGTCCTTGTGAATTGCCACAGTGAATTGAAACTGGGTTCAAGTCAGGGTAAATGAGATTAAAACCTGCTCTTGGAGTTTCAAGAATATGTACAAGATATGTGACAGAGCTCCTTAGCAAGGTACTTGAGCAAAAAATGTGGGTGAAGCCGGGTTTATGGATTTTTTGCTCCCTGCTCAGTGGGAGGATCCAGGGGACAGGTTTAGGCTGTGGGTGTCCCTCCCGTGTCCCCTGGCTGTCCGTGTGTCCCTCTGACCTTCCCAGCTGTGCTCTGGAAGCCAATTTCATTGTTGCCATTGGGAGCAAACAGCTCAGGTGGGCAGATCAGGAGTGACCAAAGCACTTAAAAATCTTCTGAGGGCTCCAATTCCATTTGTTGTGAGCTGGGGCATGGCTGTGCCTGGAGCAGAGTCCAGCACAGCCCTGCTGCCTTCTCCTCCCTGCCTGTCCTGCAAAGCCCTGCCCTGGGATGAGCAGCATCCCTTCCTGGGCATGCTTTGGTGTGCACGAGTGCCCTGCTGAGAGGTAGAGTACATCTCTGCCAATGATGTCAGCTCTGTCAGCTCTAACAAAGTCCTGCCAAGGTGCTTTGTTGCCTGACCCTCTGTTTGGGGAAACAGCTGAATTTTCCTGGCAGAATTCCAGAATGTTGAGGTGCAGGAGTGGTTACTTGCTACCTATGTGGTAAAGTCAGAGCTGTGGAAGGTGTCTCTCCAAGACGAAAAACAAAGGGCCAGGGAATAGATTTTCTTGTCTTCCATCAAAATGTAAAATCTCAGATTGTAAATGCTATTAATGAAAATACAAAGGTGTATTTGGAACTACAGTGTTTTACATGGCAGCTTTATACATTGCTGCTGTACCACTAGGCTTGTGAAATTATCATTTGAAAAAAAAATAGAATAGGGCAAAACCCCTACAACATTCACTTGAGAAGAGACGAGAATAATTAAACCCACAGATATCATCAATGGAATTGAGCTCTGGTTAATTTAAATCCACACTGGCAATTTTACATACTACTTTCCAGAAGCTACACAGAAAAAAGCTGATCTTTATGCTGCAGGAGGACAGGATTAAGATCTCACTACACAAGAAGTTTGTTTTAAACTAAATTGCTACATGTTTATGGGAACAAACGTGTTTGCAGTCTACAGCATTGCATTAAGTGTAGCTATGATTTCAGTTGGCTTCTTGCCCTGAATTTAAAATAATTTCCTTCTAAACCACACATTACATCAATTCAACTGTATATTAAGACAACCACTGCAATATTGAAATTACTTTTACCTGTGAGAGCCACGGGGTGATGCAAAAATGTCTTGTTGACATTTTCACCCTGCTTGTGGAGCATCTGAGAGGTGGGCAATATATTCGTTCCTCCAATCAACTGGTAGGGCAAAAGGACTGAATTTTATTTTGCCAATTTAAGAGATAGAATTAATATAAAAACAAAGTTTAAAAAATCCTAGTAGAGGGGTAGAATGATTTTTGGTAAGTTTCCAAGTCCTGATATCCTAATTCAAACCACAGAGTTGGTGGAATTCTCTTTTTCTCACTTTCTCAAAAACAATTAAAATTGATAGTTTACATTCATGGTTTTCCCTTAAGTAAATTAGCAAAACTCCTACAACATTTTCATTTTAATATGCAACTATTCATAAATAAGTTCTGATAAATTGGTATGTGGGAATATTTTTTTTTTAATATGCCTGATGCATTTTAAAATTTTTATCTGTAGAGTTTGGAAGAAAATGTGAACAGAACCCAAACAAATCCTGCCTGGTCCAGTCCCATCAGTATGGCTTGGTCTGAAGGGTCACTTTTCCCATAGATTAAGCAAACATGGAGAGATGTTACAATATGTATGTGTACAAAAAGAAGGCTGTGATCTGCAAATTCACACCTCTGAGCCTCATAGTTATCCACTGTGGGGACCAGGCAATAATGTCCAAACTGTTCAGCAGAGATGAGGAAGAGCTTAATGAGCAGCAGACATCTGGCCAGAAAGTTATGCTGCTGAAAAAGAAAAATCCAGAGGTTAATCCTTCGTGGCGAGTTTGGGTCAGAAGGCAGCAAACGAGTTTTTTAACCCATGCACTAAGTTAGGAACACCTTTCAATGCTAAGCTGCTGAATGAACTCTATCTTAAATTACTTATCTTTACAGGATCTTTTCTTTCTACCTCTACTGCCCCAGAAACCTGTCACACTGAGCACACCTCTATCTTTAGATAAAAAGGCTTTTTCAACTCAGCAAGTTGTGGTTGGTTGAGATAATGCAAAGTTTTGATAGCTGTAAAATAGCCTTAGCAGAAATGAAAGAGACTTGAGCCAAGAATCTTTGTCAAAAGTTAGTACCTGTCACAGGTTTTTCACCAAGTTCACTACTTTCAAGAAGACCACTTTAGAATTAAGAGGAGTTGGATGTAGGTTAAAACAGAATTATCAGTTCACAGTGGGGGTCTGCCTGGAGATAAAGCTTGGAAACAGAAATCCATACTCTATGAAAAGCTGTCTTAAAGCAGCTTCTTTTTGAGATGGTGGTGAAATGCTGCCAAGAGCTATTAATCCTGGTGACCTGAGTGTCCTTAAATTAATATCAAGAGCTATAAGGATCTGCAACACAGGATCGGTTGTTGCAGGTTTGAGGGTCAGATGAAACTCCTGTGATTAAGTGTGGCTGTTCTTTTTCTCTTTGTCTCCCTGTGGGTCCATGATAGTTTCCCAAAAACTTTGACATCTCCAGATGCTAACCCAAGATTTGGAAAATGCTGGCTCAGTCATTGCTTTCTGAAGTATTTAGTGCTTGAAAAGGGCAAAGGTGTGACAGGGGGATAAGTGTCCTCACCTAGGGGAGCCAGTTCCTCTGCCAGGGTCATGCTCAGTATCTACTGATGACATTCTGAGACTCCAATAAAAATGCTACACCTTTTGATCAATATTTTCAATCAATTTTAATTGCTGAAGAAGGCAGTTTGTGAGCCCAGCTAGGAACCATATCTCGAGTCAATTTTAGAACTTTGGCATGAAAAGAGAAATTTTAACCTGGCCTTCTAAAATGACAAAGGTAGATTTAATCATTGCACAAATGTATTCAAGTATCAAATTACAATCAATCGTGGATTTTTGTAGTTCAGTACTTGGAATATTCCATGGATACTTGGAAGTATACTGAAGATGAGTGCCCTTTAATGGGAAGTGTTCCATTACTAAAGGAAATATCTTTCAGATCAGTAAATTAGATATTTTATTAATTTTTTGCCCATCTATGTCAAATAATGAATTGCCTTTTATGATTTGACCTTGGATGTATAGGAATCCCCTGGCAGAGTGCATGTACAAATGTGAAACCCAGCAGCACCTCAGCCTGGTTGGTGCTTTGGTAGTTCTTATGCAAAGAACCTCCAAAACCTAGCAGTACACAGAAGAAGTACAGCTAGAATTGTATCAAGTCAGGTAAATAAAAAGGCAAACCTTTTTTTTTATTTTTCTTTTAATGTATAAATATATGCTAATATATGTTTAATGCTTCTTGGCTGGTGAAGAAATTTTCAGAATATGCAGTTCCCATGCTATTGCACTGGCCCATATACTTTCACAAGACTTAGAGTCTAGAAGGTTTATGCCACATGATGACAAGATTCTGAACAAACTTCTCTCTAAGAACAGTTTCCTGCAATTTGTTCACCTCCATTTCCTGAAGCTGAAGCCTAAACTGACGGGGCATACATGTCCTGAGGAAGCAGAATTGCATCTCCCTGGGTTTATAGACTTCGAAAGGTTGATTATGTGTTTTCAATAGCAATTTTCCAGGCCAGTAGTTTACTGTATCAATTACTGTGTCCTGGGAGATGTGTAACAGTTCCTCTTGCACAAATGCACAGCAGATATGCGATCATAGCATGGCAGTTTCAGAACTACCTTGGTTTTTTTGTTCCTTCAGTTCCTATTTTTCAGGTTTCTGCATTAAGCATCTGGCCTGTTGCATCAGATGTGCTGATCATTAATTTGGTTTTTCTCATAATAAAGCAATGAGAAAATACAGTGTTAAGGTACTTGAGAGTGCCTATTAAAATGAAATAGTATTCAGTGGCAGCAAATGCTAAATTATTTAAAACAGAGAAGATAATCTAGAATTCTTTGGAAATAAGTTTTCTCTGAGGCAAATCTATCAGGCTGTAGGGAAAGGAACAAATCAAGATGCTGCTATCTAGAATGGAAGAAAACCAGAATATAGGAGCATAGGATTTAAACCCTCTGATCTAAATCTCCACAGGAACTGTGCAGAAGGGCCTTAGCTCTAAAGGGAACATAATACCTACTCCAGCTCTTGCCATCCACTGCAGCCCAAAAAGAAATCTCCCAAGACTGCAACAAACCTACATTTTTTGGGAAAAGAACAAAAGCCAAACCATGTGTTATAGGACAAGAACAGCCTAAAAGCTCGTGTTCTGCTCCTTAGTTGGTTGGGGGAAATGCTAAAAAAACCCCACAGATGATCCTAAGGTTGTGACTGCCCACCAAAGCAAAAGCCCCTTTTCTTGAGCACCAAGTGACTAAATGGAAATGTAAATAAAGTGTAGATGTGAAATAATGAAGGAGATTTTTTTTTTCCAGAGGACATTCTGTACCCTGTTATTCATCAGTCTGGACAGACAGGAAGCCTTAATTCTAAAGAAAACAGGGAAAGAACTTGCAGAACAGTTTGATGTCTTTGTGTCACCCTCAAGTTCTTTCTCTATCAATTATCTACAAGTAGATTGGATCTAAATCTTGCTGCTTGTTCTGCATAACTACTGTAAGATAAAGAGAGGTCTGGGGACTGAACTCTTCTTGTCTCAGGTCCTGCAGCTTACTCTTTAACTTGATGAATCTTGTTTAACAAGCCTCTCTCTTCAGCTCTTCAGAATGCTACGTGTGTAGTGAGTGATAATGAAAAGGAGCTTTTGTGTTTGCTTTTGTAATATATGCCATAATTTACACGAGCTTGTCATTATCTGAGCATAAAAGATGTGTAGAAAAGTTTTGTGCTCTTCTATCTGTCCTTTGCTTGGTAATTAAGAGTGCACTGATACAGATGTATTGTAGGCAGATATTATCCAAGTCCTGACAAAGAACAAAAATTATTCATCTAATCTATCATGATGGCCATCTTGAATACTAACTAGAGCACTTCTTGATCAGAATTGTCAAAAGACACTTGCACTGTGCTCCTGCCAGGGAACATCTTTGCTGGCAGATACTGTCTTTCACACGAACTACAAATCTCTCCTGCTTCAGTTTGCATTTCTCTGGCCATGAAAAGTCATAGCAGCATAAATGTGTCTGTCTTTTCTTCCGTCCATTCTCTGCTGAATTTATTTTTATAGAAAAACTTTTCATGACTTTAACATGCTTTTCTTGGTAGGATAATTCTTAAAGCTGCCTGCATTTTTTTTTTTAACACATATAATTCTATCAGTCCTTCACTTCTGCCTGTGGGGTAGAGAGCCCAGACTGGAAGATCTAATTCTGTTCTTGGCATTTAGAGTTTTGATTCTACTGACTTCAAAGGAGTTTATTCTTATTTATCCTGTGGATATAATAGCAGACTCAAGCTTTATAATAGACAGTAATGTGGTGTTTTTACATAGCTTAAAACTTAGTTCCTTTGTAGGATGAATGTGTAAATGCCCATTGACATTGCACACACCATGAACATCTCGGGGAGACAGAGTTTGACCCTGAACAGGAGAAAAGATTCAAACTACCACAGCAACTTTATGGGAAATTTTATCACACCCAAGGGTATAGAACTTGTCACTTGGGAGCTATGTGCTTTGTAACCTCAGTGAGACACAAAAATTTATTAACTTGGCAGGCGTTTCCAGTGTTTTATTATTCAAGGGGCAGGATCTGTTGCATATTTCAGGAGTACCAGCCAAGTGATCTACTTGGGGTTCAATTAGTTGGTCTTAAATTCCCGCAGTCCTGCTCTAGTCCCTGGTGATAATTCAATTTTTAATATAGTGTTTTCTTTCTATATTAAATTTTAATAAATTAATGCTCAAGTTGTAGTATTGATTTTGAAAATGCTTTAAGTATGAATCTTCCTGATTCTCATGTATTTTGAATGCTATGAAAGTAAAAGCTGAGGAATCATAGAGGCTCATAATTTTGTCACATTTGGGACAATTTCTGAGCAACAGTGTAACTGCTGAGAAATCTGGAATATTAAATGTAGCCAAAATTGAAGTGCCTGCTAAAGGTTACAGGTATACTGCCTAGATCACCTCAACAGAAAGACTGTGAGTATTTTACCATAGATAAAGAATGTATTTCTTCCTTTAATTCACTTCAGCAGTTTTCCAGAAGTTTTTCAGAAATTCACTTCTGAATTTTTTTAGAAAGCAGGGATTGCTATGGATACCCAGGATGGAAAACTTCAGCCCATTAAAATTATAAATTCCATAATTCTGGGTGACCCTGGGATGGCTCAACCTTCTGAAAGTCTAAGTACCACTGCCACCTCTATCTGAACATAATACAAACAGTATTCCTCTTCTAGAAATGGAAACTGGCATGCTTCTACTAACACAGCTAAGGGTTTGAATGCCTTCTGCTCTATCAAACATATCTTTGTGGGGTGATGGTCCAAGATGTCAGATGGCAAACTCTGGGACATGCTTTCCCATCAAAGGCATCTGGGCTCATTGATAACAAGTTGGGCAGTTCCATTGGCAGCTTGAATTTTCCTCTAGGAAAAATATCCTCATTAGTGTGGATAGATTGCTATCAGCTTTCTGGGCTGCTTTATTCTCCTGACACCATTTTTAACTCAGTTTGTACTCTGAAGAACAAATGCATTTTAGTTCTGCTTGTGTATAAGCCCTTGCATAAATTCATTGACAAGATTTCTTTGCAGCTCTTCTCCTTTTCTCTAAAAGCATGATTACTCCTGTTGTGAGTTATGTTGTCAGAATACTAAATATGTTTGGGGTAACAGACACCTTTTAAAGTATCCCAAGATGTATTTTTCTTTGAATTTGAAGAAACAAGACAGCACTTTTAATTTATAACAGTGCATTCTTAGGTGGAAAGCTTTCACCTTGTTCCTTTAGCAGGAACAAGACCTGCTGAAATGTGCAAATCCTCAATGCACACTATGTTGAATTTACTTTGATTATTTGATACACATCATGCTACTTTTTGTTCTGTGGCTGTCCACAATTTGAGTTTTGTTTTGTTTTGCCACTTTTAGTCCTTTTTATTTAATTTTATTTTTAAATCCACATGTGCTGAGAAGCCAGGTCCTGGCAATGAGGTAAGGACCCCTTGTGAGAGCTGTCAGATGTAGAACATAGTGCCAACCAACATCCCCAGGCTTCAGAGTAAGGCTCTTCTGCCTGTGGTGCTTTACTGTAACACCTTTTTATGGTCTGTGCAATTCTTGTAAGGGTCTAAAAACACCAATCAAATATTAATGACAAAATTCTGACTTTGCTTTAAATAGATAAATCAATGAGACCAATATTACAGTACTCTGAAAGAGTTTCAGTTCAGCAGGAGTGTGATTTTCTTTCTTTTTTTTTTTTTTTTTCTGTGAATGACTGTGTGTGAGGGATGTCAGGATTAAAGCTGATGGGGAGAAGAGGGACAGCGGCACAGGGGGCACTTCCAGCAGTGCCTCATCCTGCCCTGTGCACGGAGCAGCCCCTGCAGCCTGTGGCTCCTGTCACTTCCCCATTTTCCTCTCCTCAGCACCATCCTCTCTTTCTCTGATTTACAGCCATAGTCTGATGAAGGCTTTCAGTGCCCTGGGTGCCCAGGAGGCAGCAGAGGGGTCTCAGAGCTGCAGTGACCAGCCCTGGTGGGCTCAGGAGAGGAAATCGGCAGTGCCCGATCCGAGCTCTCCCCAGGATGTGACACAACCCCGGTGTGTGTCTGTGTATACCCATGACAACTGACTTTGGTGGCAACTTGATAATTTCAAATTAAATTCTAAAATAATTGTTTGAAGCCCCTGCACAGCAGGGTGAAGCTGATGAGCTCCATGCAAACAAAACCCAGCGTCACTGTTCCGTGTTTGGTCCCTGGGTGAGATATTTGCTGCTGGGCTCTTCCTAGAACATGAAACAAAACTTGATGAAAAATAATTTTGCATTTTCAGAGGAGTGCTTCTTGGTCTAGTTAGGGCATGAATAATTATGTTTTCTGAAAGAAGTACCAGTAGGCAATGCAGCTGGTTGTGAGCAAGGTCTGGTTTGTGCACAGGAACCTGCACTGGGAGTTGTCTTTTTTCTCTGGGCCAGCTCTTATAGCCTGACATTGTTCTATTTTTCAAGGCCAAAGAAAGAACTTGTTAAGAAAAATCCTGATAAAATGTTTTGTTTGGCTTTTTCTTTAGAAAATGCTATTTCTCTAATATCAAAATGGTCTGAAAAAAAAGGTGACTTGGAATTATTTTTTTAATAACTTCAAGGAACTTGGACAAGCTCTATGCTTGATATGTAATTTTAAAATCTTACTGAATATGCTGTGTCATAATTTACAATGTAAAGATGGAGGGAAGTAACATCGAAATGAATATTTGAAGAGGTTGTGGGGTTTTTTTTATGAAGAAAGGAATGAATTTTGGGGGCAATTTTAGCTGCAGTGACTGTGAATTGACTGTTCAGGATTCAGACAAAGGCAAAGATCAGGGTTCTGGCCTGTTCAGGGATTTTCTTGGAAGAATCTCATAGGATACAACCTGTGAGTTTGGGCTGAGCTTCTGACACAGCCATGAACATCCCCTATGGCTCAGCACCATGCCCAGCTACTGAAGTGTGGAATTAGGAAGTCATTTTAGATTGCAAAGACTTTGCTTAGGAAAACTTCTAGTGCACTGATAAAATTTGATTGGAAGATGGAGTAATTAAGAAAATGTATCTATTTGCTAGTTTTTCAGAGACTCAAGTGACAAAGTTTTCAGTGTATTCAAGACATTACTTTGAAATCCTGGCATTGCCAATCTCACTTGGCTGCCTTTAAAATGACTTTACTTTTCATTACTGGATTTATGAAAATGTTCTAACGTGCATCTATCAGGTCTTGAGTTCTAAGCAACTTGCAGGGAAAGAGGATATCTCTGGGCTCAGATAAAGCCACAATCTTATTAGAGTTGTCTAGAAATAGCTTATCTGCTATTCTTAGCTACGAGCTGCAGACAATGAAAAAATAATTGTCCAGGTGCTGAAAGTGTCCATGATCTAATTATCTGTTGTAATTTTTAGGGATGCCATATCTTTATTAATATGAGATTACATTGTATAAAGGCTACTTTTTCAGAAGGAAAAAAGAAGATCTATAATATGTTTGACAAATTTCCCCTCTGTCTTTTGTTGGTGTGGTAATTCATGTGAGAGAAATCATGGCAAACAGAGAGGGAAAAGCTACCCACAGAGTGGTGTACAAAGATTTTGATCACTCACCTCAGAAGGTAATAGATAACAAAAAATGTTTGTTTAGGATAAAAGTGGGGTGAAACAAAATCACACAGTGCTTAAAGAAACACAAGGCTGCATCTTCTCATTGTGCTCCTGTCCCTCCTTGTGGGGTTGCACAGATTCTTCTTAAGACCTGCATGGATTCTGCTCAAGCCTTACCCATTTGTAGTGATGTTATCCTGGTCCTGGGGCATCAGGGATGTTGTGTGACATCTCCAAGGTCTCACCACATTTGGCCTGAGCTTAGATGGTTGGATTTTTTGATTAACTATTGTTGCTTGACTTATTTAAATTATAGTCCAAAGCCCTGTAAACATGAACATCTTGTGAAACCATCAGAAATGCATGCCTGGTGTGCTGCCTCTTGACCATGACATGGAGGGAAAACAGTAAAAACTTGGCTTCTGTTCCATGCTTTTATTTTTCAGAGTTTGTCTTCAGAGTGTGATACTGCAAGTATGGCTCTTGTGGGTTCTGTGTTTCTGGACAGTTCATAATTTACACCCACAGGGGGATTTTCTTAGCCACCCTTCCTTTTTCAGTGAAAGGAAATGTTTAATTCTGTGATGTGCTTCAGTTTTGACTGCAGATAATTATTGCTCAGGGTGGTTTGGTTGATATTGCTGGTATCTGATGCTGTGAGGACACTGCCTGTGCTTGTGAAAACACTGGCATCTCAAAAGCTGATGCCTCTCTCTCTCTCTCTACTACTAGTTGGCTGAGGAAAACAGCAGTTGTGCCACCAACTGTAAATTAAAGTTTGTATCAAAAGGCCCAACATGTGCACTAAAAGCACCTGCTGCACGTGTGCAGAGAAGTGGGTACAACTGAGCAGGTATTTCAGGCAGGGAGAAGAGTAAAGCTGCACATTTCTGGAGCTGCTCTGAAGCATTAGCTGCTGATGTTTGTACATGGACATTCCTAATGTCCATGCATACAGACAGTATTGGCATAGGGTGTCACTTTGCCTTGTGTTTATCTCATCAAATGTTTTTAGAATTTAGTGACTGATCCTTGACATTAAGGAAATTTCTTCTCCCTATATGATTTTCCACATTCTCTACAACTCCACATTATATTTTAGGATGGTTTTTTGAAAGTACCCAAATCCTGTGCATGTGTCTGATTTGAATATTGCTTTCTTTTGTTCACCTGATTTTGTATTTTAATTTTATAACAGCCCTCAGTGAGCACAGCTCACTCTGTTTCCCAGCTGTGATCTCAGAGTTTGCAGTCTGCTTTACACAGCACAGAACAACTCCCAAGTTTTTATGTCCACAGTGCTTAAAGTAACAACCATAATATTGATAATAATTAAAAAAAAAGAAAAAAGAAATACAAGTGTGGGTTTATACATTGCAATCGCACATGTGAGAAACTCCATATCTGCTCAATGAACTTACTGGGAATAATTATGTGGGCTCCAGTCCTGATTGCAGAGTGTTTGTACCCAAAAAAATAATTATTCCTATGAGTCATGCCACTTTCATCATTGATGCTAAACCATTCCAAGGTAGCTAATTAGGGAAAAAGGAGTTTGTTCTTGTATTCCCTACACACAGGAGTACTTTTCCAGACATATTTATTTTCCTTTGTATTTAGAGGAAAACCAGAATTGCTCAGGAATCTGGGTACACATTAGGTAATCTCAGGCTGATAGTTTCCTTCCAGCAGATTAGCACTGGAAATAATAGATTTTGCAGTAAAGAAGGATGCCCAACTTCACGAAGTTTTGATCTGTATTCAGCTCCATAAAAATTAAGGAATTGGTCCCACCCAATTGTTTTTAGCAAGAGATCTTGAAAGTCATTGTCATTCAGCTTACAAATTCCACTGCTCTGGAGTATTGCAATATTTTGTTTTGCAGCATCTTTCCTTTTTCAGCAAACAGCAGATAATTTGGGCTAGTGCTGAATTTTGATTTATTTTCTGGTCAGTGACGACTTGCTGGTGTTGCCAAATGGTGTTACTGGGTTATATTGCACAGTGGGAGCCACCAAAGTCTGAAGGAAAACTTCAAGTTGTTTACCTGCCAGCTTGGAATTTTGTCCCCTCTTCTTGTGAATGGCTTCAGCTAGGTGTGAAACCAGTCTTCTTCTATTCAGGTCACGTTCATCTTCTCTGTGAAAAAGATGTCTGGCATATATTGAAACATTTATATGATTTAACTAGGATTAACCTGAATAAACCATTTTTTGTCATTGTGATTTACCACTGAGATTTTACCTGTTTCAGCATGTAAATTTTGGTGGCTGTTTCTGGACAGCCTTGTTTAATTATTAACACAATTTGACTGTCACTGCTGTCTATAACCTGGAGCACCTGACCAGAGCTGCAGACTCCAGGGATGTGATGGACAGGAATCTTTGAAAATGCCTTGACTGCAAACACAGAGCTTTGGTATCCTCCTGAGAAATAGGAATAATCCTTTTTTTGGCAATTGTAGCACAGAGTCATAGTACTGTGATTTGTTATTATTTGTGGAAGCAGATAATAGATTCCAGCCAGATACATTTTTATAGTCGTTTTTTGTAGTTGTTCAAAATGTCTGTATCACACAAAGGATTGCCTTTGTAAACAGAGAAAAAGCCCATTTCAAAGGTCTTTGTATGCTGAGGAAGTTCTGATATGAATTTTCTCCCAAGAAAACCCAAATGAAACTTGGGAGGCAGGGCATTTTTCATCTATTTCTTCAGCTCAAAATTCTGAAAATATCGACTTTTTTATTATTATTCATTATTGTATAGATTAAAATAAACTACTCCTGAATTTAACCCTTTTCCCAGCTGTATCATCTACAGCTCATATTACAGCTGTATTACAGCAGGAATGATTTCCTAATTTGAATTCCAAGAAAAGTATGTATGCAAATGGTTTTATCAGTTTATTAAACTGCAGCAAAATCTAGGATTATAGTCCTGTTTTCTTCTTGTAGCTATTGAGAATGGATATGTGGATGCTAAAGAAAGGAATCATTGCCTTCATGGGTAAGAAAGGATGGGACTGATCCTTCTGTTTGTTTGTGAATTGGAGGATGGAAGGTGAGATCTGGCACTCCATCCAATATGAAAAAGACATTTTCATTGTTCTGCCTCCATGCTTGCCATGTTTAGGTATAAAGACTTTCCCAGTCTTTTCCCAGGTCCCTGAATCCAATCAAAGTATATCAGCAATTGAAACATGCACATTTTAGTTATTTGGACACTTGGGAGCACTTTTCAGCATTACTCACAGCAGTGCCTGCAGTCATGCTGTCCATCCATGCCATAAGTGTAATGTATATTTTTAAACTGAATTGCTAGGTCAGAAGAATCAGGGAATTGCAGTTTTAAACAACAAAACAAAATCCTAATGATGAAGGAAATATGGCACTTTAAAAATGTGAAAATAAGCATCCTGCAGATTCTGGATATGAAATTTTCGAGAGCAGTTTATGAAAGCAGCTTTGGCACTGAAGAAGTAAAGCCTAATAATTTTTAATAGGCTTATGAAATGCAGCTACTGTAAACACCTCTTCCATATTTTCCCAAGTGTTTATGCAGTGTTGTTAAGTTTTGGTAAAGAGACACCATTGCCACATCTGACCTCTGCCCTCTGAAGGAGTTGCAAGCTCATTGGGG
Source organism: Trochalopteron elliotii (assembly GCA_024734555.1). Taxonomy (NCBI): domain Eukaryota; kingdom Metazoa; phylum Chordata; class Aves; order Passeriformes; family Leiothrichidae; genus Trochalopteron; species Trochalopteron elliotii. Next base: position 6,355,589 of record JANPWX010000087.1, read on the forward strand.
TGGGAGTGGACAGGGCAGGGGAAGAAAAGTTAGCTCCCAAATGGAGTTAGAAGATGGATATTTTAATGAAAACTATGGGGAATCATTCAGTTATGTGGGCTAATTTGTGACTCCACTTGAAGAACTGGGAGGGCAGGAGGGACAGAGGTGGCATCAAGTCTCTGCTGGTTTCTTGAGGGATCCTGAAACCAGTGTTTCTCTGGGCAGACCCAGCCCCTACCTCCTGAAATGTTTAATGAGCCCAAGTAACAAACAAGGGACAGGCACATGAAAAAGCCCGTTCTGATTCCCCAGCTGTCCCCTCAAGTAGAAGGCAGCTGTTGCTGGGAGAGCGAGGTGTCTGTGCTAGTGCTGCTCCCAAGGGATGTGGAAGGGCTGGGGCCGAAGGAAGGGCCGTGCCTGGGGCCAAAGGAAGGGCTGTATGAGCCCTGCCAAGGCTGCAGCTCCCTCTCTGTGCCAGGGGGAAGAAGAGAGGCCCATGGCGTGGTGCTGTTTACTGGTCTGACAGGGGTTCACAGGTGCTGCAGTCGCTGTAACGTTGAGATTTGGCAGGAGATGCAAACATGGATTAGTAGATTGGTAAACACAGGGAAATTTTTTTTTATATACAATTTGATCCTGAGAAAGAATCTGATTAGATTAGAGGTGCAGCATAGCAGTAACATTCCTTCCATGCATTCCCCTCCTGCTGCTCAGTATGAGTGCAGCTGAGTCTTGTAGGAATGCCTGCTGAGCCTGTGACAGAAATGCTGCTAAACACAAGGCTGAGTCAGAATCCTCTTTCCCACCATAGAGATCAAATAGCTCTGATGTTTTGGGAACTGGGAATTCCTAGTTTCTGTTTTGGGAACAAGGACTGGGTAACATATTGCTGCTGTTCTTTATTTTGTACTGTCCTGTTGGTCTGTCTTTCCCTGTACAAAGGATTCTGGTATTTATTGGATGTGTTAACTTGTGATGCTGCTCTTACGTGGTATGGAGTGAGGGATGTGAAAATGAGGATTTCTGGCGAAGTCTCATGGAACCTGAGTTTCAGAAAACTCTGCAATGAAGTGTATAACAGATGTGTAGCAGAGAATGTTGTTCTAGGGTGTGTAGCAGAGAATGTTGTTCTAGGGGACTTTGTGTGAATGCTTCATAGCTTAGGGGAAGATTCTGGGTCCAGACCAAAATTCTCAACTTCCTTATAATGAGAAAATTTGCAGCCTAATTCTCTACTGTGATTCCCCTTTAGGCTTAGATTGGTGGATGTAATAATCTTGATTCACTAAAGGCATGAGTTGCATAAAATATGACAGCCCTCAGCCCTAGCAGGATGCTTTGTCTCTCAGGGATGAATGTTCTGAATACTTTCAGGTAATGATCAAATGGATATACCTGTCACAAGTGAGTCACTTCTCTTTATGCCTGCAGAAAGAGTTACTGTATGTTTTAATGCCTGGTTTACTCTGGTGCTATTTATATTTCAAGGTCTTGGAGTTGGATAGAAAACAAGGAACAAGACTACATAAAGAACAAATTTCTAGTTTGGAGTTTTATTTTTTTAAAAAAATTCTATAAAGAGGGTAAACCAGGCCTCACAAACCTGAGTGCAAATCCTATACCTTAGGATTATTTTTTATTATATTTTAAATATGAGACTATGAAAAAAAATTATTCAAGATGCCATATTGCTCTGTACAAAGCATACATGGAATCATTTCAACTGCTGTTCAAATATAGCTGTCCCTTGTGTGAAGAACAGAAGCAAACCAGAAAATTTGCCCACACAAATAACGTGGTTTGAGAAAGATTTTGAAAGAATAGCATTGAGTAGGGCTAATACCTCTGAAACTGCAAACTAAGGCTCTGCCTTGGAGATATTGCTTGATGGAAGTACAAGACCTTGGCACCCTTTTGTACCTAAGAGTCTCAGTGAAGGTCCTTGACATTGGGTGAATTCCACTCTTGGGGGCTCAGCAGAGCCTCGATCTGCTTGTAGGGGAGAGAATGGCCATTATTTTAATGTTCCTTTAAAGAGATTCTGAACTGAGGACTAGGAGTATCTATCACTCTCTGAGTACCTGTAAATAACCTCATGATTTGCAATTAAGATAAAGCTGTAGAGTAGCACTGTGTTACGCTGTGCTGTGGCTTTCTGGTAGAGTGGCTGCCAAACCAGTTAATCAGATCTGCTGGATGAGACCCAGCTGTGAAAGGTGAAGATTTGCCCAATTTTTCCTAAATGAGCTTTAGGCCTTTCTTGCCAGATCTATTTTGTGGCGAGTGCTGTGAATGATGGTGGTGGTGCTGTGTGTGAACTGTGCAGACCCACACCGGAGAAAGATGACATCAGCTGTGCAAACATGTTTTATTTGCTTTCCAACCAACACATAATGCTGCTTTTGGAATGAAACCCAAGTAATGCAGGGCAGACCTTGGGTGTCTTAAATGTTAACAGATTGTTTTTCAGACAATAAATGATCTAAGGTGAAGACTGGGTAAACATATAAAAATAACAAATTGTTTAAGCTGTTATTTCTTGGCAAAAAAATACAGTAAGATTCCAGCTTTTTTAATATATATGTGTGTGTGTGTGTATATATAAAACTTAATAATGAGATTAGTCCACTCTAATGCTCTCCACATCTTGACATGCTACAACAGTCTGAAAGAAATGATGCAAATCATTTTACTTTTGCAAGCAGGAGTGAAACTCTGGCCCTAGCCTAAGGCAGTGGTATTTTTTCACCCAAGAGCTTTGTATTTCTGAAGGCTGCGTTGCTGACTATTTAGAATTAAATGCTTCAACTTGAAGCACAGTTTTTAGGGAGTTATCCTGAAATGGGCTTTAAAATCATACTCAAAATTAGAAAAGTTGCATAATTAAGTGTAGCTTAGCTAAAAAGATAATGACGCTCTTAATAACAAAATAAAAAAGTCTTCAATTCTTTTTAAAATGTATTTAATCTTCCGCATTTTTGTTAGTCACTCAACTCTGCTTAAACCACCACCAAGATTATTTCTCTCATTTAGAGTGTGAATTTTATATTACGCTCAGCTATTTGCTGTTGTAGTTTTGGTTGGCCTTGGGGACATATTGTAAAAACATTGCATCCGTCTGCTGAGAAACGAGCTACATCTGCATCACATTAGCCAAGAGACACGCTTCTGTAGATTAAACAAATGTAGTTCTTGATGAGAAGGGAGAGGAATCTCAACCCAGAGGTCCGAGAAGGTTTGGAATCCAGCAGGAAATAGCCCGCTGGCTGTTTCGGCGCTGCCGCACGGCTGTGGATACAGGCAGGGGGAGCCTGAGGACCACAGACCCGCTGCGGGCATCGCTTCCTTCCCCGAGCGCTGCTCTGACAGGGACAGCCTGACCCTGCTCCCCCTGCCTTTATTGCTTCTATCTCCCTAAACCCTGCTCCTCCTGCCTTTATTGCTTCTATCTCTCGGAAAGGAAAAGGGTCAGAGGGTACAAAAGCAGCCGGTCCTCGGAGCGCGCTGGAGGTGGCGGGGATGTGGCGCTGGGCTGGCTGTGGTGGCTGTCCCCTCGGTCAGAATCCAGAGTGTTCCTGCGGGTGCTGGAGCTGCACCCCGTGCTCTCGGTGGGAATGTGGCTTCCTCCTGCTCCTCTCTCCATGGCAGGGCCGGGACACGGCTGTCAGGAGGGCCTGCCACAGCCTCCACAGCAGCTCCTTGCCACCACGCACTGGGTCTGGTCACAGCCAGGGGGATCCCACCACACGGGCCTCGCTGCTGTGTTAAAGCCTTTGGTTGAGACTCTTATATTGACTTCTGTCTGATCTTCCTCAGGGTTTGATAAAGTACAGTTGTGCATTCAGAACAGCTGCTTTTCCCCTCAGAACAGTTGATAATTGTGCTGTTTTATAACATCACCTAGCTGCACATTTGCCCCAGTCAGCCCCTGGACAGGACCCTCATGTTTCAAACAAACCATACTTGGGATGCACACGTGGAGCGGGAGGATTTTCTCTGGGTTTCATTCTGCTGATGTGTGTTTGTGAGAGAGAACAGCACGGACTGAATGGGGTTTGGTGACCTGGGGACACAGTGATACAGCAAGTGTGGGGACCTGAGCCCCAGGAGGGAAATAAATACTTGGGTGGGAAACTGTAGGAGAAGCCTGGGGAAGGATATTGGTGTCAGAGGTGGGACAGGGCATTTACTGCCTCCAAAGCTAAACAGCTATTGATTTTGAAAGCTTTGGCAACATGGCAACTCCTCTTCCAAGTGGAAGCAATTCCTGAATTTCTTTCTTCCCTATGGGCCCAAAAGGCACAATGCAAATGAAACTTCTTTCAGGCATTTTGGCTAAGATCACAATTGCCAGGCTTCTTTATTATAATAATTTATGCTGCAATGTAATTCCTAAAGTAACAATAATAATTCAGATGGTGACAGACTCTTAATTAAAATCACTATAGAAGATTTCAGCTTTCAGCTGCTTCACTCTTCCCATTGTCAATACATATTGAGTGCAACAGTTTGGTGAGAAGGGGTTAAAACAGCCTGATGGCAGCTCCAAAGCTGAGCACATCCTGGATCTCTGCAGGTACGTGCACAGAGCTAACTGAGGAAACAGCATTTCTGTCAAGGTTTTACCTGGATTTTACTGATTTAAAGACATTTGCAAAGTATGGGAATGGGTAGATAACCAAAGCAAAAATTGTGTTAAGGAAATGTGTGATCTACATCCTCGAAGATTGACTTTAGACCAGTGAAAATAAATGAGGTATATTGAGCAGAAGTGGAAACTGACAAATGTGAAAAAGTTCTGTTGGACTGCAGTTGGCTCTTAGACAAAGCCACAATAGTAAACAGCACAATTCAACTCTAGACTTGCTTCTGGAAGGGGTATAAATGCTCACATTTAATTGGAAACAGCATTTCACAGGGAGGCTGTGTGGAGCAGGAACATGACTCTAAATGTTTACCCACCTCTTCCAGCTGCAGAGCATTTTGTTCCTTTCTAGGGCACAGTGATAAAAAGGAGAAAATTGATGATCAGCCTGACTCCCATGGCAATTCCCATTGCCCTGTGTAAATCAGGGATTGGAGCAGTCACATGAGCGATTTCAGTCCACTGACATAGCAAGTTCCTTGTGTTTTGTTTTACTCCAGAATTTGTTTCAGGCACAAGTAGATTATAAGCAGATGATGACAAATAATTAAATTAATCCATGAAAGCTGCAGGGCTACATCTATCACAGTAGGTGTAAAAACAATGCATGCAATTTTCTGCCTGTATCAGAGTGGATTATCTAATTATTTCAGCCTTCTGAGGCATCCATTTGCTTATGTCTCCTAGGTGGGATTTCTTGTTGTGGGAGAGCGTCACTTCCATTAACTTCTTAAACTGAGACTTGAAGAAATGTAGCACAAAGTGTTATATGAGAATATACACCATTGGTAGTAGATAGGAATCAGTTTCAACTGATGGAAATACTTAATAAGAGGTGTTTTATCAAGCATGTAAAAATATAGACTTCGTTCTAATCCAAGTGTGCACATCAATTTAGATGAAAGATGGCTACTGTAGCCTTGTCTTCAATTCATTATAATGATATTCTTATATATAAATCTTATTTACTCTTTTGTAGATGAGTCAGCCAAGTTAAAAATAAAAGTTAAACAAGTTGGAAAAGAAGAATCCTTTTATTCCTCTCTTTTCCCTTTCTAGGAAAAGTTTCAATAGACACTTTAAAACTTGAAGAGCAGAATCTCTTCTGGTGCTAGAGATCCATCATGAATCTTAATAATTACCATATTTGAGGTTTCCTCCATACAGGAAAAATCCTTTTCATCGCTCTCATATCAGGCACATGTTGGTAATTATTATAGAAAAGATAACAGGAAGATGTAAATCAAGTTCCTTGTTCTTTAAAGGTATCAGGAGGATCTCTATCTCTCCCCTCTCTATGTGAGTCCACATTTATAAATGTAATTTGAATTCACTTAAGATTTAGAAGTAACATGTTCAAGAACATTTTTTTTCTGTGAAATAAGAATTCAAATTTTTCCCAAACCTCTACTGCAGTAAGAATGAGAATAATGTTACATGCAGTACAGATTCAAATATCTTTGCACCCTTTGTGGTGCTTAATGTGTTTTCCTCGGATACCTGTGCTATAACAGAGAAGCAAGTCTAGCTGTGTAAGGCCTTTTTTGGAATTTAGGCTGGTGTGAAATGTTTCTAGGTAACTTTTAGCTCACTCATATGCAAACGGGCAAAATTCTTTCTCAAGCTGACATCAAAGCTAACAGTAGATCAAAAATGTTTAATGAAAAAACTCATAGCTAAGCCATTAAAAATGCAACAAAGTGGTCAGTGTCTGGCAGAGTTAGAGCATGGATAATAACATTCATATGCTAATGCAAAGCTGTTTACATGAGGGAAATAGAAACCTATCAAATTGTCTGAAGTTGCCATTAAAGTTCATGAATCCTTTTCTGAGATGAGAGGCATTCCTATTTGACTGTAGATAAATATTCATGGGAGGCTTTCATTTGGAGAGAGAAGTTTTCTATTAATAAAATTATATCTGGTCTAGATATAACAGACTGCTACTTGTGTGTTGCAATAAAGGTGGTTTGCACCGTATGAAAAAGTGAATATTCATAGATGTCTTTAAAGTTTCTCAGTAGAGAATCACCAAAAAAATAGCTGTCTCTTGGACAGTGTTTTTGTTTGTTCCATTGTTTTTTAAATAGGATCATGGGCATTCTACTGCATGGTTTGTCTTTTTTGAGTTTAAGACTAAAGTGCATTTCATCTCAGTTTCTTGAAGGAAAACAGAATTTTCATTGAACAGATCCATTTGTCTAACACTTCAAGGCTTACAGGAAAAAAGAGAAAACTGCAGTGAAAGTTTTTGCCTGGATCAAGCCAATGATACCTTGTCTGAGGAGAGTAGCAAGAAAAAGGGAACACGTGAATGTGTGAATCTGGTAAAGAGTAGTTCTGTTTTAACTTGTCCTAATTGCTGGATTTTATGTCACGCATGATGTTTCCACTGTTTTTAAAATGGAGCATCTCAGATAAAGCTGGTTTCATTCTTTATGTCCAAAGTATACCTGCATAGCTGTTTAAATTTGGATCTGCTCAATATTGCTGTGGATCAGGTGCTTTGGTGGACATTAAACCAGTGCAGCCTTCTTTCCTAGGAATGTTTTATCCAGATTTTGATCCCTTGTGTGATTTCTGTGGTGTTTAAGGAGTAGACTTCATCATTGAATCATGGGAGTTTTGTATGAGAAGTTTTTTGGAAGAGCTTGGTCATTTTTATTACTGATTTGCAAGAATCTGTGGGATTGTAGCAGGTTTCAGGTCTCTAGGACTATAAAAGAAAAATCTGTGAAGTTGCTCAATAAACTCCAGAACTTTTGAAGGCACTGGTTGATCTAGAGAGAGCAATGGGTTTAAGTTTTGGGTTCTTATGGAAAACTAGCACTATGTAACACTGTTAAAACAGAAGAAAGTGCTGTAAGATCTTCCAGACCCTTAGATCATGACAGATACTTGTCAACAAGGAATCAGTGACTGGGTGTTCTCATGAATCAGCATCAAAAATAATCTTGTTCAGCATTTTTGCAGGTAATAATGAAGTAAACTAAAAATTGCCAATCATTAATTTGCACTTGACCCAAGAGGGGAGGCTCATACTGAGGACAGAGGATGCCGCTGGCTGGCTAGGCCAGCTCCCTTGGGCTTTGGCACAGCCAAATTCAACATTACACACCCAGGAAGAAGCAAAGTGTTGGGCACACAGTAGGGATTATATTCTCAGAAGCTCTAGTGAGCTAAGGGGAATCTTCAGCTCCAGGAATCTGCCTGTAATGTGTTTAGAATTGTGGAGTGTGGGGCTGTGTGGGCCCCTGACAACCCAAACCCAGGATGGGGGAGCTGGAAGGCTTGGAGGTGCCAGGACCCCCACAGGGGGACAGGGATCTGATCAAACCAGAGCTGCCAGTCCTCCTTGCTCCTCCTCCATGAGATTCCTCACATCCAAGGGTTGTGTTGCTCCAGGGCTTCCTAATCAGTTCCTGAGCAAATCCAAGAAATATCTTGTTTTCCTTTAGGAACCATCTAGCCCTAAGTTTTTATCTAGATTAGCAGTTGCTAGACTACTACTGCACTGATATTATTTCCAAAGGATTGAAAAGAAATAAAAACATATATTGTAGGAGCAGATGAAAGATGTCTAATGGGTAGAAAGGGCTGATTTCATCTAATCAGATATAGAATAAAGCTGGATTAGTACTCTCGCAGTTGAATGTTGGGCAGAGATTTCATTGGATTCCCTCCAGGCTTTTTGATTAGAGACTATACCACAGTGGCAAATGCTGGGGTACTCTCAAAGGAGCAGCACAACAGAATTCACATTTGATGCTTCTGTAGCAAACCTAACTTTTAGCTGCCAATGTGTTAAATGTTTTATCTCATGCAGAGCCAAAATACTGACTGGATGCTACAGATGGTGATGTGCATGTTTTTGGAAAGATGATGAATGCCTCCAGCCCTAGCTACAAATGGCTAACTAATTAAATATTGTACAGTGAGTTTTTGATTGTGATACATTGGAAATTTACAGAATTAGCTTTGGTGAATATTTTTATTCAAGAAACAATAGCTTTTAAGCATACTATTTATTCATCAGGGAAGATTTGCCTCTACCTACAGAACAACCACAGAATCTGTGCAGCACATGAGTTACCTTCATAATAGCAGTTAAATACTGAAGAGGAATTGTGTGTGATACCATCTGCCTGTGGAAAACCTGGAAATTCACTCTGAAGGTGAGAATCTTGGTGGGTCTGTGCATGTGGTTGTAAACTGGCAGCCCTTGTGCTTTGGTCAGGGAGACTCTGCATTAAGATCATTCTGCAGGTGATCAAACTTGTGGTATAAAAGGGTTGACTGTTCTTTGAGCAGTATCCAAAGTATCCAAAGAGAGGAGGCAAAGGTCAGAGGAATAATTTAAAAATTTCCTCGCTTAGCAATATACATATTTGGAAAAAAAAAATCCATATATCCAAATCATCAGCCAGAGCCATAGGCCACAAGGTTAGAGTATAAACTGTCAATATTAACTGCTGCTAATGGAAATGCAGATTACTGGAGCAATGAAGCAGAAGATGTACAGGCAAGACATGGAACCAAAGGGAATGACAGCAAAGCAAAGCAGAGGTTGGTGTAGAGTCACAGTGCTGGCCAGAATGGGCCTGGGAAACAGGACTTGGGTATATTGACCTTTTTTTAGAAATTTGCACTGAGGAAAGACCAGCTTTGCCATTATTTTTTTCTCATTGCTGAAGCTGTCTGATTTTGGATGGCTGTTGAGGCTAAGACAGCTGTGCAAATAACTACAAGGTCTCAAACAGTAACCAAAGATCCCATGCTGCATTTGAGCCAATCTGCAGATCTTCAGCCCTGTGTGTTCTGGTGAACAATACAAACCTGCTTTCTGAAACACCAGGGCTGCCTCGTTCTGAGAAAGGGCATTGGGTTTTCATGTATGATTACAGACACTGAGGGCTTGTTTGCATTTGCTGAAAGAATATTTCATTACTCTGGTTGCTTTTCTTAATGAAAACAAATATTTTAAAGTGGTTAATTTACGAGGATAAATATTATTCAGCAGGTTCCTAAACTCCCCAGGGTAAATAATACAGGCATGGTAAAGGCCAGCTCTGTTATATTAATAATTGATGTTTGGCTTCCTCCTAGCTCAACTGTAATCTATTCATCCTGCTTTGTAAAAGTGCAATTAGAGCTGAATTACAGTAATCAATAGAGCAGCAGCATTTAGAACCAGGGTACATAAACAAAGGGAAATTTTGCACATAGGAAGTTTTTTGAGGTATATTGCAAAAACTGCCTTAGTTGGATGGAATCTTAAATGATCACAAAGGAGATTAAGTTATAATTGATGTAGATATTTTCAGAGGTTATCTTTTAAACCAAAACCAACCTCTAACAATTTGATTGAAATTATTTCCCTTCCTTTTACTTCTGGTTGTCTCTCAGCCCGTTCTCTTGTGATGTGGCTGATGCAGCTTTCCTGTGCTTGTCCAAACATCTGCACTATTTGTGGGCAGGTGAGAGGAAGAGGGGGATGTGATGGGAAGCAGGCCCTGCATGTGGGAGGCTCTAAAATGAGTAGTGGTAATGGACAGCCAGAAGAGGAACAGAGGAGAACTCACATGGGCTACAGCCAAAGGAAATACAGTGCTGGAATGGGGGGAGGGAGGGGAGCTGGGATAAAATGACCTCCAAGATTCTGTGAAAACGTTTGCTTAATCACCCAAGTGTATGAGCTATTACAGAGAGAAGAGCTGATAGTAACCACACTTTGGGGTAGAAAGAAGCCATAGAAGAGGAAAGACCTTGGAAATCCTATTTTTCAGACAGTGAAAATCAGGGTGTTACTGTACTGAGAGGAGAGAGAGGCTGCCACAAGCCTGGGGCACTGCCCTGTAAAGCTTCTGTACAGGCTCACACCAAAGTCTTGGAGCATCCCTGTGACTTAGGAAGACTCTGTGCTTTCTTTGTACACTTGGGATTTAGGGAGCATTTGGGTATCTTAAAGAGAATCTGGATGATGTTGTCCGTGCTTTCTTTTCCTGCTTCCTTTCATGCCAATGTGTTAGTCAGGAACAGCCTTCCAGAGTTCAGGAAACCCTTTTTGGCCCCGTGTCCTCTGTGGGGCTGCCAAGCACTGCTTGCACTGGGTTTGTTTCTGTGTTCTGGGGTTCCATTCAAAGCCTAATTCAAACTTGGAGAGTCCTCTGCCCCTAATATTTCATTTGTTCAAGGTTAAGGACTCTCTGAAGCTGAGCTGAGGCCTGACTTTGCTGTTGGGACTTGCCAAAATCTGTCAGCTTGTCCCCATGGCTGGGGAGCAGCTGCTTGGGGCAGGGCACAGGACACTCCTGTCCCTGCAGAGGAGCTCTCCAGGCTGGATCCAGGGCTGGCGGGAGTCACTGTCACTGAAAAAGCAAATACTGGCTGATTATTATTATTATTATTTAGAATAATAATAATAATAATAATCACCATTGTGTTCTCCTTCTCTAGAGCATTGTGGTGTTTGAGGTGAAGCTAAGTGCTTTCAGTTATTTAGGGAATGTGGAATGGCTCAATAACGTATTCTCTGTTGTGAGTTTTGGACTTTATGCAATGTCAATAAAGGTATAAAACCTGTTTAATTAAAAAGAGGCTGATTTTATTGAACAAATATGCCAAATAAAAACCAAAATAGGAGCATTAAAATGTTGGTCTAACTCCTCAAGCACAATTTTCAGTTTACTATAGAAATCTAAAAATAAGACATCTGTTAATGTAATTTTTAAAAAATAATTTAATTAATTTTTATTCTTCTGGTGGCAATAGCTTATTAAATGGGCACTACCAAATAGAAAGGAGAAAGGTGCTATTTTGAATTGATATGGAAGGAGATGCTTTCTTGGCTTGAGCTTTGCACTTTTGAACAAAGAAATTAAATAATTAAGGCTCTGCTTACTGCAATCTGTATTCCTGGGAAGCATTAGCTTGTCAGTGTGTAATGCATGCACCACTCTACATGTGCATTATGTTTTAATAATGCCTCCATCTTCCTCATAAAGCATATTGTCTTCTAATGCAACCCTCTCCAATAACCCTGTCCTGGCAGTTGTCATGTGATCCTGATTGCTTTTGGTGAGTAGAATATCCTGTAATTATTTTCCTCTCCTATTAAGCTTCACATTCTCTATAAACAGAAATGCACCTTCATATGGTAGTATAATGTGTATTGTTTTTTTGATTTTATTTTTATAAGCATAATTAAATGATCCGCCTCCACATCCTGGACCAGCATAATGCTTCTTGATTCATTGCTGTACCCATTTATGCTGGCTTATCAGAAAGGTTCTTCCAGTGCATTAGCAAACCCCTGAAGTGCTTCTAGTAATAGGAAAAAGCACCTGGGTAGCTGTAAATATAGGAAAGAAGGTTTGCAGTTTGTTGAAACTGAGAGCAGGAAATGCCACTTAGGCTGAGATGACAGTGTGCTCAGGCAGGCTGTCCCACTGCCAGCCTTCTCCACAGGGCAGCTGCTTGCAGGAGAATTGAGTTTCTCTCTGGCCCTGGCCTGCTGCCCTTGGCAGTGTTTCCCAAATGTAGGCAGCAGTGCCCTCATTTTCTCACTTTGTTTACCCTGCACTGAAACAATTTGTGGTAATGTGAAGAGGTGGAGCTGCTGGGTGTTAATGCTCCCCTGCAAACTGGGAATTGGACACTCAGTTTAAAGACATTTCCAGAGGCTACATCAATTTAGGGTTAGGAAGCCTTTAAGTGTTGTAGTTTTACCTATGTAGCTCCATGTGCATCCATCTGGGAGGAGAGGAAGAAAGCAAATCAACAAACAAGTCATTCCTCCCATAAATCTCTTCTGATTTAACCTCAGCACAGCACAGTGTGCTACAGAAGAATGAATAAACCAATGATAATAACAGAACCTGATTACACAGTGATGGGCAATAGCAGCAAATAGGCCTTATCTTGCACTGTGAAATAGAAACTCATGGTCAAACAAATAAGTCTGGATTCCCAGAGAGCATTTTCAGCAATCCATGGGCAATGACCCTCAAAATTATGTATTCCAAAAAAATAATTATTTTCAGAAGTGCAGCCTAGGCCTGTGGTGCAGCTGAGAAGATATTTGTGTTGCTCAATTGCACATGCAGCCTATCATCAAATTTTCACCCCACTGAGGAGCACTGGTGGTCACAACTGGGTGCTGGTCAGGACCCAGTCACACATGAGCATTTATACTTTCTGCTCTTGCTTGGGCCATCTACTCTTCCTCTTCATTCAGATAAATAATGACATTTTAGAAGTGAGATGAGGATTTTAAACTACTAAAAATGGACCAAGGGCTTAACACTTAGCTGAATCAGCTCTATGCCCACAGGTGTGTGTGAAGGATGCAGAAGAAACTGGGTTTGCTTTCTCCCACAATCCCCAAAATCTGAATATGTTTGCACATTGTGCTAGCACTGGAAAGAAGAAATATTTTGGCAAATGATATTTAGCTACAGCTTTGAACAACCTAATCTGGTGGAAAGTGTCCCTCACCACAGCAGAGGGGTTGGAATTAGATGATATTTAATGTCCCTTTCAGCCCAAATCATTCTATGGTTTTATGAAATACTTGTTTATTATTGTAAAAGTACAAATATATTTTGTCAAAACCCAAGGAAATATAATTTGTGGGTTCCCTGTACACATTTCTTCAGCCTGAGTCTATGAAGCGCTTGAGCAGCTGCTTCACTGTCAATAACGTTTTGGTTATGTAGAGTTGTCAGTTTACTGAGTGTTTGGATTTGGTGAACTCTACTACTCTTGAATTTAGAGTCTTAAGCCTTTGCTTAAAATTAAACATGTTTTTAATTTTTTTCCTGAGAGGGAGTAATTGTTATCTGTCATAGTACTGTCACACAGAGAAGTGAAATGAAATGGATGGTTTTGTTGCTAAAAGGCTGGTGTAGGAGAAAAAAGGTGACAAATCTTGGGAGGATGATGAGAGTCTGGCTCTCTTCCTCACTGTGCTCCTGACTGGGGGCATTGGACCCTTGTGTCCCCACCTGGCACAAGAGCCAGTGAGATCAGCTGGAGAATTATGGATGTACAAGGAAGGGAAACTCTCTTAGGCCTTATAACTACTAAGAATAAATCCAGCAGCCATTTTTTCCTACATGAAAATAATTTCATAAATATAATCAAGTATCACCCTTTTTCTATAGAGGTTTCACTAGAAATTTTCAGCTACAAAACTGTGAAATGACTAATGTTTCTAGTTAAAAATGTGCTATGAGTGTCTGTAGGACAGTTCAGCTTGGGTGTTCCTTCTCCAGTTTGTAGTACATGCTGAAAAACTGCCCTAAATAAAATTGTACTTCACTGTAGCAGAAGAAGTGCAATAATTTATTCTAGCTGAGTATAACTTTCTTGAAAAGAATAATAAAAAAAAATGAAATAACTCCCAAGAATGTTTTACAACCTTATCAAAAGAAAACATCAAGAGCACTAATTCCAAAATTATGCTTGCATAAATGAGCATGAAATGTTAGAATTGCAATGGATTTTGTATCCTTTAAAAGTAGCATGAAATATTGCCAAGAAATAAAGTAAAATATGCATCCAACTGTATTGTTGCAGCAATAGTAATAATTGCTGATAGCTGTCAAAGGTCCCTTTTGGCTCTAAAATCTCAACTCTTTCTCCCTGTTAGGAGCATTAATAAATAGTTGTTGCTATACTGCCAGCTGATTTTGTACCAACAAAGCTCATCAAAATCTCCCTCTTATTAAAGATGCTGCATTAATTGCTGCTTGGCAGCACATGCTTATCTTTCTAACCCCAGATTTAGGGGGGGTGGTGTTGTTTCCTCAGTGCTAAAGGCTGAAAGGAGCACTTGGACCATCAGAGGTGCATGGAGTGTCTGAGTGTTGCATTTGGGTAAAACCTTACAAAAGGAGGCCTTGTAAAACCATGGCTCAGGCCTGCTGCTCTGGCTAAGGAGAAAAGGACTGTGGGAAAGACTCAGCTGAATTGGGGGTAGGAAAACAAGTTATAGAACCATCAGGTGTTCACATTGTGCTGTATGGTGGTTGGTTATGTTTGTTATGATTTAAAACTGTGTAGCTGGTTATGTGCTAACTGCTTAGAAAGGCCTGGTTTTTGCAATAAACAGCTCTCCTTTGCACTGCATGGCTGCTCTGTGTCACTTTGGGCCCTTCCTCACACCTCAGGAGTGCTTTGATGCCTTGGGAAGGCTGACCTGAAACAGAGACTGGACAGAGCTAGAGAATAAAGCAGATATTTATTGAGAGGCCTTAGGCTACACCTTGGGCAGGACAGGAGCCTGACCAGGGCTACACCCAAGGTGGACCCAAAATGGTCACAAAAATGGCTGACCCGTCACGAGGTCTCACACTTTTATAAGTTTTGGTCCATTTGCATATTGGGGTTTAATTGTCCAATTACAGCTCTGGGTTGTGAGGTTTCATCCTTCTTGTTCCTTCCTTCAGCCCACTCTTGTTTGTGCTTTTGGGCCTGAAAGTTGTCCTTGGTCTTCAGCAGGAAAAAGATTTGTTTTGTCTCCCTACTCTGTGAAGAGAGCTGAGTGACACTTAATATGAGGCTCAGAACTACACCCCTGGGCAGCACAGAACCTGAAAAACATGAAAGCTAGAACTTAAGGCATCAGTCTCAGTTTCCCTGGGGCAGGGCACACTGCAAGTTAAGTTTGCTGAAACTCAAACCATGAGAGAAGCTCGTTTCCCAGTATAACTGTGTTTGCATGTGCAGTTTTGGAGCACACCTGCACATTTACTGAAGGGGAAAAAGAGGGGAGTGGGCTTGTGAAATCTGATGTAAAGCAAATCTGGCTTCAGTCCTGAGTGTTTGTGTCTCGCTCTTGTGCAGCTGCATTTTTTGCTTGTTTCTCATTTGTCAGCACTTATCCTCCTTCAAGTTTTCTGTGTCAATTTGTTTAGAACGGACTTCTTCCAAAAAAGTCCCCTCTGTCATTCATGCTGTAGGAAAACATGGGATGCAAAATAATTATGAAAGATAAATTTAGATCTGATATGAAGATGGAGTTACCAGTTTATTAAATACATCTTATTACATCTTATACATCTTATGTGTACCAGTAAATACATAAATTTAAGGTTTTTGAGATGCACACAAATATATGGAGTTTAAAAATGTAAAATTACATGAGAAAATTCTAGGCAAGGAGTACATATTTATCACAAAGCAATTAAATATCTTGGTTTGTTTATTCCAAAATTAACTTGGCACATTAATTTAACATGAAAAGAGTGATTTAATGAAATCCTCAGAGAATTACTATCTGCCCTTTGAATAAGTTATCTAAAATGCTATTTTATTATGCAAAGCTATGTAAAATAAATTGCATTCAAGCAGTGGTTCAGAAAGTAGCTTATCGTAACCTCATGTTCATAAAGAAATGACATAAAAGATCTGGGGATCACTGCTTTTCTTTCAAAATGGGAAAAATTAAGCAGAGACAGTCTTTAATTTGAAAAGAGCTAATTTGACATGGAGATAATTATCTTGGTACTTTGAAATGTGATTAACTCTAATTATAGCCAGAAAAACCCTGCAGGGAGCAGTGAAAACACAATGCAGTGTAGGAGCAGCAGTGTGACCTCACGTGTGGGATTCATGTGACGGAGCAGGTCGGATTCTTTTCAGAAGGGTACAAAGTGTCCTGTGAAAATATGCAGCCATTTCCTTTCATAGAAATTCCTTTAATAGAAATTTGCACACACAATCACCCTTCAGCATGAGAGTAACGTGGGCAATGTTTACATTAAAGAACAGACTTCACTGCCTGTGTGGACTCAAGCACACAAACTACAGCTGGCACATCCCTTAATGTAAATCCAGGAGCTGTTTTGTCCATGGACAATCACACTGAACACACACAGCAGGATCAGTACATTGATTCCAATAAGGGGATTGCAGGAAGGCAACCCAGCAAGCTGTTTACTGATTTTTTTTTTTTCCCAATTAATGGAAAAGTCTGTTCTCCCAATTTAGTTTGGTAATTGATTTGAAACATGCAGACTAGTGGTACTAAATAGATAATATTGTTCTACATGGCTGGAAATAGTTTTTAGAGTTTTAACTGAACCTAATGAATTGCTCCTCTCACTCCTGTTTTCTGACAGTGACATCCATATGCAAATCCTATATCGTGCTGGACCTTGTTTTGTGTTATTTTTTTAAGCCTTTCCCAGTATTTGCCATAAAAGAGACTTAAACCAGGGTTCATTTGCCTCAGCTGAGGTGGCAGATGCAAAAGTCCATGCAAAGAAGAGCTAACTAGCATGGATTATTTAGTACTCTCATACTGAAGGCAGTTCCTGATCATGGAGAGGAAATCAGGAGTCTGGCTGTCGTTATCCACTCACACAAACCTCAGAGATGTATGGTTTTCCATTTCAGCAAATGCTTTCATACTCTTGTTTCATGGAAAACAGTAAACAGGATTATGGGTTTATAGTTAGTGTGTTATACAAAGCTCTGTATTTTTCCCAGAGGATCTGACCATTCTAACTGTTTGTTATGGAATATTGGACAATAAGTGGATTACTATTTGTGTGTGTTATTGACAGTTTAGCCTTCCTTTCAGACGAGCTTTTGAGCAGGCAATGGTGTGCTTTCTGTTACATTTCAGACTATTATCTCAAAATTGCCCACTGCAAATGGTTTCATTCAATAATTGAATACTTTATTTTATTTTACCAGTATGGTTTATGTTTGGCAGAGTTTGTTTTTGTTGCTGTTGCTTTGGCTAAGGCTTTCTTTAGTTTGCTTCATGTGCATAATTTATTGACTGATGTGTTTGGGCATCACAATGTAGAATGTGGCTTCTAGGCCCTGAGCAGCTTGGTGCTCTGTTTAAACTGATATCATTCTTTCTGTGTGTAAGGAAAATAAATGACATTTTAAAACTGTACTTTAGTTGTTTGCATGTGGTAAAACCATGAGAGAAGCAAATGGATGAATTAGGTAGAGATTGTTACCCGAGTTTCCTCTTTAATGTTAAATTGTTTTACTGAACTGAGACATGTCTCAAAACTGCTCCAGTTTATATGACTCAGCTGATCTTTTCAATCCTAGAATCATACAGGGATAGAATGGTTTGGGTTGGAAGGGACCTTAAAGATCATCCAGTTCTACCTCTTCCATGAGAAGGGACACCTTCCACAATCCCAGGGTGCTCCAAGCCCCATCCAACCCAGCCTTGGACACTTCCAGGGCTGGTGCAGCCACAGCTTCTCCGGGCACCCTGCTCCCTCACAGGGAAGAATTTCAGTACTGCTTGCCTTTTTTTTTTTTTTTTCCTTATCAGTTATACAAAAAAAAAATCCTTTCTCGTTTAGTTTAACTTTTAATCAAGTAAGTGCAAAAATCCTGTACTGTAGAAAAGTTGTTGCTGCAGTAGCTGGGAATGCAATACATACTGTAAAAAGTGTAATGCAAAAGGTTTTTACTTAAACACTAGGGAAAATCTGAATATTTTGGATAGAAGAGGGACTGTCCAAATGACCCTGGCAACTCTAGTATTAAAGCATAGGAAAGAAGCCTAAGCAGTTGAAAAGCCAGCCTGATGTGCTCCTGCCCTTGGGGGCAGCTCCTCTGGGCTCTTGAGAGTGCAGAACCAATTTAAATTGTCACGTGCTCATACAGCAATAGCCTTTCACCTTTTACTCTGTTCCACTTGTTCCTTCTGACTGATCCTACAGGACAACCTAAAGTTTCCCATTAAAACTTCACTGAAGTTTAGTGAAGGGCACAAATTGCCCAATTGCCCATCCCCACGACATTGCAGAACTGCAGGGAAATGTCTTTTTATTTTAACTACTGCCTAAAGACCCTTAGACAAGGTGATAGATAATAATCACATTCACTGGCTTTCCTGTTTTGTATTTAATATGGTATGGAAAAATTTATTGTTCCAATTACCCAATTTTCAGGCTGGGGGGGTTCTTAGCTAGAACTGTGGCCTTCCTTGGTGGCTCCCCTCCATCCTGCTCGTCCTCACATCAACCACCTCTAAAAATCACCTGCAGAGCTACTGTTGGGTCCACCTTCTTGTGTTCTGTGTTATCACTACCTTCTTTTTTATATTTTTATTTTTTTTCCTCAATTTCTGTCACATATTTGCAAGCAATGAGGTGGTGATGATCCCAGAGCTGAGTGTGTTGACAGGGCTCGAGAGCAAATGCACCAACCATGCATATAAACCACAAAGCACCTACAAAAACGTCCTGATCCCTTTAGCTACATCCTCATAATTAATATTCTGTCTGAGAATGAGGAGGATGTTGTGTTTCCAATCTACCTTTGTTATTTATTTTCTTCAGTAGGTCTGATATTTGCAGAAATGCTCAAATTGAGATAAATCTTTCCCAGCTCCTTAGGATTTTATTGTAGCAATGTTCATCATGATGAATTCTTTCAGTATTTAAGAAAATCAATTGTCAATTAGCTTTTATGGGGAATTATACATTGTGATTAATCATAAGCTGGGCATTATGGTGTTCTTTGACAACTGTTATTAAAACATACATTTATTTGCTTTAATTATCTATCAAATAGCCAACACAAGTTTCAAAAATAATATCAGCTTTGGAATTATAATTAGAGAATGCTTTTTTGGGAATTGTTTTATTACGCAGTGTTACTGTTCAGAATTAATTATTTTGTTTGAAGAAAATTTATTATATTATTTACAAAATACAGCTTACCTGTTTTTTTATTCATTTTTGTAAATGTTTGAAGAATTACAACTGCATTAACAAGATTTAAATAACTAGATAATCATTCTAAGGTAAATGGGCTTGATTAAACAATTAACAGTTTAAAAAAACCACATTTTTTTTGTTCAAAACAATGGACCGGTACCTACAAATCTGTATTACTTGATGAAATCTTGTTCCACTTTGATTTGGAGGTTGGTGCTGCACTGCAGGATTGGTCCAAAGTTTATTTAATCATTTCTGTAAGCAACATCTATAAAACATTGACCCAACTTAGTAAATTCTGTAATGAAATGGTGCATCCGTGTGTAACATTAGCAACAAATGTTTTTAAGTAAATGAGAGCATTATTTTCTTGCCAAGGAGCACAGTAGAAATGAGGATCCCAAACAGAATCCTAAGCTGCTGTTCCTCCTTAGCTGTTGAGTATATCCAAGATCATCCTTACCTTGCCCAAAGATATTTATTGACCACAGCATTCATTACAGAACATCCAAGTACCAATAACCTAAAATATATATTGGTTTTAAAAGTCTATATGTAAGTTTTAAACGGTTTTGCTTGTGAAGGATGTTCTTGCTGGCCTTCTCTTGTCTCATTTGGAAGATGGAATGTGTATTTGCTCTGGAACTGGCTTGGCTCTAAGGGAGACGTTACAGTGGCTATTCAAACCTCTGCATGCAGCATATTATGGAATTATTGTGACTTCCATTCAGTGGAGTATCTTTAGTGTAGGAGGTGCATGTGAAATCAGTCTGCATAAACCTTGGCTCCATAAACATTTTCATGCTGAAAGCTTTTCTACAGTAATAACAATAATAGCAACATTACTGGCGACTGCCACCCACTGTATAAAGGGTACTTTACCCAAAGAGTCCTAAATAAATCTGCAGCAATCTGATGCTTAACCACAGATACTGTAAAATGAAAGGCAATTATTGGCACTGAGAAAGACAATTTCCAGTGCCACTGAGCTCCTTGTGAGAGCTCTGTGGGGCCCACCCTGTCTACAGCAACCAGTAGCAGATACTATTGGAAAGGGAAAAAGAAACATGCAAGACTAGAGTTGTCTTTGTCTGGATTTCCAGTGCCAATTTGCAGCACTCTTCTGTTCTGGGCTTCTTGTGAACAAGAGACTGAGCAGGAAGCTTTGAGTTCAAAATCCACAGATGGACCTTTCCTCCACATAATTTCTGTTGCAGTTGTATTTTTATGCCTTCCCCATGTTCTTGAAGCAATGATAGCATGTGGAATCCACATATCCTTTCTTTTGCTTTGCTTTTGTAGTTTGGTGACTTTTCTGCATGTTTTTTATCCCTTCTTTGCCCTTTCATTTATTGTTAATTTGGGAGAAGATCTAAATGGTGCATTGGGAAGACTTAAGGTAGCTGAGTGCTACCACTGAATGTAATTCATTCTGATACCAGAACATTCTCCTCTGCTCCCTTAAATGTCTTTGAAAGATCAGTGTTTTGAGGAGTGTTGGGTTCTTGTGCAGCCACAGAGCTTTAAAATGCTTCCCCAGGATCTTCCCACTCACTTATTCTCCTTCTCTGTGAAGGAAGACTCATCCATTTACAATTTACAAGCTGAAAAAAGGGGTTAGTGTTAAATACTGTGCTGGCAGAAGGTGTAGTCTGCTTCTAAGATATGTCTTTAAGATTCCTTTCAATTACTTGTCTTGCTGTAATGTTCTCATCCGATTTGTACTGCAAGAAACAGGAGTTTAAAAGAATTAAAATTCAGGTTAATCACCAATCAAATGTGTTGGTGCAAGTCTGTGACAAATCTACAGAGTATATGAACTACTAGAACCTGTACAGAGGTGCCCTACATAACCTTAATCTATTTTAAAGTTACCTGTGCTGTTCTGCAAGGAATTGTGTTCCAAGTATTGCCATTCCTTGCCAGCCAGTGTCCTTCTGCTGGGCTTAAAAATGGCCATGGGGGAAAGGACAGGACTTAGAGCTGTGTCCTGACAGAAGCTGTGTCATACCTGAACTGCCTTCCACAGCTGAAAGGAAATCTGACTTCAAACCACCTGAAGGATCTGAACAAGTACAGCCACTTGGTGGAATGAGCTGGATATATCAAAGATTAGTACCTAACTGAAGCAGAAGTAAATTATGCTGCACATGAAGTTTCTGTGCTTACTCTGAAGGACATTACTGGGGAGTCAGAGATTGAAGACGAGTGAGTTATGAGATAATATTGCTCTAAATAAAATATGAAACAAAAATAATGAAAATGCTGAGATGTATGTTCTCACAGAGCTGGAAGGGTTTTATCAGAAACTACAATTAGCTGTCAGAAACATTTCCAAGCCAAGATTTTGTTGTATCATTTAGACTTCAAAGCAGTGTGTCATTCAGAATGCACACTGCAGTGCAACTGGGAGGCAGCTTAGAAGATAATGGGAATAGCACTTTGAGATCCTTAGATGAGAGTTAAATGAGTTGCTAAAGATAATTTTCATCAGGGACTTCAGTATTATTTAATTGTTACAATTGATGTCAAAATAGAAAGAAAAGATACATGTAGATATTTCCAAAGGTGCAGAGAAACAAGAATTGTTTTGTAACCAAGTCCAAAGAATGTAAGATAGAGACCAAATATGTACAGTGCTTGGATGTTTCTTTTTTCCTCTGGTACTGATAAAGCTAATTACAGAAGAAAGTGGAGAAAACGGTTTTATATTGTCCAAATAAACACATTTTAGCTAAAAAGCATTCCATTGAAGCCCACTTGGGCAGAGAGTGAAAAAGCAGCACACAAGAAGCTGCCAAAAATGTTAATAGATTATATCTCACCTGGGAGAAACATACTGCTGATAAGACTACTGATGAATGAAAGACAGCTAAAAATCACAGAATAAGGCAATTTCTGCTGCCTCTGAGCTTTGTGGAAGGTAAATGGAAGGGAAAATGACTTAAACATCATGAACATGATGGGTAGAATGCAGTCACAGATTCAAGAGATTTTTGTTCATAGGTTGCTGAATCTTCTCTGCCCAAAGGTAGAGACTGCGCCTCTGACGGTTCTGTGCTCAGTGGGGCTTTGGAAACTGGGAAATTGTAATTCATTCTGTTCATGGGGCATTTATTTTGCTTCTAAAGATTGAAGCTTCACAGCACTGCTCAGTTTAGTGTTTAAATATGTATATTTAGTCTACCATTGCACCTGTAGGATGTTTTGCCTCCTCCTGTGTGCTGTGCTTCAACTGCAGCAGCTTCATTTCATGCTGACTTGAGAGATCTTTGAAGATATTTATGCTTCCTTTGTAGAAAAAATGCTGGATTATGTAAGAAAAATACTTATTTCTAGGCTGATGGGCTCTGGGCATCAGGGCTGCCTAACCCACAACCACAAACTAGACCATGACTCCGTGATTTTATTGCTGATCTTCCAGCTTTTTCTTTACTCACCCAACTGATCCATCCCCAGGTGTTTTCCTGGGGTTGTGAGTGCAGCTCAGGGTGTGACTGCTCACAGTGCAGAGCCTGTTTGAGAGAAGCTGATGGATGTGATGCATGCTGGCATAAGTGGAAGTGTGTTTGCCTGGGAAACGAAATGAAGGAAAAGGCACAGACAAGAAAAAAATTGGAAGACAAATAGTGGTGGAAATGCCAACCTTTACTGACCTCAGTGCAGCAGCCTAGAGACAGCAAGAAATTCAGGGTGGAAAAGCTGATGATTTATAGACTGCTTGTAAGAATGGCCCATATCTATTGCTATGAATTAGAAGTAAGGACACGTTATCTGTCAAAATACAAAGCTGTCCTCAAAAATAAATGTTTCTGAAGAATGATTGGCACAAGGTGAAGAGAGAAAAATGATCATTAACAACTCTTCTGAGTGTCACTGTGGTTAGGCCCAAAAATTACCGGATGAATTCCAACCTTCCAAAAGCTGATACAGAAAATAACCTTGTAAATATTAAATGATAAAGTTTGAATAGTCTGACACATACTTACTTGCATGTACAATAAATATATATAAACATATAGGTAAGTTTTTTCTTTTCTGTTACTATAATGCAAATTTCTCTATCAGATATACAATGTCAGATATGCCTTGGGACAAAATACCAGTGCTTTATTTAGTTGGAAAAAACACAAATGTTTTGAAGCAGTTATTTATCTTCCTAGTCTGTATCAAGTACAGTGGGTAGGAGAGAGATATTTTTATTTTGTACTGTAATCTGAAGCAGAGGTATTAAAAGAACTGAGAAGAATAAATAGTGGCTTCTGCTTTGGGAAACATTATAGTCCAAGTAAAGCCATTTAAATCCAAGCATATTACAAATGTGAAAAAAACCACCATATTGACCTACAAGTGTCCAGCAGCAGCATTAGATTGCTTGCAGAAAGCTGTGCACAGAACCTGCATGTTGGGGATTTTTACTGTAGAATTTATACTAAAGGTAACTCAAACACAGGCTTGTGCTAAGTCCAGAAGTAAGACCCTTCCATTTGTACTGTGACCTTCTGATCCCAGCTCTGACTGGAACTTCTGCTTGGTGTGTGAGAAGATGAAGTCATTGTACAGTTGCCAATTCTTCGGCTGACTGACAAAACACATGAGCCATCAGTACTCTGTTATGTTGTTAGAGGCGGAAGTTTTCTTCTCCTGCTAATTAATTCTCTGTCACTTACAGGCAGAAAAGACACTCTCCTCCTCTCTCATGTTCCAAGCCCCTGTAGAAGTTGGGTAAAACCAACAAACACGTGCAATTTGAATGTGCTTTAATTCCAGAATTGCTCATTTTAAATTTCTAACGTCATAGGGGAAAAAAAGTGCATTTAGTAAACAATGTGGTACATTACATCTTGATTATGCATTGCTAGAACAAGGCAATGTCATAATTTATGTCTTGAGGTTATTAAAATGTTATAATGCTAAATAGTTAATGAAGAAAATCTATCACAGCTGTGACACAAAGTGGTTGCCAGTAGTGCCAGGACAATAAATGCCACAGTTCTGTGTCTCTTTGAGCAAACCAAGTTATAATGTGTTGTTTCTCTTGGTGCTGCAGCACGTTAAACAATACAAGGATGACTCTAATGAGTCAGAAAAATAGCCCAAATAGCTCAGTGACCTACCTCTGACTGAGGCTATAAAGTGACACTTCAAAAAGAATTTAGCATAATGCATGCATTCAGTGATATTTCCCTCAAATTTTTTCTCTTTCAACTTCCTGACAAGAGGAATGTTCTGTAATCAGTCATTTATTTCCTCCACTAATTTGTCCAGTCCCTCAGCTTCCCCTAGTCGTGTATCAAGAATTCCATTTGTGTTAACATTGTAATTTATCCTCACATATTTTCATCTTCAAAGTTATTTTAACATTTGATGCATCGACAATGTTATAAACCATCCGTTCTTGTTTTCATGGCTATCCCAGATCCTTTTCTGTAGACCTGCTCCCTAGCTATGAATTTCTATCACAGCACATACTGGCTCTGTAGGGCATTATTTGTCCAGGTTATTTTTAATTCTAATCCTTTTTGCATTGAAGTTCCCAGCTGTACCCAGTTCACCACCATATACAGCTTTACAAAGCTCCTTCTCTGACAGCTGATTAACAAACACAGTGGGCAGTGCTGGACTCGGGTTCTCACTGAGCTCCTCACAGCACGACTTGTGGTTCCAACAGGGAATTGCTGGTAGCTCATCCATCAGCACTGCTTTGGGAACAGTTCTCTACAATACTCCAATTTATACCAGGTTCCTTAATAGACATGAGAACGTTTTGTGAGATAGTGTGAAAATCTGATTTAAAACTGTGGTAGCTACTGCTAATATCCCCTGTTTCCAAGGCCTGTTATCCTATTATAGCAACAAATGTGATTGCATTGACTTGATTTGTTCCTGATAAATCCATGGAGGCTATTACTTATCACCTTCTAGTATTCTAGCTGCTTACAAATAGGATTATAGCATTATGTATTTTAATAGGCACAAAATACAAATGGCTTTAATAAATTGAAGCATCATTAATTTTGAAAATTTAATATTAATACATCTGTTTACCTAAGGGACCACGTTATGTGTCACAGCTTCTGTCCTTTTACAATTCCTACACAAATTTCCTTGCTGAAGTGCTCAGGGTCCCTTTTTCCTGCTCTCATTGCAAACACTACCAACAAATGAGGGCAATACATCCAATGGGTGTGGGAATGAGCAAACTGCTCCTGGCCGTGCCACTGCCACCAACCCCACACTGAGGAGCACCTCAGGGCACTGGATTAGCAGGGGCTGAGGCTGGAGATGGAAGTGGCTTCAAACCCACATTTCCCTTGATGACATTCACCTGAGCTTTATCAGGTTTTTCTGACCTCTCAGTTGCTGCTGTTTTGCTAAGTGGCTAGACAGGTGGAAAATAAAAAATCTCCTTCTAAAACACAAACACCTAAGGCTGGGTAGTGTTAAACAGAGCTGCTGTTGACATTTCTTAGTTACTGCCCTTGTTTCTCATGTCATGGTCCCCTCTAGACTCTGGCCATCTCTGGGGATGCCAAGTCAGAGGCAGAACTGGGAGTTAATGGAATGTTTCACTACGGCTCCAAGTGTCCACTGTAACCTCCCACCCAGCCCTGGCAGCCATGAAGGGCTTTATGGGATCCAAGTCAGAATCTGTGTCTTTGTGCAGGATTGGCCCTTAACTTCACCTGCCTGAACCAGGGCCTTGGCTGAAACACACACACATTACAAATTCCTGAGTTTGTTGTAACATGGGCAACACCCTTTCTTTACCTGTCCCTTTGCTTCAGTGACAGCTTTGTGCTGTCTGCATCCACCTGAAGGGAGGGAGAAAGCAATCTCATCTTTTCCTCTTTCATGAGGCACAAAGAAAAATATACTTTAGAGTTAATATCTACATGCACACAGGATGTGAGCTGTTCACCAAACACGCTGGACACAATGGTTTTCAATTTTTACTGACTGCTACTTGCATAGATTGTGACAGAGTCCCTGAAATGAATGACACCTCGATTGTAAAACTGGTGTCAAACAGAACTCTCCCTCTCCCTCTCCACAGAGCAGTATTATGTCAGATCACATTATAGTCTCTGGTTAATATGTTTAATTCTAGCAATCTAGGGTTTTTTACTAGTTTACTGTGAACAAGCTTTTATTATGTGCATCTCAAAAATTCTCTCAGACTTTTCTGTAGTTTCTGAGGATTTTAGCTTCTATTATGCAACTGAGGGAGCACATCAGTGTAGTGCAGGACAGAAGTACTTTCAGACAGTGGTAAAGAATGGGAAGAAAACACAAAAAGTACAGGACAATTGGTGTCTTTTTGCTTTGTTCTAGAAACAGCAAACCTCGTTTCTCCTCCTATTCTGCACGCAGTGAAGCACCAGCTCTGTGCTGTATTAGCAGGACCAATGATGGCTAAAAGATCTCTTTGTAGCTCAATGTCTACCTTGAATCAGCAGCCCTTCAAGAGGGCTCTGTGTTCTGGGTCTGCTGTAGCATCTCCTTGGCTGGACACACTAGAAATCTGTACACAAAGAAATACACTTTATCTTAAGTCAGGAACAAGTGCTCACTCCCAAGTTTTTATTGAAATTGAACACAGTATTCAAGCATAGTTCTGGTTGAAAATCTAGACAGGTAATTTCTGATTTTACAGCATGCCTCAGTTAACCCTTGTGCTGTACATTCCCAGGAACATGGAAGTGAGCAGGCACCTTGTCTCTCAGCCGACCACCACCGTGTCATCCCCAACAAACTGGTAAACTGGGACCTCGAGGTTTAAGGGAGCAGGGCCCTTCCTGATCCTGCCAGAGGCGTCATAGTGGGAGCCATGGCAGGGGCAGTAATACCCGCCAAAATCCCCGGAGTTGGCGATGGGAACACAGCCCAGGTGAGTGCACACACCCACCAGGATCACCCACTCGGGCTTCTTCACTCTGTCTAGGTCGTGCTGTGGATCCCTCAGCTGAGACAGGTCAACTTCAGCCTCCTGACTAATTTCTGCCTGGGTTCTGTGACGCACAAAAAGGGGCTTCCCTCTCCACTTGAAAGCCACGTTCTTGCCTTCTGGAATGTCAGACAGCTTGATCTCAATCTTCGACAAGGCCAGCACGTCAGCAGAGGCACTCAGGCTGGAGATAAACTGGGTGACAACATTCTTGGCAACGTAGGCTGTTGCTACACCTGTCGCTGCAGTCATCAGGTAGGAGAAGCCTTTCCTGGAGTCACTGCTGCCTTGGGAAGACGTGGTGGCATCCTGCACGTCCTCGCGGCGATAGGGAGAGAAGTCGGGGACCGTGACATCGTTGTGGACACAGCGCACGCTGGCAGGGGCTGCACGGAGAGGGACAGCAAATGACACCACGTGACAATAAAACACACTGCCGTGCACTGGAAATGGTACTTTGTGAGTGGCATTTCTGGGATAGTGGGTAAAAGTTATTCCCAAGGCTGGGTGGGATTCCGCTAATTAAGCGTTTCAATTTTAAGTTGTATGAAAACGGTTTTCAGAGGGAATTTTTGGTAGCTTAGGGAAACCAGTTTTACAGATCACCTCTTATTCTTTGAAACAGAAACCTGATCAGGGTGCAGAAAATCTGTAAGAAGTTCTGGGAAAAAAAGTGAACTGTTCCTTCAGTAAATGTCAAGAAAAAACTCCTGTAGGATACCATGACTAGTTCAGAAAAGACAGACCTGTTTTCCATTCAAATGTTTCCTTGTAAAGGGCTGCTAAGAAGAAATCTGATGTAGTGAAGTTTGCACATCTGCAGTGTAACACTTTTGTGCTATTTTTTGTCCGAAGTAACTTCTGTAGCAATGTTAAGTGTGTGGTTAAGCATTTTTAAAATTAAAAATATCAGGCATCCTCTTTCATATGAAATTGCTGTCCTAGCTAAAAGCCACAGTAAATAATTTTAAACCTTCAGTCCCCAGGCTCACTTTTTAGAAGATTTAGGGATAAAGCTAACAGCTGTCCAATTTCAAGTGGGATTGCCCCATCAAACCTGTGTACTCAAGTAACAGGATATGAAGAATAACTAAAAGGCCTCCCATGAGCTTCTCCAGCAAAAAAAAGCTGCTTCCCCCACTGAAAATCTGTAAGCCAAAGAAAAGAACACAGCAAGGACAGAATACGTTACTTGCCGAAGTTCAACCTGTTACTTGAAGAGTATTGTTTAGTCTTTATATTTTCTGCTAGTTGGCACAAAGTTAACAGATGTCTCCAAGTGTACTTAAGCTCTCAGGGATTTATATGCAGTATAATGAGGATAATAATTATTTATTTATTTACAAGTAACTCAGCACTGAGAAGGTAACAGCTATAGGATTTTAACTGCAAAGAAATTAAACTGAAAATCGAAATTCTGAGATAGTGCTCCATACTAAGTTATTTCAGTATCAAGACTTAAAGCATTTAGCAAGGAATAATATGACTAACTTCTAAAAAATTTGCTATACTCAGTGAAAAGCATGTTTGCTGTTAATTAACATATGGAGCACGGCTAAATGTCAGCTATAGATTTGTAGAATTTTCACGTGAACAAACCCTTTACTGAGAGTCAGATGAAGTACACAGCTTTAATTTATAGAACATCTTCCCTCCAAGAATTAAATGTGTGCACTGTGCAGCAGCTGAAGCAGAAGGTTCCATGGGTGACAGTTCTCCAGGAACTGCAAGCCCGTGTGGCAGGGACAGCCACAGCCCTTGGGCCAGAGGTCGGGCTGTCAGGAACACCTCGGGGC
>JANPWX010000087.1:6385017-6584771 GCA_024734555.1 Trochalopteron elliotii
CATATTTTCTTTTTTCCTTCCCTTTCCCTCCCCTTCCCTTTCCCTTCCTTTCGGCCCCTCTAGCGCGTTTCAGTCAGAGCGGGACATTTCGGAGAAGGGTTTGTGAAGCGCCCTGGGGACACGCGAACGCTCCTGTGCCTCTCCTGCAGATCTTTTTAAACACAGCAATGTGACCCCAAAACACCTTGGAGGGCTTAACGTTTTTTTTTTTTCCTTGCTATTCCTAGGATGTGGTTTTGAGCTGCATAATAACAATACTTAGAAGAGAACAGTGTCGTTTCTAGGGTACTGCATGCCCTTTATTATTCTATTTCTTGTGCAGTACATGATTTTTGGCCCTTTTTGTTTCTTTCTTCCTCTTTTCCTTAGCTTACTCGTTTAATTTTTTTTGTCTCTGATAATCCTGGACCAGTTTCAAGTTGGGAAAAAACTATCTTTTTTCAGCTTGTCTTCAGAAATTGGTTGAGGGATGGGTTTTACTTGCAGTTCGACAATGCAAAGCGTGTTTGGCAACAACTGAATTCACTCTAGGGGCTGTTCTGGGGCTGGGGGTTAATTGTAAGGCTAAGGGGACAGTAAATATATCCCATAAATATATCACACAGATACATCACTCTGAACTAAAGGAGAGAACCACTCTTCCACTAATGACTAGAGCAAACAAACAAATTAATTAATAAATAAATGTTGAGGCTTTTTGTGGTTTTAGTTTTGGGTTTTTTCCCCCTTAAATTTATTTTACTTTATAATAGCAGTCTTATGCTTGACTTGTTACACCTTCCAATGGTAAGATTTAGTTCAAGGTTCTGAAAATTTCCCAAAATGCAGGATAAACTTTGACACAGAGATACGTTTGAAGACAGTAAAGCTAAACCATCCTTTAGAAATCTAAGAACAATTTCCCAGCTACCCAGCCCAGTCCATTCATGCAAGGCTGTGAAGCTTTAGTGGTTCATACTGGCTGTGTGAAGAGCTATTATTTTGAAATCCAGCTCTTGCTAATGATATTGCCACTAAATTATTTTATGATTGTGCATTAAACCCTCCCCATCTTTGTAGAATGGTAGTTTAAGGACTGGCCTTATTAAGATTTATTTAAGGGGTTGACTTTTTCATTTCTTTTTAACTGTTAACTGTACTGAAATATGGTAGTTCTAATTAAGTGGGATGGATCATTCCAGTCCCAGTACTATTGATCTATAATTTATTTCTTTCCCAGCACATTTGTGACATCTAAGCCTGAGCAGGTAATGATTTACCCAACTCAGTTCACTGTAATCTTGGTAACTGTAGTCACTGGTGATGCACTAATTAAAGGACACCATAATAATATTCTGGAGCAAAGGTAATTTGTAGAAACTATGGAGGCTATCACTCAATATATGGGTGGGAATAAACAGTATTCAGGTAGAGAGGGTAGAAAACTGGGAAGGCCATTTTAACACCACAAGTTTTATAGCTTAGGAGGAAAAGAGCTACAGAAACATGATATTTTCCATGACCTGACATAATAAAATTATGATCACAGACTCGTAGAATGTGCTGAATTGGAAGGGACCCATCAGGATCATTGAGTCCAACTCCTGGCCCTGCACAGGACACCCTGAGGTGTGCCTGAGGGTGTTGTCCAAACACTTCTTGAGCTCAGCCAGGCTTGGAGCTGTGCCCACTGCCCTGAGGAGCCTGTTCAGTGCCCAACCCCACATTGTGTTGCCCTTTTCCTGCTCTCCAACCTAAACCTCCCCTGACTCAGCTCCCAGGCGTTTCCTCAAGTCCTGTCACTGGTCATGAGAGTGAGAAGAGCTGGTCCTGCCCTTCTGCTTCTCCTGAAAGATCTGATCCCAACTGAACCAGTGCTAGTAGAGCTAAAAGGGGTGTTTTGTGGTTCACCATGAAAGTGAGGACTTGGGGTAATATTTATAGAAGGGTTTGTTAGCAGGTGTGGGTTGGTTGTTTGTGGGTTTGGGGGGTTTTGTTTGTTTGGTACTTGTGGAGCTTTTCAACAAAATGAGGTGATAGAACAGTAGTTATAGGACAAGGAGAAAGGGGTATAAATTGAAAGAGGGGAAATTTAGGTTAGGAAGAAATGCCCTGCTGTGAGAGTGGTGAGACACTGAAACAAGTTCAGGGAGGCTGTGGATGCCTCAAGCCTTGCAATGTCCAAGGCCAGGTTGGAAGGAGCTTGGAGCAACCTGGTCTAGTGGGAGGTGTCCCTGACCATGGCAGGGGAGGATGGGACAAAATGATCTTTAGGGTCCCTTCCAATTCTTTAATATTCATTCTATGATTATTTGGGAAAGAATGGTTGTAAATTTTTTAAAGACTTAAATCTGAATTCAAATTCCAATGCAGTTAGAACACAAATAAAACATTAAAATATTACAGCAAAACGTAACTACATTCTGTTATCAGAGTTCAAAAAAGAATAATTTTAATTTTAAAGTGACTGAGCAAATTCAGGTGTGTAGGTGTTTCTTTGAGAACTGTTGTTCAGCTTGTATTACTGAGCATCAGTACTGAGCATTTTCCAGCCAAACATGACAGTAAAATGTGAGCATGGCATTGTGTAAACCATCCAGACAGACCTCTGTGATTGTTTTTTGTGCATTCATACAAGCATTAGCCTCATGTAAATTTATACTGCTTAATGCTCCTGTCCTCCTAAAGTTAAAAGTTCATTTGCATCAATACAAAAGCTCCAAGATGTCAGGGCTGCAGCATTACAAAATAGATGAAAAGTATTGTAATGCTTTTGGATATGCGCAGTGCCTTTCTCCATGTAGAATTCATTCTCATGTTTGTTTTCCTGAGAGATAAACTGCAGAACTTGCATGGGGTTTTGCTAAAATGTTGGTCACCCCAGGCAATTTGATCTCACCAGAAAGTTATCTTTCTTTGAGTTCTTTGCCATCTTGCATCATTTTTATGCCCTGAAAACTCAGTGTTACTAAACTTGAGACTTCAGGATTTGAATTGTTGATCCCTTTTTTTTTCTCTCTCTGAATAAGCTTGTTCAGAAAATAAAAAACAAGAAAACACCTGTGGAACACTGTTAGTACAGCAGTTACTGTTCATCAACTGTTTAGATAAGTGCACCCTGCTCTGAGAGCAGCTCCAAATGTCTGCAGTGGTTCCTTTGCAGAATTAATGTCCATTACAGTGATTTTGGTCTCGTGGTGTGGCACTGGGGAAGCTGTCATATAAATTTGAAGATAGATTTGTGTATGCAGCACAGTTTGTTTAAGGTTAAAATTATGGAGACCCTTTAATAGTTAGGCTTTCTTTGAATGTTCTTTGAAGTTGGTCTATCACTGAAAAGTCACAGGGTGTGATCTAAAGGAATGTATATGAAATGTGAGGAATGAAAATGGACAGCAAAAATGAGGAAAATTAGGAATATTTGATTGGTCAAACCTTTATCTCCTGTTACTCAAATTAGTTGAAATGATGACACCTCAGTGCTGCAGTCTAATCTAAATTCAGGTCTTTTTCAGTCAAGGAAAAACTGAGTTCAAGTATCATGAGGGAGGAAGAGATCTGCTGGCAGCTTTTTGCTACTCTTTCTATTAATGCAGGAGTAACCAGCAGGTGTTCACAGCCTCAGCAGCCATCTTATTCTAGATCTCCTACAGCCCTGCTCGATAAGGCCAAGATAAATTGCCTGGAGCACAAGGGCATGGAATATCTGTTTCTGACAGACATGCACTCAACATTTTGTGTGTAAAATACTCAAATAAGAGATAAATACAAAGAAAGCATATTTCTNAACATTTTGTGTGTAAAATACTCAAATAAGAGATAAATACAAAGAAAGCATATTTCTCCACTTTGCACAAAAAAACCCCCAAAACAACAAATAAAAAACCCCAAACAAACAAACAAATCAAAGCACATGAAGCATTCCACTGGGCAGAAAGAATAGGATTTTCTGAGTCAGTTATAGAGAGGAAAGAAAAAAAAAATTGGAGGAAATTAAATTAAAAGACCAAGCCTAAGATCTAAGATTACATCAAAGATTTACATAAGTGTGAGATGGACACAAAGAGTCATGTATGTGTGAAATTGATAAGATCTGTTCACACAAATCAGAAATGGCACCAAAAGGTGTCTGACCAAGCAGGAGCCAAAGGCTAAATGAGAACTGCCTAGGGCAGCATCAAAGGCTGCTCAGCAAGGCAGCAGCTAAAGCCTAAGTGAAGTTGCCTGGAGCACCATCAAAATGTCAGTTTGAGAGAGAATATTCTCTCCCTTCCTCTTATTTTCTCTCTCCACATTTCGTGAAAAATCCCTGACATTTCTTGAAGGATGTATGTTTGACTCTCATCTGGCTCCCACTATTATATATTATTTGCTTTTTATGACACTTAAAGTTGGAAACAAAACTTTTCTTGACTAAAATCTGAAAGGCTGAACAAAGGAGAATGCTGGATTCTTTTGCTTTGCTTAGCATTTCTTGCAATTAATGCATTTGAAGAACACCATCCTGTGTCTGGTGCCCAGCTGACAATGTTTGTGTGGGTGGGAACAAGAAATTCTCCCCAGATCTGTGCATAGGAAGGGATTAGAAGTTACTGCCTCTTCCCAGTCTGCTGAGTGTCACTGCCCTGCCTTTGGTTGGTGAAACCCCAGGTGGTGTTTAAAGCTTTAGCTGTACATGCTGTAACAACTCACTCTTCTGAGATTGATAGCAAATCTCTCACAGTTGCACAGTTAAGCACAAAGCTAACAGAAATAGAGTATTTGTAATGTTTCAGAGGACCATAAATTATTGGTTTGTCAGAATAACCATCTTCCTAGGACTACAAAGCAGAAGCAGGGAGGGGAATAGTAGCACCTGAGCTAAGCTTGCTGCTTGATGCAGAGCCAAAAAATCTCCCCTGCTACTGTGTGTGTAGATATGCCATGAAACCTCAGTGAAGTGGCAGAATTAGGAGGGCAACATTTAAAAAGTGACAAAGGAAATCACTTTGTCTCAATTTTATGGTGTGTAGTACAGATCTTGATCCTCGTTGTGCTCTCCTGTCAGCTATTCCCTGATGCAAGGTTGCTGAACCTTGGCTTCAAACCAGCTTTAAACCAGCATAAAGCAGATAATGGCAAAGGAAGGGCTTTTTTGTAGAGCTTGGGGCTGTTGGCAATACAGAGCCTTGCCATTAGGAGCTAATGCAATGAAAGTGTCCCCATGTCAGAACTTTCTCCCTTTCCTCCCCCTGACAATTGCTGTGCAGAGGCTTTGCCCGGAGCCTTCTCCTCTCTGGCTGCTGCAGTGGAATTGTAGGAGCTGATTCACTGATGCTGTTTTACACTACAATGATACAGACTCTGAGCTTCAGAAGGCTGAAAATAATTCTTTTATTTTTGGGATGTGTCTCCCTTTTATACTATTTTACACAGATCAATTTGATTGGTGAAAACAAAGGCAAACCTCTTCAATCACATTGGTCAGACCAGAGGGACATCAAGAAGTCCCTCCTAGGAAAAGGAATGAAAACATAGTAGAGTTTACAAAAACATTTCTCCTGTTTACAGAAAATTCCCTGGGAAAAGAATTTCAGAAAACCAAAACATCTCAGGGCTGCAATTCTCTAATAAAGGAATTGCAGCATGGGTCCCTGCCTGGCTCTGCTGCAGCTCTGCGTGTGCAGGGACATCAGCACTTCAGAAACACCCTGCTGAGAACAGAAACTGGGCCTGCCCCCACACTGCAGCTTGAGCTCTGGCTGTGCTGAGGGGTAATCTGGGCCTGAACTGAGCTAATTGCCACTGTCATCATCACCTAAATTATCTTAGGGCTATTTTTAAGCACCAGCTTCAGCAGTAGCTAGTGGCATAACGCAAAAGATTTTTTCTTTGCCTATAATGCAAAAGATTTTTTTTATCATCTGCCTTTTTTTTTTTTGGCCTTTATTTTCTGTCTTTTATATATAGAAAGAATAAATAAGAATAAATAAAAGAATTAATAAAAACCTTTTCCTCTCTTTTTGTGCTTAGTTATGAGAATAATTATGCTACTGATGCTGTTCCTAATGGCTCCCAGTGGAATTACTCCAAGTCTTTAGATTGGTTATATTTCATGTTTTCATACTTTTAGTGACCCTTGGTGCAAGAAGTAGACATATACTAATGAAATCTGCTGAGGCAAACTTGCAAAACATTCTTTACTGAGGGAAAAATCAGAATATAATACGGAAAGAATTAGAAAACTTTTTTAAAGTTAGGATGAAACTTAGTATCATGAAATACAAGAACATTTAAAGATTCACACCAAATGTTTCTACCACGAATTACAGATTTTTCGTCAGAAATGATAGGAGAAGAAAGAAGATCTAGATATGTGCTGGATGATCAAAGTATAATGTGTGTGTTAAATAGGTAGTGGGATACTGGGATTTCCAACATGAGATTTTCAGCAGATACAGGAAATAGTAATTTTATTATACAAAGATCCTGCCCACGTAAGTAGAAAGTTCTATGTGTAAATGTTTTTCTCAATTTGCCAAACTTACTTTTCCAAACAGTTCAGCGAGTGTGTCTCTGTGGGTCAATCTCAGGGATGTCAGATGATAATCTTGGTTGTTGCAAATTGCTGTGGAATGCTTGTTCAGTTAAATAAACAAGCAATCTGAACTGAGCAGTGCAATTGAGAGCAAATACACTGATTTCAGTTATGGAAACACATATCCCTGTGTGTTTAGCAAAGGAAGTCGATGTGAATAAAAATGCAGATTATGCTTCAAAGCTCATTCAGAGGAAATGGCTAATTGCAGAGGGTTTTTACTTTTCTTGAACCACGGATATAGTTTGGTTTAATGATGCTGATGTGGGATTATAGGAGAAGAAAGGTGCAAAAAGGGTGATTTTTGCAGTGCTTGTGTAAATGCATGTATATCATTTTGTCCCCTGTTACAGGAACCCTCATTGCTGTCAGTGATAACTCTGTGTGTCTTATTAAGTTATTAATTATTGTCATTAAAAATTAATTGTATTAGCTAGAATAAGGAGGCCTGGTACAGCCTTTCCATTCATATCAGTCTTTTTTTGTGTGTGTGTGTACTTCTACAGGCTCTTCATTTTTCTTTCTTTTTTTCACTTTAGTTATTGCAGTTATGCTGAACAGTGGCAAAGAAATGTGTCGTGGCATTGTGGTGAAGATGCATTGTGTGAAGAGAAGGAATTTGAAATTTTCACTTGTTTACTGTGGTCTGAAAAGACAGAAGAAAATACGTTATAAAAGGGTCTAGTTTCCACAGTGTCCTTCTCGAATTCTGTGTCATGTTTAAAAGAAATATGTTGCTGCCTGTCCTTAAAATTAAGAGCATGAAGAGGTGCCAGAGGACCAGGTGAACACTGGCAGGCAGTTTACAGCCCAGAATGGAAGCAATGTAAGGTCAGAGCTCTCAGTTCCACTAATCCCAGACAGACTGGTTCCTTTGCCAGCATTAGCTTAAGTGGGGCACATATAAAATCTTTACAAAAATAAAACAACCTTCTTTACTATCAAGAATAATATGAAAAAAAATGCCATGAACATAGTGTAGCAGGGTGAGCAATAGGTTATTTATTATCTAAATTTAAAATACATACTATGTCAGAGCTCAGAAGCTGTCTTCTCTTCTGTCTCAGCTTGCTTAATCTGTTGCCAGACACGGCAAAGATGTTGGGCACAGGAAAAAACTTGGGCTTTTAAAATACTGCTTTGTATTTTCAGAATTTCACTCTAAGGAGACTCTAAAGCAGAGAAGCTTTTAAAAGCATGAACAGGGTGATTCTCTTTGGTTCTTTAACATAACAACATAAGCTTCACTGAAATATCTTCCTCAGGTTTGTCTGTGTGGGAAAATTGACCTCAGTGCCATGCTGGAATGCATCCCCAAAATGACGTACAGCTCCCAGTGGTCACTTGGAGTGGATTTGTCACCCAGGCTGGGGACAGTTCTGACACTCAGTGTGTTGCTACAGGTTGACTTCTGTCCACAAGGTCAGGTCTATGAGATAAGAACTCTGTGATAAAAGAGGAAATCAGTTCAGCTCACAGTGCAGACTCATTTGATAATAAAAGCCACTTTGGCCTGGAGTAATGAATAAATTAGTTATTTAAAAACCAAGGCTGCTGGCACAAAGTCAGTGTTGGCTCATAAAGCAATGGGGGCCCATGAATGACATTTTCTAAGGAAGGGACTTGCCTGTTAAGAGACAAACAGTTAAAACAGGCAGAAAATGAGTCTGAGCAGAGCAGAAGATAAGCTGAGAAACTGGAATAAAACCATGGATCCTGTAGAATATACTAACCAGATTTCTTAGAAAAATACTAAAACTGCCTATGGCACCAAAGTGACTGAAAGGAAAATAAAGCAATATATTCTGATTACACTCTTAAAATCAGTAAAATCACCCTGATTCCATAACAGCCTTGTCCTTGGTTCAAAGAAACAACCCCTCATTACTTCATTTTTAAAAGTGTAGTAAAGCAGAAAGTAATAGACAGGTGAGAACTTCCAAATCTTAGAATTCCAGGGATATGATCTGAAGCAGATCTTGGGGAAATGGAAGTGATTGTTTGAGCACGTGTTTGTGCTGAGCAGCATATCACAGGATTATAAGTGGCTGCATTTCTTGGTTTGATGCTGTTCTTCAAAGTGAAAGATGATTATTGAGAAAAGTTTCTGTGTGGTTTGTGGGCTCTTTTCTTGGGTGTCTGACACAAGGCATTTTTTATTTGTTACACTAACTTTTATTTATTTGTAGAAACAGATGAACTGTCTCTATCTGGAATTTATTCTCTGGCAGAAACTTCAGCACAGTGTAGTAGTTACACTATCATGTCCAAATTTACTTTCCCAAGCAGAGAATGAATAGACAAAAATAATGTTAGTTAGAGTTCAAAGCTATTTTTGTACTTTATATATACTGGATCACTGATTCACATTTTCAAGGCAGTTCTGGCCTGGCTGTTTTTCAATACACTGCTTCATAGCAGAACAGGCTATAAATCACTTTATGGATGTTTATGGGCTCTCCCCTGTGCTCCATGTAATAAATATGCAGGACTGAGAAGCAGAGATTTTTTCCAAGAGATTTTACATGTGCTTTTTTCATATTTGTTAAATTAAAGGGCAGGAAATTAAAAAGGGTGAATTTACTTGCAATTCTGTAGGTGATCAATGTATTTGCTGGATTTAGGATCCTGTACTTCTATGAATATATTAATTTATCAAGTCTGAGGGGTTGGACAGCTGAATTGGGATGAACTGAAGTTCAGTATTTTGGAGAGCAGGCTGTGGTTTCTATCTTCATCTTTGTGTAACCTTGGAGATTGTTCCCTCTCTTTTATGTTTACTTCTCTTTTTTTCCTTCTTTGTTATTTTTTAAAAATTTTAAGTGGGATTTTTGTTTTGTGTGTTGAAATAAAAACAGGGGACCCCAATAGGAGGACTTAGACATCCATCTCCCTGTGGTTTAATTTCCTAGGAGAGCTTCTGCTGGAAAAGTATGACCTGGTATAAACTCATTCTACAGAGTACTTGAGTCTTTAAGATGCTTCTTAGTTTTTTTTTTGTTTTTTTTTTTTTTCTTTTTACTTTTGGTTAATACTGATTAACAATTGATCTCTCTTATCAGCCATGACTTCCCTTTCCAGGAGGAAAAAAGTGATTTGACATATTTCTTTTTAAAAGAGCTTAAATTAATGAACACAGTAAATGTAGGCACACTGGTAAGCAGCATCCTAACCTAAAGAAGCAATTAAAAATAAATCGTCCATCTCTAAGAAAGACAAAAATAATATTCGTAAGAGTTGTTTTCGCAGCTTGAAAGCAAGAATAAATTTCTTAAAGCAAAATGAATGTTATAAGCCCTTATTTTTGTGTGTGGAAAAAAAGAGCCTAAAAATACTTAATACACCAAAAAAACAAGAGCAAAGGCTGAAATAGCATAATCCTTTCATCTTCAAAATATGGAAATGGGAAGGAATAGAGAAGGGAAAGATTCTTTAAATATTGAAATTCATTATCTTAAAGGAATTGCTCTGAACAGCACATCGGCAGTGTTAGTGCTGGCAGGAAAATCTGCCTGTGGGAGCATGGAATGAAAATCACCCAACTGAGCTGTGGAAATCACTTTCCCATATCAAGTTCCATCACATTTGCACAGAAGCACATGAGCAGGGTGTGGTTGTCCTTCACCCTCCAGGATGGGGCAGACAGATCTTGATTCTCACGACTGTCTGAGCTGAAATCTGTATTCCCTTCCTACTACAAATGCTGGGTGTCCACACTGCATGATTTTGGGGCCAGAGCCAGCTCTCAGTGAAGTCTGCTTTTCACTTTAGCAGCAAGAGAGTTGGGCCAGCCATAGTTACTTATGATCCCTGTCAAAAATGTATCTGTCTCAGTTACTAGTGATGTCCTTTTGGGTTGTAAAATAATTTGGGGCTGTCGTGGAGCCTATAAATAGCAGATTGCATTGCCATGGCAATTCTTTTTTTTGTGCCTAAAAGAGCAGTGTCAGCCTCAGAGCCACAGCCAGCTTGGAAATGAAGTGGCACCTGAGCTGGTCAGGAGGAAAGGAACAGGCTGTTTTGTGAGAAGCACTAAAGGATGGAGTTCAAGGCAGTAGGTCAAGGATGAAATCCTGGCACTGTTGAGTTCAATGAGCTGTGTGTTGACTTAATTGGAGGCAGAATTTCACTTGAGGTTTCCCTGAATAAGGGAAATTCTTTGAACAGTTGACATGTGTCCACCCTCTTGCCATCTTTCCCTCGTCCTTCTCCCTCCTCTTGGCATTTCAATATTAGAAATTGTTGGATAATTTATCAGTTCTTTTTGAAGCATGAGAAAACCTGGCAGAGGGTCCAAAGTTGAAAGTAACTCATCCTACAGCAGTGTGACATCCGTGCTAACCATTAATTTTGAGTGGAGGTGATTTTCCCTTCAAATGGCTTCTCAGAGGGCCATCTCCTCCTTGACTTCATGGGCAGAGCAGGGCTCCCACGAGCCCTGAGGGCAAAGAGCAGCTGGGTCAGAGCCAGCCTGGGCAATCCAGTGACTTCAGCCAGTTCTGTGGGAGCTTGGCCTCTTTCTTTGATTGCAAGATCACCTCAAAAAATGTCACAGAACCTGAGGTGAGCATGTACTTGATACAAAGGCCCCATCCCTTGCAAGGGGATTCTGACAAGTAGCAGAGGACAATGTATGACTTTAGGGAATTATTTTCATTTTCCAGTTCCCCGTGGATTTGCTTGAAGGGCTAAAGAATTACAGATTGAAGTTTAGTCAAAGACAACTGTCAGTTGCATTGTCTCAATATTCATATTGAAGATTTTAAGTGGCTCACAAAATGCTTTTTACATTTTTAAATTACTTCATGAGTATGGATCAATCAGCAAAATATAGCAGTAATGAGTTCCTTTTAATAGCAAAGAGCTTGCTAATTACCATGCTGATTATATGAACCAAGTTTTTAGCCAACAAAAAAGCTCCTGCAGGCAGTGTCCTTCCACCTGCTGAGGGGCTGGCAATTCTCATTAAAAAATAAGAGGAAATAATTATTCTTTTTAGTCTGTTTCAAATCTTAGGGAAAAAAAAAGTGTGCTCACTCACTTTCTATGCGTGACATCATCTGAAATTAGTAGATGCTTTCACGGGTGTTTGAAAGGAAAAATTTAAAAATAGCTGCCCACAAACCCCATCCTTTCCCAATTCAAAAGGAAGGCCTTCCAGGGCTGAGGTTTCATCTGGAGCTTGCCTGTGAGCACGTGTCCCTCTGGCCAGGAGGTGTTTTTGGTTTCTCCCA
This sequence comes from Trochalopteron elliotii, assembly GCA_024734555.1. Lineage (NCBI taxonomy): Eukaryota > Metazoa > Chordata > Aves > Passeriformes > Leiothrichidae > Trochalopteron > Trochalopteron elliotii. Next base: position 6,396,808 of record JANPWX010000087.1, read on the forward strand.
GCACCAGGGCAGCTGAGGGGTGAGCTCTGGGCACGGGGAGCTGCCAGCTCTGCCCGGGCTGTCATGGGCTCTGGGGGGCTGTCAGCAGCTCAGCCTGGCAGCTCAGCCTTCCCCACACGCTCAGAGGTTGAGTTCTCTTGGAGGCAGCATCAGCTGGGCTGAAATCAAACTCAAAATGAGCTTTTGAAACGTGCTCTGGGTTCTCAGCTATTGCAAAGCCTGGGGATGGGCTGTGGGTCGTGGAATTAGGCTGAAGTTTGAGAAATCCTTGGGCTCCAGGGCAGCTTGGGCAATTTCCTTTGTGTCTCATCTGAGATGTTACTTGTTAATACATGAACAGTCATGAGGTGCTTGGTGGCTGGGGCTAAACGAGGTAATCAGGGGTAGGCTTTAGGCAGAAAGGAGCAAAGCAAAGCAAGTTTGAAAGCTTTTTGTTATTATTTTTTGTCCTGTATTCTAAAAGTCCTTATTTTTCAAAGGAAAAATTAATTCTAGCAGCTTAAACCCTTTTTACTTTAGGTAACTTGGAAGAAGAGAGCGGGAACTGTGAAATATCCCTTGGGACTCCTGCCTGATGTAGACCTAGGAGTCTATGCATTCATGGCACTAATGCAGCCCCCTTGCTTCCTGAAATAATTCCCTCCTCTTGGATTTATGGCTACCACACAGATTAGGTTGTTAATGCTATGCAAATAGTAGTTGTCAAAAGGTTCATTTTCACAATTTATTTATCTTTCTAAGGAACTTCTAACACAGTGAACCTTAATTTTGAATTGAGGTGGGTTTTTTGGTTGTGGTTTAGATGGAAAAGGTTTGTAACACCAGTCAGATTCTGTAAGCAAGGATGTTGGAGGGGGTGCTGAACACTTTGCAGTAACAGCTGGCACAAATCCTAATTTCATCCAGGAAAATCACAGGTGACAATGTTCCTGAACATTCACCGTCTCATTTTAAATGTGGGGTGTGTGCTCAGCCTTGCTTCTAGAGGATAATTGTGTCAGAAATTGAAATCCTTACTCATGCTTTAAGCACAGTGTGTACAATGCTTGCTCCTAAAAATACCATATTGATATAGCATAACCTTGGGTGGGAAACAACATGGGTTGCTTTTTCAACAAATTTTGTTTTCTTCTGTGGGTAAAGAAAGAAATTCACTTTTAGCTCCTGGAAAACCAGTATTTTTGTCAGTGGTATAATTCTTTGAAACATAAATGAGGGTCCTCTACCTTACTTTTCTCTGTAGGAAAACAGAATATTACCTTTTTATATTTGAACACTGAAAAAATCATAAATTTTAAAAAGAAAAAAATGCTGATATGGATATTTCATTTTAGTGGCACAAAATTGTTTATTTGAATGTCAGTCACTGAATATTACTGTTTTTTGCATAGAGGAGAACATTTAAGACCCGTGTTATTGTACATTTTATTTAATTTATTCTGCCTGTAGTTACTAATTTAATTAATTTTCATTGATTTGAGGAATGCATTTGAGCTGAAATAGTATGCTTAAAGGCATCAGCAAATGATATAATAGGACTGTACCTGTAGTTCAGAAGGAAAAGATAAAAAGAAAAGAAACTGTTAGTCCTAAGGAGAATTAAAAGGGAGGAGAAGAAAGCCCTTTTTAATAATGGTTCATTTTCTTTCTTTCTAGTACAAAGTGATAAAAGGAAATAAATTCATGTTCCAAGCCTCAGACAAAGTGTAAGGTCATTTATGAGGATGTTATCTTCAAGGGTGAGGAAAAGTTTGTCAGAAGTTGTTAGTGTTGGAAGTATGGAGAGTGGATTAAAACATCACAAGGCAAAATCAGATTGTCAAAATGACAGAACAAAACCTGTACACCTATTTTCCAATTTTCATCTCCACATGAAAACACAGCATGATCATGATTTTCAGTGAAAAGAAACAGAATATACTGGTCAGCAGCCTGGTAGGAGGGGAATCATGATTTTAGAAAGCAGATATTGGGTTTGATAAAACAGAAATATATCCCTAAATTAGTGCCAGTACCAGTTCTTTGTAGCAAGAGCTGGTTTTTGAACAACGTCCAATATTTACTCAGTAAAACCTCTTTTCCAAATGCATGTATCTGCAGTGGGAATTCGAGGAGAGTTTCAGGGAAGGCTGTGGTGTTGTTTCTGCTGGGGAAGGTCAGTGAAAAACGGGGGTGAGGGAGCAGCTCTGGAAGGGAGAGGGCTCCACAAAAAAACTGTCCCTTTGCTGGGTGCCCTGAAGAACAAACAGGGTGTGAAGGAGAGAAGAGGCAGGGACCACAGGTATCCCTGTGGGGCTGGAGAAAGGGATGAGACAGGGAGGGGATTGAAGGGGAGGTGGGAACAGGGGCCACACTTGTAGTGCAGGGTGAGAGCTGCTGTGTGTGTCTGTGTCAGCAGGGCTGCTGGGAGGGATAAATGTGACTGGTTTGGAGACACAACACCCTTCTGGAGCAACTGGAAGGGGGAGTCCCTCAAGAGCATTGTCCCAAGTGCCAGTGGGAACAGAATGGCATTGCCACTGGAGCACTTTTATCAACTGGTTCATCCAAAGGGGGATGGAGCCTTCAGCTCTGTGTGAAGATTTATCCTTCTGGGTAAAGGGAAAAAGACTCCCTTGGTTAAGGGCAATTTGGCTATTTCAGATGTATTATAAAAAAGTAGAATGATTTTTCTGCTGTTGCTCTCTTGTTTCTTGCACTGACTGTAGGTGTCTATTGGCTTTACCTCATTTCTCCAGGCAGCAACTGACAGAACGAGAGGACACAATCTTTAGCTACCCCAAGGGAAACATAGGTTGGATATCAGGAAAAAGTTTTTCATGGAAAGAGTGATAAAGTACTGGAATTGTCTGCCCAGGGAGGTGGTGGAGTCACCATCCCTGGATGTGTTTTTCAAAACATTGGAAGTGGCACTTGGTGCCAAGGTCTAGTTGAGGTGTTAGGGCACGGGTTGGACTGGATGATCTTGAAGGTGTCTTCCAACCCAGTCATTCTGTGATTCTGTGAATTCTGTGAATTCATTGTGCAGTTAGAAGAAAATGACATTCTTTGCCTCAAACAAAAAGGAGAGTTCTTAGGCATCAGCCTACTTTGCCAAATATTGCCATGACCTGTGTGAGTCTACTGATGCCAGTTGTGTAAACTCAGCAGAAAAGCATGGAGTTTAGGAGCATGTTAAAAAAAACCACAACAACAACAAAACAAAAAACCAAAAACTTTTCACCAAAACCCATAATTTTTTGTGCTTTGTAGGAATACAACTTCATTACCATGGACAAATTAGGACTATTTCTTATTTTCTGGGTAACTGTGCATCTTCTGCTTGGCTTTGGGAATACAATCCTCAGCAGATTTGTCCAAAATCATGGCACAGTTCTTTAGTTATGCAATAATATAAATCCACTCAAAAAGTTGTCTTGGCTCAAAGCATGGCTTGATTTCTACCTACCTGCTGCAATTCCATTTGATTTACTTTTTTAGCCTTCCTTTCTTCCTCATAAACTGTTTTCTGATTTCATTGAGGAAAGAAAGGAGAGATGTAAAATTTGAGAGATAAGAACATTAATGGGTGTATATCAAAGTTGAAATACCTTTGAATTTTTGGGGTTTTATTCCTTTTGTCACTAGTAGTGCTTAATACCAAATTCTCTAGAGGCATATGATTAAAACTGTTTTCAGTTTCACTCCTGTTAGAGAGAAGTATTTTCCTCTACAGAGTTTTTCTTCTTTTTTTCTTCCCCAAATTGTCTGCTTTGAATGAACCTCTAACAGAAAAACCTGTTTAAAGCATCAACTCTCCATTCATGCATGGTCCCTACTGCATATACTCAGCATCATTAGGGTTTTATTTATTTATTTATTTTTAATTTGCAGCAGTCTTTTGAAATAGTTTTCCTTTGTTTCAGGATGAAATGTGTGGTAAAATATTACCTACACCTTTCCTCTGTCTCTAGATGTCCAGTTTTGTTCTTTTTGTTTGGTTTGGGGGTTTCGTTGTTGTTGTTGTTATGGGGTTTGTTTTGTTTGTTTGGGATTGTTATTGGGTTTTTCTGTTAATTGGCCTGTGTGAGCTAGTCCATAATTTCAAAATATTTGTGTTAAAGGGTGTACTTTACACTTCTTTCTCTCTATGGTGAATTTATGCAAGGCTGCTCCACAGTCTCCTGAACTGATTCCCTCCTTCCTTTGGGAAGAGGGTTGGTTTCTTCTTGAGAGAGGAGAGAGCACTGCTGACAAAATTCCCAGCTCTGAGGTGTCTGCCTCTGGAATTCTCTCCCCTGTTGCCTTGGTCAAAGGGAATCTAAAAACCAATCTAGCTTGTCTCTTGGATTTTCTTGTGATATATTTTGGTACATTATGCTTCTGTGTATGGAAAAAAAAAAGAAATTTAATTTGGATTTTATGAGTTGCAAGTTTTGATTGAACTTTCAGTGGCTGTGGGGGTATATTTATTGATCTCCAAGTGAATAATAAAACATGATCATTTTCTATCCACCATGTGCCCAATGCATCGCTCTTCTCCTTTCATGAGTTAAAAAATTACTTTTTTAAACAGAATATTTGGAAGAAATTGACACTGTAGTTTTCCCACCTTGAAAACCATGGAGATAAATTCATTCAGATGAAATTTCCTCCTGTGCTCAGTGGTCTTGAAGGGACCTTTGCAGTTTTCTCTGTGATCAGCTCTGTGGCAGTTTTATGGGCAGCTTTGGGTACAAGGCTGCTGTGCTGGGGGCTGCAGGAGCTCCTGCAGTGTCCTGGAGAACTCCAGGGAATCAGAGGAGCTCCAGTAGTTCTGTATTTCCCTTTCAGAACATTTTCTCTGTGTTTGTCACAAGGAGCATCCTGAACTGAATGGTGGAACTTCGTGTAGCTTATGAAATACCCCAGGTTTTTGTTATGCTTTGTAATAACTTGCTGTTTATTTCCTTCTGATACCACAAATGTTTGCAGAGACTTTGACAGGTAATAATGGATTTAAATAGTCAACATCAAATACAAAAGGTTTATGAATAGTAAGGAAAACATCTTGACGAAAGGTGAGCAGTCTTTGCAGGGGTGAGATAGTCTGAATGTTTCGATGTCTCTTTTAGTAGAATCACATCTTTACTTTCAATTTCATCTTTAATGTAACATTAAATGTAACATTGTTCTGTAAATATTGTTGCTACTGACAAGAACATCAATTCATGTTATTCATAAAGAGACTTTCAGTATCTGAGCAATGAATAGCAAGCAGGAGGAACAATTGTTTGCATTTTTATTTCCTAATACACATCCCTTTGCTAAAAAAGGGAAGCAGAGTCGATTTTACACTTATCAAACACATACTGCTTTTGGGAAAAGAGCTGATTTTTAGCAAAAAAATATTCAAGTGAAGGAAGGTAAATTTATTAAAGTATATTTATGTCCTCTAAATATTACAAGTTGTTTGCCAAATAAATGTGATTGGGGAACCGAGATATTTTTGCAAGACTTATAAAATTAGTGGTTGCCACAGGCTCATTTTGACAGGCACTTCATTGATCAGTTTTTGCTCACAGTAATTGGTGTAAGAGGTGTGGGATGGGGACATTTCTAGGGACCAAAACTCAGTTGGGATCAATTGCCCTGAGTAAGGCAGTAGTGAGTGTGATGATGTGGCAGGACCCAGGACTGACTTGGGTAAATAACAATTCCAGTCACACCTGAGGGTTCACTGGAGTGATGGTGACTCTGTTAATGAGCTGCAAGTCCCAAGGGCTGGAGTTGGGCTGGGTAGAAATCAGCAGAATCCATCACCTTGGGGTGTGCTCAGTGGCTGTGGGAGGAGCCCTGTGGAAGAAGGTGCAGGGTATAAATGTGTATTTCCCTTTTCCAAACCCGCTGTCACTCTGTCACTGTGTTTGCCCAGGTCCAAACAGAGCTGCATCTCTCAGAGATGGGAAGTGCTTTCCTAAAAGGTCAGTGCATAAATGCCAGGGAAAAGCTATTAAAATCCTCCGAGTGTGCAGTGAGCTTATGATCTCAGGGCTGCAAGAGAAATCACTGAATACTCCCCACTTTCTAATCATTGCCAATTTCAGGTGCTTGGCACGTCTGAGGATTTAAGCTAAAATGAGGAAAAAAATTGAGTCATTCTGACAGTGCAACTTGACAAATTGCCAAGGGTGTCTAAGCAAGAGTCACAGCTGCCTTAAACAGCTTAGTGTACTGTTATCTTCTGTTTTTTCAGCTGCAGAAATTGCTTTGCCATGTAAAGCAGAGTCCACCAAACCCAGAAATCTTTACGAGTCATGTGTATATGCCAAGAGACACTGGGGAGGGGAGCAATGAGCCTTGAAAAACGGTCTGCTCCAGCCTTGGTAGCTCTGATATATGCAGAAAAACATTTTATTTCTGGTCTTTTAAAAATTATTATTATTCTTTTATTTTTATTTTTAAGATCTGTTCCTTTTCTAATGCCCAGAAATGCCTTCCCTTAAAGGGATATAATTTGAATTAATTTTTGCATTTGTGTGCACACACATGCATGTAATTTTCATGCATAAAGTGGAAGGAAAAAGAGGTGTTTTGTTCCAAAATTCTGTTTAATCTGGTCCATGTTATGTGATGAATAACAGTGGTCCTGGCAATGCTGCATAAGTACTCTGTGGTATGACTGCAGCAGTGACACTGTGGATCTGCTGTTACCTATTGTTATTTTTATAGACTGGTAGATTCAAAGGGATGGGATGGGATCAGGTCTCTACTTTATGAAATGTCCTCTACCAGCCAATGTTACTTTTGTGATATGTGTGTAAATCCATAATAATAATTTTACTCAGCTGCCCTTTAAATAACAAAAAATACTCAGCAATGGATTTTGCCATTTACAGCAGCTGTCAGAATGGATTTTCTACGTCTTTGGTGTGTGCATCAGGACAGATTTGTCAGTTTTCTTAATGATACTTGGGTTTGCTCTGCTTATCAGAGGGGAGTCCAACTGTGATTAGATCTATTCATTAGGTCTCCACAATAAAAATGATGTTCCAGCACCTTCACTACAATGTGCTTGTCACTGTGTCTTTTGTGAAATTCACTCTGAGTGATAAACAGCACAGAGAAGGGAAAACCAGAACCTGCTTCCTGGAAACAAGCATTCCTGAAATGTAAGGCTTATTAATTTGAGATGTTACAGATTGGAGGGGATAAGCTGTATTAACTAAGCACTTTCCTTTTTATTTTCTATTCAACTCTGTTGTAAAAATAACCTTTTTTCCCCCAGCATTTTGGATCTATAGAGATGGAAGACCCTGTTCAAAAGAAGTTCACAAAAGTTCTGCTTAATGAAATTCGATGAAGCCTCGGGGCACTTTGAGAGTTGCCATCAGGAGGACATACAGTTCATCATTTTTATTGGGGGTTTGCATCACTGACAAGAAAAGTTGTTCTCCCTCTCTTATTTTTGTGTGAGTATATGAGGTTGCTGGTCATGGGCAGTTTTAAGTCCTTCTAAATATGCAATTCCTTTAATTCATTAAGAGACTTTCATGTTCCAACATATCCATTACAATGACAAACTGACACTGTAAAATTAAAAAGCCTGCAATTACTCACTTGGTTTGTATTTTAATCAAAGCTATTGTAATATGACTCTAGGGAGCCATAAATGGCCAAACAAAGGGGTTGGGATTTATATGGGACTTCTGTATACAGAATATCTAAGTGGAAGGAGTTAGTGAAGAACAAAAATGTTGGATTTCTTCCATGCAGGAAGGATAGCTACAAGTGCAGTTTGACCAGAGCACAAAACAAGTCTCTGGCTAGCTGAGGAGTAGAGAGGTCCAAACCAACACAGCTTTTCCTTTCTTTTGGCTTTTGGGCATTGAGACCCTCTGACAAAGCCATGGTGGACCCAGACATTATTTTTATGAATCACTGCATGAAGAACTAAAGGAAGCTATACAGAAACTTATATAAAGAAATACAGAGGATGGTTTCTGCATGCACTGTGGCTGCCAGGAAGGCAGCAATGGTATCATTGGCTTCTCTTAGAAAGTGCCCTTGTGTGTGTGGGTGCTTGTGGGGGTGTTTATTGGGCTGTAAGCAGGAGAGAAGGGAAGTGTGCTGCTCCTCCTTTGTGCTCTCTGATTTCAAGAGGAATTTTCTCATTTGGTGTAAAATAATCAGGGTTGATTGTGCATCCCAGGCTGCAGAGGTCAGGCATCAACCAGTGAGGGGGGCAGTGGGTGTAGCCAGAGTGAAACTTGTCCATGCACTGCTGCAGGGAGCTGTTCCCACTGCTCTCAGGGGAATTGCACCTCTTGTCCTTGCTCAACTCATGGATTTTTGGGTGATCTTCCCTGGGAAGGAACAGGGACAGCTCATGTGTCACAAAGCAATTATCTCATAATTTTTATAGGAAGTTTTATGCTTTTCTGTATTGCCTACAAAATTTACACAAGACTATAATTTTGAAGGAAGTTAAGTGAATAAAACTGCTCTGAAGCTGGAATGGCAGCTGTGCCTTAGAACTTGTTTTTTTTTTTTGTCTCCAGGGTTCACATGGAAACTACTGCAGATTTAATGAGTATTTGTCACTTGCATAGCGAAGATATGAACAGACATTCTCATTTTGGACCCAAATCTGTCTTTACAAGAGATGGAATAGAAAGTTCTGTAACAAAGGCAGCAGCTTGCAGTGGCTCTTTCTGCATAGAGTTCCCCTGAGGATCTGGTTGAGATGACCTAAGGTTGCCAGTGTCCACAGTAACTAACCACACTCTCTGTAGATTTGTGACCAGCTGGAATTTCTATGTCCTCCTCAAAGAATTTGCAAAAGCTCCATAAGTTAAGACTGAGATGTTCACTTTAGAATAATTCAGCAGAAGCAACATGCACTGCTTCTCTTTTCTTCTCAGCTTGTCAGCTGATGCATTGCCCACATTGTCAATATTTAGGGTATCATGGAAGGGGCTTGCTCTATTCTGTGAGCAGCTGCAGGTACAAAGTTGGCCTGTGCCCAAGTACCCATCTGTCTGAACTGGTGAGAATTTCACAGACTATTACTTGTTAAGCTGATCATAGCCTTTTCTCACTCCAGCAAATCAGAGTCCTATTTTGTTCATGTTCAGACCATTTTCAGTTTGTCGGCACAAAGCTCTTCTCACTTGTGTGTCAGAGGGAGAAGCAAGTAACAGTGATGGAGAAAAAGTAGCCCAGCACATAATCCAGCTACTAAATATTGTGACACTTAAAATGTGTGACACTGATTTCAGAGTGACAATTCACCCAAAGGCAAGACTGGAAATATTTTTCTAATGAAGCCATGTTCCCTAAATCCTAACAAGCAGCTCCCATGGCCCCAGTGGAGAGGTTTTCCTCCCCTTCTGGGCAGGCAGTGGTGGTGCTCTGGGTGCAGAGATGTCACCGTCTGCCATCCTCATCCCAAGGCCTCGTTTGCACTAGATGGCACTGTAATAACACTTGTTACACCACCCCATTTATTTACATAAAACCCCCACAACACCGAAACCAGGGGAGTTATCTTGGAGAGCAGCAGTGAGTGTTTCCATTCTTTAGCTCCCTTTGAATATCACTGGTTTATTGGCCAATGAATGCTGTTACACACGTGGATCTGCTGTTATTGAGTGTGGGTGTGACTGGGAGCCCAGAACCACCCTGGGCACAGCCACACCTCTGGTGAGCCTGCTCAGATCAGCTTCCAGGCTGCACTTGGAATCCTTTTTGCATTATACAATGCCCTTTTAAAGCCCTCTAGTTCTGTGACTCCTGTCATAATTCAGAGCAGGTAATGTTGATAGAGCTTCAGCGTTTAAATATTTTTTCAAATATAGTTTTTATCTACCAGAACCTCCTACCCCCCATTTGTAAATTCTCACAATCAGCAGATCCTTTATGTCTGAGTATCCTTTCAACTATTCACCTCAAGTGCATTTCACAGTACTTTCTTTTTAAGCCTTAAAAGCCTAACTTTAACTTAGGTTAAAAGTCTTTGCACCTGTGTCTCATAATAAAACTTTTCAATTTTGTCTGCTTGCTCAGCCACCCCTTCTAATTTCTAAATGAGTTTTACATCTCTCTGGCATTAGCAGCGGGTTTTGGTCTGATTAAGTCTTGCATTTCTGTGATGATTCTCATCCAAGTAGATTCCCTAGTGCTTTATAAACTTTATTAACTGGTGGAACATACTACCTATCCTTTGCCCTTGATCAAATTAATAAACCTTTAGAGTGAAAGACAGTAAATAATTTTGCTGAAGGTGGAAGGAGATGATGGAAAGCATGGGATATTATATACAAACTACTCCAGGCTTCAGGATTCTTTCACCTGATCAGGAAAAGTGAAATATCTTATCAGTGTCATATAGATTTCTGCAGTGTCAAAATGATTATGTGAATTAATTCAAGGTCTGTGGTTTCTACTTCAAAGCCCAAAGATGGAGCTCATGCTGTCACAAAAGGGAACATCTGCTGTTCTAGATCTTCTTTGTTGTGAACAGTGATGGTGTGTATAGCCTTGGCTCTTTACTGCAGAGAGGAACAGCATTCAAAATCCATCCAGGAGGGTTGATAAGAGGTATTTCCCTGTGAGGATGTTGCTGGAGCTTACTCTTATTATACTGAGAGGCAGTGAGTGGCATATTGGAAATAGATGTGTGTTGAGTACAGCTGTTCTCCAATGTTCCTGAGCAAAGCAGGCACTGGAATGGGGAAGGGCAGAGCTCTGCTGTGGGATGTGCACAGGGAAGGGTGGAGCTGCCCTTCAATCTCAGTCCTGACTGGACACCCCAGGTAATAATTTCTGCTTCCTGAGACTTGCAGAGATTCTCAAAGCTCTTAGTGAACAGCAGCTGCAATTGCAAGTGAAAGAGCACAGCAAAATGTATATATGGGCAAAGCTGTGGTACCAGAACAGAGTGTAAGGGAGGTTTGTCAGCTGCCAAATTGGGATTTTTATTTACTGCATCTGCTGGGTGTTTTGCTTAATAACACTGTGGCAAGAATGAAACCATTGGGCTTTTCTCAGCTGCTTTTCATTGACTTTAAGGGAGAGAAAAGATTAAGATAATTCTGTACATTAATTTACAGAGCTTTATTATACATGGTTTCCAAAATGGAACCGAATGTTTCAGGGTAGTCACTGTGAAGTATTTTAATTTTGGGTCCTCAAAGTCTGGTGTCATCTTCAAAGTATCTTTGAGAGTTCTGCCTCTGGCCCCAAGCCTGGCACACCCTGATAGTTTTCTGTTGGCATCTGTGGAATTCTTCATTGCAGGATATGGATTTTTATCTCTTTCAATTTATCTATTGTTAGCATTTCCTGAATGCTACCCAGCAGTGTCTTTTAATGCAAGACACTCTCTAATTCAGAGGTATTGCAATAAGCATTTTCCTCCCTTTCATCTGTAAGGTTTTCTGACTTTATCCCAGAGCTGAACCAACAAAATGTTGTTTTCACTGCAAATCCAGTCTTTAGTTAAGTTATAAAAAAACCTGTTTCATTTAAGTAGCAGCTTTAGGTCTTGTTTATGATGAAACCAAAGCTGTGCTCACATATAAGTGAGGAAGATGACATAAAATAACACAATAATTTGTTTTATATGGAAGCATTCACTTTGGATGAATAACTAAATATTAAAAATCGTTGAATATAATTTTATATCATTACTTTGTGGATGTGACACAGCAAATGTTGCGATCAATTTTAGCCCTATGGTCTGGCTTATTTTTTTCTTGTGAACTTGATACAAAGTCTAGAAAAGATATGATGAAAAATGCAACATTTAAAGAACTTGAAAAGCTCTTAAATTTATCTATTTACTGTCTGAATTTCCTTGAAAAACCATGTCGGTTTCTGACATTTAAAAAAATATATTGATTTTTCCAATTAAGTGGAATAAACTTTATGGCATTTGATCATAACATACTCCAGCATTTAACACTATCCCTGAATTTCTACTTCACTGTATTTTAATCACTTTTGTTTGCAAGGATTAGGAAGGTTTTACCTGTAATAATTAAAGCTGACTTGCAGAAGCCCTGCTGATGGAAGTATTAATGTCTGATTTTATGGGCCTGCAGTGCACAGAACACACTAATGGGAAACAAGTGATTTAAATCTGAATGGTGGACACTGAAGGACCCCAGCTAATTAATAGGCTTGTGAATGAAGCTCTTGAGAAAGCCCACCAAGAACTAATGGGCTGCCTTACAGCTTCACTCATAGCACTGTGATTATATATAGAGCTCCACTCTAAATCAATTAAATGTTCTTGCTTTGCACCATATTATTAAGTTTATGTGGTCTGATCCTTTTATCTTTACACCCACACTGTTGCCAGTTCTACACAAAGGACAGATTGCATTTTATAACTAAAATTGCCTTTTATTTTTTTTCTTTAATATAGGTATGAAAAAACCCAACACTCAGTTGAAAGCTGTCTGAACTGCACATAAATACAGATGGGTGGGCTGGGCCTTGAGAATAGGAATGGACCAACACAAAGGCTAATAAAACTCTTGAAAAAAAATGGAATTTGGATCTACTAAAATATTTTATTAAGATATATTTGTTGTATATTTTCAAATGGCTCTTTTCCTGATGAAATACACTATTATCTGATACTGGTGTCACAAAAGTGCTGGTAGATTCATCCTGGATGCCTGGTGGTACTTTGGGATGTGAGTGGAAGACTTCTCTCCACTTTTTGGGATTTTCTCTTGGGACAGTGTCCAAACACATCTCTGGTACTTTGAGTTAATTGACATGGGAGGAAGAGGTGGAACCAGGTAAATGCAAATTGACAACCTGCCTTTTCTTCAGAACAAACTCTGGGAAAAAAGGAACCCAGGAAAGTGTGAAAATAGTGCAGTTGTATTTTCCTGCCTACAGTCAATGCTTAACAGACACAACTGGAATTTTAAGGAATCTGAAATGGTGCTAGGTGTATGACACAGTAAATTTGATCAGCTGTAGCTGAGTTGGCCATGTGTGAACACCAATTAGTGTGGTACATGGTAAAATAATTAGGAGTATCAAGAGGAAATTAAGAAAAAGGGAAAGGTAAGCTGAATATCAGGTAGTTTGTTATTCTCAGGGGCTTTTAAAACTAAACTGCAGAAGCCATAAGGAGGGTCTGTGCAAGAAACAATTTCATTCTGAAAAGATGGCTGGCTCATTTTTCTCTCCAAGTTCTATGGCTGTGTGCTCAGTGAAGCATCTCTGGATGGCCCCGACAGCTGGTATGTGTGGGAGATGTTGACTTCTCTGCTAATGATCCAAAGCAAACAAAATAAATATTGGTTATTGTGTGCTGTCCCACGGAAGCTGTCCTGCTTCTGTCCCACACTGCACAGCTCTGGTTTGTGCAGCAGCTCTGTGGTGTCCCACACTCTCTCCTCATTCTTGCCCAGCACCAGCCAGATTCTTACAGATGGCATTGGAATCTGCAGAGGAGCATGAGGAATCCTCAAAAGTTCATGTGTGAAGGGTGTATTTATGCTTCATTTACTAAGCAACATGCAGTGAATTTAAAGAGGACAGTGGTCCTTATTTCTCTTCCCTGGTTCCCTGCCGAGTGATATTGTAATAATGGCGAAGGAGGAGGTGGATGTCAGAAAAGAGAAATGTTATTGCAGAAGCATGAGGAATATATATGCCCTATAAAAGCCATCTGGCATGGCAGGCCTATGTGTGGCTGTGGCTAGATAAGAAATCCTTTTTCCAGCTGCTTGGTCTTTGCAAAAGGACTTAAGCCCCAAAAAAGTTTTGGGGTAATAGATGAAATGACAGCAAAATGAGTTTTCAAAATCAAAGCAGTATGTGAAATTGTGCAAAGGAACTTTAATGTCAGCAGGATTCTCTTCAAGGTAAAACTCAAGTGCACGGAAATAACTTCACTGCACTCTGATTGGAGAGACCAGTTGTACATCTGAGGACTTAGGGCTGTGTCCTGTGCTCTTGATTTCTAGGTCAAATAAGTGCATGATATCAAACTTTGTATTCTACCCAGGTAGTAGTTTCAAACTCTCTGAATTCTTGTTAGCAGGAATTAGGACATGGAAATACTTGCCAGTTCTTGATTGCTGCCCCTACACAATACATCAGTACATTCTCGTAATAAAATTCACAACTGCCTTCACATCACTATTAATCTCAGTGATGCACAACTGGAACAGCATTTGGAGTCTGTCCAAGGAAAAAAGTTTCTTAGATTTGCAAGGCAAAAAGTTTTTATGAGAATAATTTAATTTTTGGCTTTTTTTTTAAAGTTCTGTGGTGTCCACCTCTTTCTGTAGATGTCTGAATACAGTTAAAGAATTATTAAGAATAGCAGGATTACTATTATTATGTTATTATTATAAATTTTCCTCATTTGAATTTGCATGTTTGCAGAGAATCCCTATGCTAAAATATTATAGAGAAATTAATTTTCCCTAAATTGTAAACCATATCTTTTTTAACCAAACTCTGCCAGAGCTTATTTCCATTAAGCTAATCACAATATTCCTGATACATTTTATAAGAATAAGAAAATTTAATGTTATTTAAGTATGCTTGTCAAAACAGTACCATCATCTATGACTTTGTTTTCTCATTCTACAATGTACTTATCTGGGCATGTGTTGTTTTATGCATTTAAAATTCTTTTTGACTCCAGCATTATAAACAGGCTTCTCCTTGGAAATTTTCAAAACTGTGGATATGAACAGTGGTCAAATTAAAATGCCAAGCATGTGAGATTGTTTTGGTGTAGATGTATCAGCAGTTCCACCATGCTTCTATAATTAATCTATGAAAACAAAAAAATACTTTCCCCACCCCCCCAAAAAACCCAAACCACAAAAAACCCCAAGAGATGACAGAGTCAATAAAAGGATGGTTTAAGATGTCATGAAGCATGAACAAGGAATGTCAGACTGGGGATATGTTTAGTACTCCTGTTGGAATGGACAATCCATCCAGGACCACTTTGATGTGTGGTACACCCTGGGCAGAAATAGAGGCCAAGTCATTCCATCCTTGTCCCACAGAATGTTCCTGTTCTATTGGCATTGGTAAAGGACAGCAGGAAATACTGCACAGCTGAATCCAGCTCCAGTGTGCAGTCCTGGGATGCTATCTTAGAAATCACTGGCACGTTTGCTGAGATTTCAGTTACAGTAATAATATTAAAGATGCTTAATTACTGTACCTGAGATCAGTATCTAATACAGGTGGGTGAGAAAGAGTTTGCAGTCTCCTTTCTCTTCTGTTTCTTTTCCTGGGCCACTAGAAGACAAGATGATGTTTTTGAAAAGATAGTCTGGAGAAGGAAATAAAAACAATCTTATTTAAGAACATTACAGTGACTCATTTTGGTAATTTTGAAACAATTTAATCTTTTGCAAAACCAGATTACTTACAAATTAACTTATATGTCAGTGTGTAATATTCTTTGGCTCAATGCTGGATATATTTTTCATCTCTGTCACTAGAGATGAAATATTTTCCTCAAGTAGTTGAGAAGGGACAGGGTTCTGTGGTACTTTTGTACCCACTTCAAAATCTTTCTTCTGAGATTTTATGATGCATTATATTTCATCAGTGGGGGCCTGAACCTTTCTGTTATTTCTGATATCACTTGGTGGCATACATGGCTCTGGAAGACTGCTAATGGAGCACTCGATAAATAATTGTCAGCAGACACATGGGATGGAAAGGGCTGCATTTAACAGAGTGGGATTTTCTGTCTTCAGTCGTCCTGGGTAGTGTGGGATGCCCTGGAAGCAGCCTGGGGGGGATTTGCACTTGTAGAACTGCTCTCTTATGAACTTGAATTTCAGAGACCGAATGGTCCCACTGTGGAACTTGCAGCATTTTTGCTGTCAGTGAGGTGTGTTGGGTACTGCTCTGTACAAAGGGAAACTCGCTTGAGTGTCAGGAGAATTAACTGTCCCTTGCTGAGTCCAGGTTTGTTACGGCAGATTCGTTGGAACTGGAATTGTTTATAGTGAATTTTCAGCACCCTCAGAAAAAGCTGTGTAGGAGTTGATAGAGAGCTCCTGTTTCAAGCATTAGTTGAAATAATTAATGGCATTAAGATGTCAGTGATATTTTTTACTCTGTTAATAAGAATAGACATGTTGTCTCAAATGTCAGTAAATTACCAGTGATGTTTTCTTCTCATTTACTCATAAGCTACTGTGATTTCAGACTGCTTGGTAAGAGTAGCATGCCAGAATTGGATAGCAACAGTATTTTCTCTGATGAAGTTTGCCATGTCTGAACTAGTTCATAATGTGTCTTATTGTGCAGTGCCTTAAAAATCCATTTTTTTCCAAGGTCTTTTTTGAGATCTTAGTCATATATAAAGTTCAACCCAAATACACGAGTTTTGGATGAATAAGCAAGTTCTTAATTATCATTAATCATTACCATTTAATCAGGTTGTATTTCCATGAGATTGATTTCTTCATTGAGTTTTGATGGTGCACTGAGGTCCCCATGGTGTTGATCTCTTTTGGCAGTGTTGTGCTGCAATAACTGAGTTTGGAAGGGGCAGTGACTGCAGCAAAGATCCCAGGTGGCCACAGCAGCCTGGCACTGAGACTGCTGCTACCCAGACAGCAGCTGCAGGGCTCTGGAAAGGAGCAGGTTAACATTTTGTGTGACTTGCTAAAAGTGTGCATTGGAATCTGCCCCTGTACGTCCAAATTTGAGGTTAATAATAGGAAAATAATACAGAAACCAGGAGATCGTATTGCTAAATGAAGGATTTTTTTGCTATTCTCTTTTCTTGCATCTTTACCTATTTTTTCCCCTGTGCTGATGATGAACAAGCCACTTAGCTGTTTTTTCTTCCTCTTGAAAAATAGAATGAATTTTTAATATATCATTGATATTTGACCCTTTTAAAAATTACCTGCTTCAGAAATATATTTGTCTAGGGCTCAGCCAAAGCAGCTGTGTTTGAAAAGAAAGAGAACAAATTAGATAACTTTATCACTATATTTAATATGTTGAAATAGAGTAACCCTTCCAAGAAAGTTTGCTGGTTTTGCCATAAATGCCTTGTTTATAACTGTGAAGATGGCTTGTATATAATTTTTATGTGTAAAGACATTGTAAAGGTCCATAAACTTGGAATTACTCTAAAAAATGCCCGTGGTGTATAAATTATACAGTAGGCCTATCCCACCTATAAAAGATCTTTTGTGAATATCACCCTTTGCTCTAATGCTCTGTTTCATGGAAATAAAAACAGTGGTATTGCTTTTCAGGATGTCTCATTAATATATTCAGGAGTTTTTTAAAGGTGCTTAGCTGCCTTATTAATCTTGAAATGTCTTTTTCTTTCAGGATACTTTTCCATGAACTTTTGATAACTCCAGTTGAAGAAAACCCTTAATTTTACTGGTGGAATAGTTTCAAATGGTATTAAGATTGCTGCAGTTGGCATGTTCTGCAGGGAACATCTATTGCCAAAATCCCTCTGGCTGGGTGTAGGTTATCTCTTTCTCCTGTCACCTCCAGGGTTCTGATTCTGTAAAAACCTATCTGTGCATACTTTTAGAAACCCCGTGTTCAGGGCCACCCTTCACATCAGTCTGCTGCTGATACGGTGCCAAGGGGCACACGCAGCAGTCTGGTATCTTAAAGCCCTCACAGGGACAACAATTTGTTTTGTTTGACACAAAATCTGCTGTGAAATCCTTCAGAAATACTGATTTCTCCAGTCAGTGGAGTTTTCAGAAATGAGAAGTATTGGCCAGTCTTATTTTGCTTTTTGTGTTGGTCACACTGCAGCACTTCTCAGAATGATTCCAAGTTGTAAGAAATTATCCAAATTGGGTCTACACCTGCTGTTTTTCTGTGCATGGTTCGAGTTTGTCAGCATGGGTTTTCACCAAGTGGTTGCTTTCACTGTTCATTTTCCTGTGTTCCTCTTGAGGGTTTATATGCTTATTACTGTTTAGGGAGGACTTATGTTTATGTTTATCTGCCATTGGCATCTTGATGTTTGGTCCACTTCCCAGATAACTGATGAATATGGAACACACAGAGGTTCTGTAACAGTGTTTTCTTCACCAGATCATTGAAAGCTTATTCCTGTATTTCGTTCTTCTTTTTCCTAGTCTATTTTAAAAACCTGTAATTAATCTTCTGGCTACCTACTTTCCCATACACTGCACCGAGCAGTTTTATCTCACTCAGACATTTGTTTCTCTGGAAGTTTGTCTCGAGTAAATTGAAAGCATGGCTGTGATGATAGCAGCCAACTCACACAGATAATGAATGTGCTGGAAATGGGGTGACAAAGGATCAAGCACAGATGGAGAAGCAGAATACATCCCTAACTTTGCATAGCTGGGGGTCAGTCTGGGGGTGACTTCCCTCTCTAAAGGTCTTCACCAACTCTTTTACATGATGTTAACCGAGGATAATCAACCAGTTTGATCAGCAGATGCACCACAGTTACCAGTATAGATACCAGTGGCTCTGCAGGTATAATGTAAACTAAATGTGCTTTTGTTCAATGAAGAAAATCCACTGATGAGACTTCTGTGCTAGATAGCTCTGTGATCAACACTGAGGCAAAGAAACCATTTTTATTCTCTGCTATCTCCTCATTTTCTAGCATTGCTATTTATTTGCTGATATTCTATCAGTTTGTGATGAGAGATGTCACAGAAATATTTAATCAGTTATATAATTCTTTACAGTATTTTACATACATCAAATAGTTGTACTTCAAAATAATTACAACTGAACTAAGACTGAGGAGAATTAGTCATCACTTTCTTGGCTGCCATTGATTTAAAAAGCCTGCTTTCTTCTGATTTGGAAAAACGGCTCAATCTTGATTATTTCTCTGTGAACAAGCTTCTCAAGTGCCATTAATTGTGTTCAGAAATGTGTAACATTGTTCCTAGATTCTGTCAGACCCAGGCAGTCTTACAGCTGAGACCTGGAACATGGCTTCCTCCATGAGCAATTCGTATCAGGACAACAAATCCCCAGGATAGGCTTAAAAAAATAATGTAAAAAAATCCTATAGCAAAGCAAGCATGAATTGGGCTCACATTACATCTGCATGATCAAAACAGTCCATTAAACTTTAATCTTCTTCTGAGACTAACTCAGTCTAATACTTAACTGACAGATACTAAGACTTTCATTTTTATATTCAATTCAGTTTTATAACTTCATATTAGCTGAAAGACTGATTCTTTTTATCAGCAACGCCTTCATACAGCATGGCAATGTAGAAATAGCTTGAAGCTGTTAAAACACTTTACTTTCTGAGATTTCTAGATCTCTATCTGCTGTTACCTGCTGAATTTTGTGCAACCTGTGAAGGATGATAGATGAATACTAAGCTGTCACTAGGATGACTGCAGCAGCCGGTGATCAGAATGCTTAAATTTTAATTTTTTATAATTCCATTAATAGTTTCAATCAAGGGAGGAGTTGCTGTAAGAATCATAAAACCTTCCTGACCTCATTATAGTTGTTAGTTAACTCCTGTCTTTCAGGCAAGCTGAAGTCTGTGTGCTGGACACTTGCATAAAAGTATGTTTTAAAGTCTGTGCATGAGGCTATGTAGCTGAACAAATGGCTGAGATTTATGGCAGAACATAAAATCTGAATTGACACTTGAAAATGCAAAACTTAAGACTTCCTGGATGAACAGTCACATTTTGTAGTTTAAAAAAATGTCCCAGACTTTTCAGTAGCAGTGTGCAGTTTAATCCTTGTTGTATCTCACTGTATGTCATGCAATACCAGCCTGTTCCTGGTCTGTTGCTGAGGGGTTGGGTGCCTCTGCTCTGTTTGAGTGCAGGAGGTGATGCCTGCACCTCTGACTTTATATTGTGGCCCTTTCCAGTGATGGCACTTAGCCCTTTATAAGGTTCCAGTTTGAAGGATGTCCATTTTGACTTGGCACCTTGGTCTGGATTTGGTGCTGTGATGCTCTGTGACATCCAGGCCATCCACAGAGCTGGGATCAGGGATTGCTCCTTTCCCTGAATCACAGGAACTTGTAGCAAAGGGTACTCTGGAAAATGTAGTTTTAAGGGAGAAGAGTGTGAAAATTTCTACTCTAGCCTTCCTCCTGAATATGCAAATATTCATGTTGGAATATTCTTTTATTGAATATGTATAGCATGCACTCAGTATTAATCTGTCTTTTGCAGATGAGCAAGAACTGAGTATTCTGAAAATGATTCTAACCTTTGCTAGATGGCAATATACCCTTTGGTGAAATAGCAGCTGCCAGGTATGAGAACTGGGAATTTACCCACTCCCTCAGGGATCTACTTTGAACAGCAGCCATTTGTTCTGCTTTGTCAACAAGATAGCAGTGAGATCAGCCCGGGACTGAGCAGTGACTGCTCCTTTGGTCTCTTCCTTCTGACCTGGTTAGGTGGGAGGCTGAAACTTTTCTCTTCTCATGGCACTAGTTTCAGCAGTTTTGTGACAGTGTGCCTGTGGGGGAGTTTCTGCTATCTTGGTGCCTTAATGATGCAACTTTTAATTTGCTGTTCACTGAGAGTCAAGCAGATAAATGGCAAAAAGGCTGGTGAGTTTAGAGGCACTTGTTCAGTAGGAAAGAGCTGGTGGCAGCACTAAATATGTCATTAATATGAATATGATAAGCTCTGGTGCTCTCAGTGCCATGATTTAAAAGGTGAGATTTGGTCAGTCCACAGAGAACTGTGATCAGAAATTATTGCTGGAACTGTGACCTCCTTCTCTCAAGCTGTGCTGGGTGGGGTGGTACAGCTTAGCTCAGCAGAGTCCTGCTCTGGAGCAAGATACAAACTTCTCTCTTGGGGGAGAAGTGCTCTCAGCACTTGCTTTCAGCTGCCAGTCGTGGTGTTCCTGTCACCCTGGTGCTGAGCAGCTGCTGGGTGCTGTGTTCTCACACAGGTGGCAGATATAGGACTTGAATAATTTTAGCAGATGTTAAACTGATTAGAAGGTTATGACAGGCAACTACTGGCATGTCTCCTCAGAGTGCAATGTCATCTTTTATTCCCTTGGTGGGACTCAGCTGGGCTCTCACACTCAGTGTCTGTTTTAGGCTAATTTCTTAAAGAACACCAAAGGCAGGGGTTAGGGCTGGGGGTGTTTGGTTTTCTGTTGCTTGTTTTGGTTGGGTTGGATTTTAGGGGTTTGGTGTTTTTTGACTTGTTTGTTTGTTGTTGTAGTGGTTTGTATCCATTTCTAAAGTGTCCAGCAGGAGCATAAATGGAACTGATAATTTGTACCATCTGTGACTATTTACAAGAGAATTCATCAAACCTGAACTAAAGACAAACTAACAAATGTATTTGAAAATAACCCCCTGAATACAGGCCATGATTTGAAGTGAAAGTAGAAGCTCTGCTCCTACCAGGATCAGTCATGTAGAGCTTGTTCCTATGCAGAGTCTGGGTGCAAATTTTACCTCTAACTCACTTGCTTATTATGCATATCTAGCTGGACACCTGCATTTCTTCTCTTTCACCAGCTCTTTTCAGAGATGAAAAGCCTTTCAGCAGCAAAAAAGCATTTCAGAAAGTGGCTGGAAGCACTGGAAAAACACTGAAGTATTTCTGGGTTTACGTAATTTGAGGGTGAGTGAAGTTACATGACAGAGCTTAAGATGGTCTAGCAGCTGTGTCAAAACTGAAAGAAAAAAGCTTTTCCTTTCTATTCCTTCTGTCTGCCATGGTCTCATTCCTAGTCTTAACTGACTAGCCCAGCAAATATAAAGTCTTGTTTGGTAAATTCAGTCCCAATGATCACAAGAAGTAGTGCAAGGAGAATGATCTTGGGTCTGTCTAGCCAAGAGATGAAGTAATGAGGGAGTCACTGCTCCTTGTCACCCTTTGGGTTTGCCATTTCTTTTACTCTGGCTTAAACAAATGAGCAGATTCAAACACTGTTGTGTTTTTGTGGTTTGTTTGTTTGTTTTTGTGGGTATGTTGGTTTTGTTTTTTAAATAAGCCCTGAAGCCCAAGGGATGGAAGCTGCTATTGGTTTTCCTGTGTTTGCATTGGAGTTCTCCTCTCGTGGAGCTCTTGACCCTGTGGTTGGCATCCCAGTTATCAGAAACCTTGCAGCCTTTGTTGGAAAGCCCTGATGTCCAGGTTTCCTTTAGGCTTGTGTTAATATTAAGCAAATCAGACAACCAGGCAATTCGGACACCAAATTCCAGATGCTTGCCTTATTGTCCAGAGTCTAGGGCTGTGTTTACCTTGGGCTCTCAGGAGTGACAACATTGTATTAAGGATTTCCCACTTGGCTGGACACCCAGGCTGCCACTGGAGTTCTGTAGCATTACTGAAAACTCTTCAGACAAGGTTTTCAGCAGGGAGAATTAGCTAATATCAAGCTGTGGCCTGCCAGGGCTGGGCAGATGGCTTGTCTCAGCCTGCTCTGAGTGGGGTGCTGCCCCTGTGCTGTGCTGCCCCTGTGGCAGGACAGGAGGTGAGGGAAGGCATTAATTCAGTCCTGGCTGCATCTCTGGGGGGTGTGCAGACATTCCAGGCTGGGTGTGTGATGTCCAGTCTGGAGCTGCAGAACCTTCATTGATCACCACCAGTTTTGTACATCTCTCTCACAGGATCTGTCTCTCTTCTGTGAAAAATCCCAGCTTTTAGTCTCATACTGTTTTTCCTTTATTTCTAGACCTGAGGCTTCTTTGTGACCATCCAATGTTTTTGCTTTGTTGGAGCTGTTACTCTCTTAGTTGGCTGATTTGATGAACTAACCTCAGCATTAAGCTGCAGCCTGGGCTGAAATACTTGGAAACTTTGGGACTTCTTTTCAAAAATAGAACCTGAGATCTCTCTTAACATTTATGCAGGCAAGAACTAAAACAAATCTAGTATTTAGCAATAAGTTAATGAATTACTAAGTCTTCATCCAAAGTCCCTACTTGGAGTGGTTTTTTGAAACCAAAGAAAAAGGCTTATACAATTTTATTTCAAAACAGAAAAAAATCAATAGCTAGGGTTTTGTGGATTTTAGTAGGAAAAGTAAATAAAACTTAATACAAAATTTCTATTAAATTCAATTTAAATTTATTTTAAAGGAAAGACAGCTAATATATCTTTTTGGGGCAAGAAAGGAGAAGAAATTAATTGTTCTTTGTGAACAGCTTTCAGTGGTTAGAAGCTGTGAGTGCAGACAATACATTTTATTCTTGTCACTTGGAAGCAAAAAGCAAACACAATTAAGGGGACATTTCATCAGCTCTGGTAAGGAATCTGAATATCATAGATGCAGCTGCTGGTGCACTCTCTTGTGATAAGCTCAGTGTAGCAGAAATGGAAAAAATCAGTATCCACATGAATGAGGGAGAGGTTGATTCATGGCTGTGTGATCCATTTTAATGAACACCACACTTTCCATTTGCTCTCCTTTCACACCAAACAATGGAGCTCCCCTGAAGCACCTGCAAGGTAATAAATGGTCTCCCACTGCCAATAACAGAGTTCACCAATAGTCCAAAACATTTCTGTCAATAAATCTATTAAGATTTACATGAAGGACATCACGTGCTGGATGAACTGAAGGGACAGGGAGAAAAGGGGAGAGTTTAGGGTTTAATAGAGGGAGATGGTTGCCCTCGAAAATTAATGACCCAGATCACTGCAATATAAAGTTTTTTTGTTTTTTTTTTCCTCTCACAACAAGTGCTGTGCAGGCATATGTAACATAGCCTCTACATATTTATGCAGATTAATGATTATACCCTTCCTACTAAAAATAAGGCATTTTTTCTTCTGATGCAAAATAGAAGTACTGTAGCTAAGATCTTAATTCCTTCTTTCTGGGAGAAAATATCAGAATATTTTCTGATTGCTCTATATTGTTCTGCAATTAGTTTTTTTCAAAGGGGTGTTTGAAATGAAATAGATTTTTTTTCTCTCTCCTATCAGAAATAAATATGGGAATTACTTGAATGAATAAAATGGCTGAAAGATATAACTTGCCAGTATGTTTTTAGTAATAGTATTAAATATTGATTATTTTGCTGTATGATTGCCAAAATGAGAATCTTCATACTGGCACTTGTAGTAGCTACTAAATTACATTGATTTGAACCTCTTTTTACCTATAGGGTTTCATAATTCAGCATTTGTCAATATCAAATCAATCCAGTGCAAATTGCAGGTACTCTTTGACTCCCAAAAAAGTGAAAAGACCAGTAGACTTTTTACAATAACAGCAAAGCTTCAAACTTTCAGTCCCGCTCACCTACACAGTATTTTAAATTAGGGAATAGAATGTGATGACTTTTAAAAATTAACTTTTAAATTTGTAAGTGTAATAATTTGTGGTGTTTATGAGAAGAAGAAATAATAGAACCCACTAGAACACAGTCTCAGAGATTAATAATAATAGTATCAATAATAATAATAATAATAATAATAATAATAATAATAATAATAATAATAATAGTGTAGGAAGGAACACTGGCATAGTTATTATTCTGTTATTCTCTCTTGATGCTCTGATGAAAAGCCTCTATCAGGGACTCCAAGTGCCCCGTGCAGTCTTTCTGGCTTTAGTATTTTTAAATGTGCACTAGAGCTGGATGGACACAATCCAATTACTTTCACTTAAGATTTAGTTCATTTTGAAGCAGGCTTGCAGAATTGCTTGGCTGGGACTGTGACCCACTTATATCAGGATCTGTCTTAGGGAGAAACTCTTGCTTTCTTTCCTTGTTTTTGGGAAAGAACCATATGGCAACAGTTTGGAATATCCTTGTATGCTCCAAGATGCTCCGTCATCTCAAAGTCTCTGTCATGAGAACACTCTGTCATCTGACTTGTTTGTGCAGTATGTGTTGGATGGTTCTCTGAAAACAATATAACAGCACTTTTCAAAATGATGCAGAAATCAGAGACCTTCCCCAGGGTCATTAAGTGATAAAACCAGATTTCAATTCAGTCTCTAATTAGGGCTGTTCCAATGAAGCTGTTTCCTTCACGCCTTCCAGACAAAGCTGAAATGTTTTTCCAGGTGAAATAGCATCCCAATAAGATTTTTTTTTTCCATTATAGTTTGAAATTCGAGAAGGAGTTATTGTTACCAGAAAAGGCTGCATTTTGCTTTCTGGGTGATACAGAGTCCAGATTTCATGGATTGATCTGGAATGGAGAATGACTGCATTCTAGACTGCCTCAGGCTTCTAGTTTGTAACCATGGGGTTTAGGGTATAATTTATTGGATGCCAGCTTCTCACAGTTTATTGTTTACAGATAGTAACTCATGAAGATCTGGTAGTGCTTTCTCCCTCTAGTGCCCAGCCACATGGAGCTGTGAGTGGGCTGTAGTGTTTGAGTTAACAGATCTGGGTAATTTAGCTCAGATCTTGTGTTCAGTCCTTGCTGCCAGCAATCTACTCCAAAAAAAAAAAAAAAAGTTTTAATCCATTTATATTTGTTGTGTTTAAAAATGTGGCCTACCTGGAATGTGAGCCTGCCTTGCTGGCAGTGGCACAGTTACACCCAGTCATTTCTGCCTTGTTCTGTCATCACTGCAGAGCCTTGATTCCAAAGGTATGGAAAGGAAGTTGCTCTTTCTTGGCTTGGCCTGTCCTGCTGCCTCTGATGAACCCATAGAGACTGACTGACATCATTTGGGATGTGCCTGGGGCTGCTGGGGCTGCCAGGCACCTGCACCATTCCCTGCCTGCCCCCCGTGTCTGGGAACCCACCTGAAATGGGTTTTTGTCCCTGCCATTGCCTCGTGTCCCTGCACACAGGAGGTGAACCTGAGCACTGAGGGTGTGTCTCTTGTAGGGTGCACTGAGTGATCCTTCCTCATCCCAGCCCAGAGGGACACAATTCTGTGGACCTGTTCCCCACGTGGAGTTAATTGTGCCAAGTGTAACATGGAGGGAATCCAGAGAGAGATTGGGCGTGCAGAGAATTAAATCTCAGGTCTTTCAAGATTAGGAGTTTCACTGACTGTAATTATGTCTCAGATTTCAGTAGATAACTGCTTTGGCAAAATGACCATTCTCATGCTTTGCCATGAATCCAAAATATTTCAGCATATGAAATGCTATGAAGTATTTTCTTTGTTATAATTAAAAGGCTTGAAAGCCATTCTTTCATTATAATAGCCTTTCTTTTTTAGTAATGGTTCAAGAGCAGACTTTTTCCCCTGTCAAATGCCAGTTTACCTTGAAAGTATTTTCTTGATTGCTCTCAGTATCTGAAGAAAATATTGGAGCAAACAATTTAGTGTACTCTCTGTATAGCTCTGTATTAGTCTTTATGTAAGTAATTGTAAACCATGTTGGGTATACAAGGATTTTTAAGTGTAAGAATTCTTGTAAGACATCTGCTTCACACATGCTTTGTGATTCATATTTCTGTTGCCTCCTATTACTTTAAATGTTGGACTTGATTTTTTTTTTGCATGCTTTTCTTGTATAAATGATTTTTTAATAATGCTTATGGATTATGGCTCTGGTTGTGCTTAAAAGAGCTACTGCATGCAACAGTGGAATGATCAGGTGGCACTTTTGGCTTAGGGAGGGCAGGTCATTCTAATGAAAGGCCAGTGGCATCTCTTTATCCTGATGGGGCAACCAAGCCTGGCAGCACTTAGATGAGGATTGTCAGCTTTTGGATTGAATTGCTAGCCCATTTTTTTCCAGGCAATTCATATATGTGTCTGGGAAAGAAGTGGTCAGAAGGATGGATTTCTTCTGCTTTTGGCTTGGGGATTTTCTTATGGAATTTTAAAATAAGTTTGGTATTGCTGAAATAGAATGATGCAGTGGGTTCTGGGCAGTAACAGTGAAAGTTGCACTAAAATGTAACAGCAAAGAAGTCTTTATTTCCCTGAAGCCTTTCAAGCTTTTTATTTAACTAATTAAAGAGAACAGACTCCCATGCCACCACTTGGATTTAGCACCTTCTTTTCCCTCTGAGAGCCTTGGCAAAGGCAGAAACTTTCTGCCTAATTCTTGTGCAGTGTGTGCTGCAATGTGCCAGGCTCTGCAGGGATATCATCACAGGGAAACACAAAAGTGCAGCTGATTCCAAAGTTTTCTACACTAAGTTGTTGGATTTGAGGGTTCTTTTCAGTGATGATGTTGGGTTTGGGTGCTGGGTCAGACTGGATGTCACTCTGCAGATAAGACTTGGCACCATGGTCTGCATGGTCAAATACTCTCCTCCTACTCTTGAATAAAAGGCTCTGGTCTGCTTCAAACATCTCCAATCCTCCACATGTTTGAACCTTCAAAGCACAACATTAAAATGACTTTATCTTTTGTAATGCCCTTAAAGCTTTCCCTGGATGTGATAGCAATGATTTTGACTTGAGTGCTTTATGTGAAGGAGCAGGAACCTTGCAACAGACAGTCCTTCCCACCTGCCCCTGGTTTGTGTGCTGGATTGGCCCCTGCTTTGGGCCCCCAAGTTGTGGCAGCTGGCAGGATGCAGTGCTGCATGAAGAGGTGCCCAGTGTCTGTCCCTTGTGCTCTAAAAGCCATCTGAACCTCAAGAAATGCTAAATTTTCTCATGAAGATCTCAAGGATGTTATATATTAGCTTTTAACCCAGCTAGTTAAACAAATATATGATACCTTTACTTACAGTGCAGATGCTTTCAGCAGAAAAGTAACAGTTTTTCCAAAATTTTTCATGGTATAACTGCTTCCCCTAATGTACTTGCAGTCATTTCTTGCACCAATAAAAAGGGATTTTGAGCTATAGATCTTTGAAACAGCAGCCACATCCAGTTGCTAATTAGATAAGTGCCAGATGTTGGCTCCCTTTTTCTCATCTATCTCATGCACATCTCATCACTTTTTCTTTTGCATAGATCCCTCCTTGTTATTTATACAGAGCAGGAGTTAGAGCATAGACCCTCACACATTTTCCTTTGTTGATCTGTGTGCTTCTGGCTCTCACTGGTGTGTCAGACATTCTTTGCAAGAGGTCAAAATGACATTTTTCATGAAGACCTGCAGGCAGGGCTGCAGCCCTAGTCCAGATGTGTTTGTGCTGATGGCAAGGGCTGGTGTCCAGTGTGGCCCTGCAAGGATTCCTCCGTGTTTGGAACAAAGAGGTTCCCCCTCCTCACCCTGTCAGGCAAGACAGAGACCCCTCTGTCAGAGCTGCCTGGGCCAGGGCCCCAGGGAGAGTGCAAGCCACTAGATGGGGACAAAAACTGGCTTAAACTGTCTTTCTGTCCTCCTAAATGTCAGCTGGATTTATGGAGGGAATGAGCTGGACCCCTTGGAGCCTGGCTACCCCTTGTGCTGCATCACAGGTGCTCTAAAGGAAAGAGACAGGGAGAGAAAAGGTGTCTGAGTGCAGTGCTGATGAGCTGCTGTTTGTGTTCCTCCCTTGCTTGGCTGTTCTCTTAATTAATAGGATAATTTGCCTGTACAGTTACAGTGACTTCTTCCATAAATGGGAGAAAAGAGGAATGGACATGTCCTACTTGGATGTGTGCTGAATGCATTTGGACACTGTCCTAACATGGCCTCATTGGAGTTAACTTACTCTTGAGATGAAGAGAGGAATTCACACAGCAGATATGCTAAAGGCGTAGCTCAGCCAGGACCAACATCTCTGATTTTTTAGCCTTTATCTTACCAGTTATCAAGGTTTCAAATTAACTCCCCTGATTTTTAAAGGCGAGTTCTATCATGTAGAGTTGGTCTTGGCTAAGAAAGTAAGAAAAATATATCAAATTAGTGCAGAAATTAGTGGCTCTCCTTCCACAGCCAAAGTTTAGCTAAAGAAGCAAAAACACATGATGAAATTGCTGCCTTTTAATAATTTTTGCTGCATAATTTTCAACATTTTTAAAACTATAAATCATTAAGTTTTGCTAAAACTGGTGCATTTTTGCCTTCTTTTCCTCCTTGTAGATGCAGATTTTGGGGGTGAAGTCAAGAGGGAGGACTGTGCCTGCTGCTGGGTTTATTTACACTTTCCTGTAGTTATTTCCACCTGCCATCACCGTATTTTTAATCTCTGAGAGCATTTGGCATGTTAACAGAAGTTAGCTAAATTTAGCAGTTGCCTTTGTGAAATGAGCCCTTCCTCTGATTTTTAATATCATGTGTGACCACATAGCCAAGTGACAGGCAGTGAAGGGGAGAGGAAGCAGGAGTGGTTTTTGTCAAGCTGAAATGTGGGGAGTTGCATTTCTCTTCCCTGTGCCAGGGCTGAATTCCTTTGGTGTGGGGTGAGTGAGGTGGTTTATGTGAGCAGCAGCTCCCCCTCAGTGCCCTTTCCACTGCCCACTTCCATCACCAGTGCACTCCCAGCCCTGCTTGCTGCCATCACTCAGCTCAAACCTTGCTGCTTGGGAGTTGTGAGGCTTTTCTTTCACTTGTACTGCCTGGGTTTGGTTTGTTGGTTTGGTTTTTTTGTTTTCCTATTGTGTTATCATCTGAATGGAAGTGATTTGCTGTGATCTTGGGGTGAGGGTTTTTTCACATGAAGGAAAAAAAAGCATTTACTGGGCCTCATTTACTTTGAGGCTCAGTTAGATGCAGGAGGAATACCTAACAGGTCAAAGGAGTGCTGGTTAGAATCAATTATTGACCTGCTTTGATCAAAGTGATCTGAGAACTTTGGAATATCTAGGAACAGGCACTCTGTCCTCACAAGGTAGGGATTTTTCTTATGAAAAATCACATTTGCTTTGGAAAAGCATTCATAGATTTGTATCTGCTGTGATAAATTGGATTTAATGATCAGCAGGGCGGTGCACTGATTAATCCTTTTACTATAACCAAATTTACTGCATCAAATTTATTTCTTAAGGGACTGTTTGACTCTTCTGTGCAATGAGCAAAAGAAACTTGGCAATCCTGTGCTGAGATACAGACACATGCAGATTATGCAGATTCAGTGTCTGTTGTGCTGTGTTTAATCTTGGTTTATTTAGTCTATGATATGCCACTCAAATGTGTCTGGTTGGGTTTTTTGATTTTTGGGTTTTTTTCACTTCTCTTCCAGATTTATAATCCTACAGAATTATTTCACATTTCTGTAGCTCTTAGTTTTATTGTAGCCCAATGTGTAAGCAACTTTTTGAGGTGGCTGATTCTGGAAGGAATACAAGATCTGTCTAGAAATGCAGTGACACTACAGAACCCTCTGAGATGGGGAGCAGAGTGGTGTCCAGTGAGGGAGCAGTGGAGAAAACATTTGGAAATTCAAACATAATTAAGTAGGACAGCATTTGGCATAGAACAGCCACATTATGTGCCAGGCACTGTGGAGGGGGAAATGCTTAGGCTCAGGTTCCCATCCAGGGGTTGTCTTTTCAGTATGCTGCTGGAGCATGCCTGCTACCAGAAACATTTAATTTAGACCAAATTCCTCTGAATAGAAGAGTCTGAGAAAGTGCCTGGTATCGTTATTACCCTGCACTTGATGATGAAAAACAGTTGATGTTCAGCCTTCTCTCTCCTGGGGGCAAAAATGAAGCCTTGAACACTCAGTGTCTGAGCCCTGTATCTCAGAGGCAGCAGTGATTTGGAGATCTTCCATAAAACACCAACTTCCCCACGTGCTGCTGCCTTGTCTTGTCCAGCAGGGTGGGAGGGCACAGGGCAATTGGCTGCACCTTAACAGTGCTGTCTATTTCTTGTGCTGTGTTAAAGTTGTGTTAGAATGCATGACATCTGACCTCGAGACAGTGGTTGTGTGAGATGAAGTTCTATTTTATTTGTGTACTGAAGTGCATTTACAGTAACAGGATCAGCTTTTAGAGAGTTTGCTTTTACAAAGAGCTGGCACAATGGCTTGGGCTAAAGATAGACCATGGGCATTGCCAAGACCTAATAAGGGCTTATAATATCATGATGATTAGCAGGCTAAATCAATCCAATTCTGCAAGAAGGAGGCAAATTCTTTGCATGTCACTTTAAGTGATGGTAGAGGTTTTGACAGGATTTTTGCTTGCCAACTGCTGTAAATTCTTGTGCAAAAGAATGTGTTTTTCTTTTCAGTTGTAGTCACAACGTGAGATATATGTGTTGAGAAATTAAGCTGAAATATAGAAAATGTATGACTAATTTAAAAATTACATGCGCTGTGTACGAGTATTCGTGTGTCTATAGAGAGGCACCTATATGTATATATGCACACACTTCTGATGAATAAGCTTTGACAGTCTTTCTAAACAGTAATCAATTTCTCTTTGTCCTTTATGAGATCAATAATATGAGCAACACGCTAAGAATTTTCTAGGCTCACGCAGTCTGTTTCTATAGAAAGTGCTTTCTTTAAGTCTGTATCCAAGAGATCACCACCCTGGCATAGAGGAGGAAAATAATACAGAGCTCTTGCAGGCAGAGACAAATAGTTTTCTACCTCAGTACACATCTCTGCCTCTAAAAGTGTGCTGCAGCAAGGAAATCCATTTACAGTTTTACTTTTACATAACAGTTGCAATGCCCTCAAGAGCCCCTGGTTGTTTCCATATTCTCTTCTTCAGTTGTGCTGCAGTGTAGCTGCAATGAAAAGCCTGTTTATGGAGAGCTGGTGTTGTGCAGAGTGTCTCTCAGCAAGCCTTACAGGTCAAAAGCATGTGTTTGTCATCTTTGGAGGGATTCTCAGATAATAATATGGAGGTTCCTACTTTTTTCAGTTCAAGAGTTATTAACCGAAGTGCAGGTGCCTTTTACTATATCAGTCTTGCTGTAGGCACACAGATGAAGGCAAAAAAGTGGGTGGGGATGGATTTGACTTGTAATTGCCACAGTCTGTGTCTGGGGAGTCCCTGTGCTCAGTGCCCTGCCTGAGGAGTGATGGGCAGCCCGTGCACCCTCTGCACAGCTGGAGTGCATTCCTGGGGTGCATTCCTGGGGTGCATTCCTGGGGTGCATTCTTGGGGTGCATTCTTGGGCTGCCTGTGTTAGCTCAGTTTCTGTGACTCCTTCACCTTGGAGCCCTTTTTTCTTTACCTGTGTGTGTGCAGTGACTGGATTTCTGCATGCAACAACAATCTCATTTCATGTCATGTGCTTAGAGACCTTCTCTTGGTTCAGATCTGCAGTTTCCTCACCAGTTGTGCCTGCCCCTTTTGTTGAGATCCACACTTGTTCCTCACTTTTCAGCAGGCTGGGAGACTCTGTGAGTTTTTTTCCTTCTTCTCCTCTGATCCTACACCAAATAGAAGCTTGTTTACTATCTCCTGCATCTTAACCCGTGTCCCACTGACAGACATGTTGATGCATTTTCCCTGTGTGTCTTTTCCACTCTGATCAGCCAATTGTTTTTTTCCTAAGCATTTTCAAATGCTCTTGTCTCTGCTAATATTTTTTTGGATCAACTTCCCCAAAAGAAATCACAAAACCTATTAAATTTTCTTCTGTCATCAGTAATTTTGTTTATACTACTGAACTCAACATGATCTTAAAGCAGAGAACTGGACTTGTGCATTAGACAGGCAAGTGCAACAAAGGAAACCCACAGATAACAGAGAATATTTGGCCTGGCACCTGGTCAGCAAAACCAGATCTGTAAACTGAATATTTGGACAAAATGCAGTGCTGTTAACAAAATGTGGGAAAATAAGCTAATTTTAGTTTGGGATGTCTTAACTGGAATTTTGCATCTAACATGAGGGAGGGACATTTATTTGTTTTTCCTGGGATTTTTGAGCCTTCAGCTAGGACATGGATGCCATCATGAGTATCACCCTTTAAGACAGACATATAAAAATGAGAGAAATATGTATGGAAAGAAATAAAAATTAGAAGTTCAGCAGATCTAACCTCTGAGGGAAGGTCAAGGAAATTAGATTATTTTGCTGTAGGAAAAAAAGGCTGAAGAAAACCACAGTAACAAATATCGAGCCTGTAAAAGATGCTACAAAGAGGACTCTGATTTCTTTGTTTCTGTATCCTCTGAGGCTAGAACAAGAAGTAATCAGCTTTAATTGTAGGAAAGAAGGTACAACACAGGTATTTGAAAACCCCAAACTTTTCCACTGTTAAAAGGGTTGAGCAGTAGAAACAGGCACCTGGGTGTGTGGTAGGGCATCCTTTGAGAGTTTTTCTTAAGGAACTATTAAGAAAACATCTGTCAGGGGTTGTCTTGGGTATTCTTGATTTTCAATAGCTCAGGAGATGGAGCAGATGATTTATGGAGATTTTTGTCAGACTATTTGTATGTTCCTGCCGTAGACTGTAGCCTCTCATTTTTACTGTATTTTGATTGCTATAATACAAAATTGAAATAGTTCAACAGAACTCTTCCATGAGCTGTAATAAGATCTCACAATGAGAAATGTGGTGGATATTGCAGGAAATTCATTTTATGTGCCATAGAGCAGGTGTTGTACATCTTAGAATAGGGGCCATTGTGTCTTGTGGTAATGGCAGTATGAGTTTGGGAGTTTTCACAAAGTGGTGTTTTCCACACTTGCTGGTTTGTCAGGCTACTGCTTTTTTTATTATTATTATTATTATTATTTTTCCTTACAAGTCCAGCCTGAATGTATTTCTTTTTAAAACAGTGTAAAAATGCTTTTGCCATTTCAGCTTGTTCTGTATACTCCAGAAAGGGAGAGGCAGAGGAGACAAAACAAACAGGAGAACAACCCTCAATTCAGTTTTAAATACAAAAAGCTACACATTCAAAGACATTTTCTACCTTTTTTTTGAGGTAAAAAAGCTCATGTTAGATTATCTCATCTGGCCTTGACTTGCTTTAATTTATTAACAGTATCAATACTGGTGCCAAAATGATTCCTGGTGATGGCACAGAAATGTGTTTGTATTCAAGAGCCAGCACATCTCCAGGTACCACCTGAGGCTGGTGTGTGTGTGCTCCTGTGTGGATGCACACGTCCTTATTGAGGCCTTTCTTTGCATCAGTGAGATGCTGCTCTGTCATCAACAACTTCATCCCATTTGTGCAATTCTCTTGCTTTCTGAGCACGTCTGAGTATTTGCCAGAGTGAAGGTTGCTGGGAAGGAAACCTTTCATATTGTGTTAGGAAATATACAATCAAGTTTGCAAATGTAGCAGTTTAATAATTTCTTTAATACATTTTATTTGATGGAATAGATAATTTTTCTAAAGTCTTGGTTTAGGCTTTCCTTAAAGTGCATTTCCCCATGATGTAAACTCTGTGAACATGCAACTCTTGTGAACAATTCATATTTAACATATTTCACCTGTAGATAAATGACAGCTTTCATCCTGATGGTAATCTATTTCTCATTAATTAGAAAATGCTTGCTATAGAGACTGAGAAACAAGTTATTGGAACAGTCACTACTGGTGGCTGTGTAGGAGGAAAGTTCATCAAAAACTCCAAATATGTAATTTTATCCCTTTTGTAGGAGACTTTAATATGATATGATAATTATGAAATTTTATATTATTTTCTTGGACTTTTATATATTGTTTTGGTTTTTTTAATCAGCTGGGGTTTTTTTATTGCATCAGGAACTAGGAACACCTTTTTCTGCAACTGTATAAACTTAACACGATGTACCCTGCCTCAGACTAATGGGTGATTTCTAATATAATTAAAAATAGTTCCTTAGAATTCTGACTTAACACAATACTTAAGCACGTGCTCAAATCTTAAATACATTAAAAACTAAATTTAAGCACTGAAGAATGCAGGAAAATGTTTCAATGGCTTTTATTTGTTTAATATGCATAGATCAAAAGACAATTGCACTACTAATTCCTTATTCATTTCACAACCATTCTCAAAGCACATTTAATAAATGTTCCAGTCCTGAGGTCTTTGCAGGAGTCATGTCAAGTTTTCAGACTCAGGGCCTGAATAGTGACACTTTTATGGACCAAAGCAGCTTTTTGTTATCAGTCTTTTCTCAACTCTTCAGTAGTTCATTGTTTTCAACAACTAAAAAGGGGTTGATTATCACAGAGAAGCCAAATGAGATCACCCATGAATTGTAGGAGTTCTGTCTGTACCCTATGAGCATTTGTAGCACAAATAGGATTTTTTTCAGAATTGTATTATGTCTTTATAGTCAAGATTGGAGTGTTTGGAGTGGGGAGCTGTTAAAGAGGCTTGAAATGAGGTGCTGTGAGAAGGGAGTTTGATTGGAAATGTAGAGAGCAGTGAAATCCACCTAAGCAGTCAATTATGGGTGCCACTGTATTATCAAAGGAACAGAATTAGTACAGCCCAGAAGAAAAGGGAGTGCACAGTATGACAATAGCCCAGGGCTTATCTGAGAGGAATTAGTAAAATGAAATTATTTGCAGTACACAGTGCAGACATTATAGACAGTAATGGGTGAAAACAGAGGAGAGGAAACAGGTGTAAGTCACAGCAAACATTCTGCAAAAACACCACTTAGGCATTTGTGTGATTTCTATTGGTTTTGCAAGGGCATGATCAGTTACCATGACCAGTTACTCAAGAAGCATGGATTTTCCAAACCCAGCAAACCCACCCTGCAGGGCTCTGTGCAGACTGTGTCCTTGTAGAGTATACACACCCACCGTGGGTCTGTTTTTTGTTAAAGGAACTTGCCCTGGCCACTTGCATCATCCAGTGAGGAGATGCTTATGTTAAATTCATGTATGAGAAAACTGAGGTACTTTTCTCTCATGTTGGTGTGGTGATAAATTTTTTCAAGTATGTTGGAAGCACGTTTAGACTGAGAGCTGCACCCCTGGAAATTGTACATTCCCCCCATCTGGGAAGCTCCAGAGTTCTGAGGTGTGTCCTTCAGCATGTTCACTACCTGGGCTTCAGTGCTGAGCTCCACTACTCTTTCCACAAAATTTATGTGAGGTTTTTGGATGTTTTTGTAGTTAACTGCCAAAGAGAAATCAGTCTTTCACAATTTCCTGGTTCCTGGGCCATTTTGTTACAGTACACAAATGAGCTGCTATGCAGAAAGGGCTGTAGTAGGGTGAGTCACTCCAACTGCTATTACCAAGGAACAAGCTGCTCAATTACATTATATGACACCACATCTACTACTTAATATTTTTCCCTAAAGCTTCCTCTGGCCTTTGTTATATCACTGCTCTTCTGTTCCTAATGTGGAAATAAAATGTGATGTGTGAGTTTGTGCCTTATTTCCTCTTGTTCTCTGGTACTTTTTTACTTGAGAAGCTCTTTAGAAGAACTGGCCATCACTGCAGGTTCTGCAGGCAGTGCTCTCTGCAGCCCCTGGGTTCTTTCATTCAAACCTTGTTTCAGGCCATATGTATCCTAATTTTACTGCACTGAAAATGTTTAGTAGAAATTTGTCCAAATCTAATCAGAAACT
Organism: Trochalopteron elliotii; assembly: GCA_024734555.1. NCBI lineage: Eukaryota > Metazoa > Chordata > Aves > Passeriformes > Leiothrichidae > Trochalopteron > Trochalopteron elliotii. The sequence goes on from JANPWX010000087.1 coordinate 6,433,046, forward strand.
GGTGTATTTGTTTTGGAGCTCATAAACATGATTTAAGATAATAATTTCCCAGAGCTTATTTCTGCATTCAGCAATACTGAATTATTCTACCCTTCTAGCCAAAGCCTTTTCAGGATGGAGCAGAAGAGTGAAGTCTAATTTATAAGTTGTGCTGAGGTAAAATCAGATGTTCCTGTTAAGTCTTGCTCCCCAGGTTTCACAAGATCTGTAATTTAAGTGCTAGAGATGGTGTTGCCTGCCTGTGTTTGACGAGAAAGTCAGAGTTGGGGACATTGATTTGCCACTGGGAGCTGAAACCATTAATTGAAGCCGTGGCGACAAATCCATTTCTTTGCTCTGCTGCGTGCATCCTGACTTCACAGTTTTTGCTACAATCAAAAATTCATTCATGCAAATGCACCTTTCGTGATCAAAGTAATCAATTTTTCTGACTTGTAATTGACAGACTCAGGATTTTAGAGATGTCTCCACGTGTCACTGAATTCCCCAAAGGAGCTGAGCACTCCCAGGGTGGGACGAGTGTGGAGGGATGGGACACCAAAGCAAACCTGAGCATGAAGTACTCAAAATGCTGCCAGCTCTGAGAGTGGTGTGAGACAAGGCCCTAGAATATAGATCTTTGAGATGAACATATTGGGTTTGGGGTGTTTGTTTTCTAATTTATAATCACTTTAATTGAGTGTACCAGAGAAGCTGTAAATTAAATACAATAGTGAGGTAGATTTTTTTATTTTGTCTGTTTGTTTTTGTACTTGCAGACTTGGGCTCTGGAAACTTTGTCTAGTTCTTTCAGGTTGTTTTTTTTCATCTATTAGTTCTTGTGATGGAGAGAAAGAAAGCATTTACTCAGGAAAGGTTTAAAGAGGAGGCTTTTAATCTAATACATATAAAGTACAGTGAAACACTACTAATGGAAGCTTCATGAATAGATATATTTTTATTAGTTGGAATTTGGGGAATTATCTGAACATCCCAATAACAAATATTTTATCACTTATTGATAGCATTTGCACTGATGTAAATCACAAATATCTCTGCTGTCAGGTTCATGTTGGCCTAATTGAGATTAGCAAATAGCCTTTTCCATCCCTACAGTTCCTGTGTGTGAATAAATATACAACTTCAATGCTACGTTAACTGGCAAGTGCATGGGATTATTTATGTTTTGCTGCTGCCTTTTCTTAGCCTTATTGTACTGAGGTGTCTCAAAAGCTTGGCTCAGTTTGGGATGTTGGAAGCTGTAGGTTTTTGTGACTTGTTCTTTTAAGTCTGTGTCAGTGTGAGTATAAGAGTCATAGGTGAAAAATTAAGAGGATCTTTGGGAGAAATTATGGTAGAAATGTTTATTCTTGGCCCTCTTGTCACTCGACCTGTGGGCCTGCAAATATCCTGTATTTTCAGTGAAAGTCCCAATCAAGCTGCTGTTAGGATTTAAAGAGTCATTGTTTGGCTGAAATGATTTAATTTATGGATGGAAGGGAATTGGAGGAGAGAAGCTCTAGCCCTTATTATATAGAAGAACTCTAGTAAACTTGTACCCTAAAATTTCATAATTAAGGCAATTTCTCATAATTTCTGATCATTAAGCAACAGTGCAATGCCCTTGGTCTTGATATTTTCTCAAACTCGTATGTTATAGATAACTGGGGTTAGAAAAGGGCCATAAAATATGTAGGCTGGCATAAATGTCCTGTTTACAATATAGACTGTCTTGCATAACTGCAGTGTCTCAGGTTGATTTTTTAGCTTTATAGTAATTAACAGAGATAAAATAAACTTTCATGTCCTTGGTTAAGACCAAGAGCAGTGTTAAATAGTACAATGACAACAGCATGTGCTTAATTCCTCAGCATTCCCTTCAGAAGAAATCTCTAAGCCTTTTGTACTGTTAATTAGCAAAGCAATATTACTTTGCTGAACTGCAGTCACAATTCTCATTTAATAGTTTTCACTGTAAAGTCTCCATAATTGCTTATCATTGCTCACACACGTGTGGGTACAGCTGATACAGCCCTGGCTGAAGGAGAGGAAAAGATGCCCTCAGTGTGAGGAAGCCACTGAACCATGTTAAAGAATTGTGGGAATAACTCTTATTTTCATGACTTTTGCACATGTAACTCTGAACCATGAAACTCTATTCAGATAGATTTGTCTGGTTTAATACACCAGCACTGTAACTTCGTTAAGGTCAACTGCAGGAGACTTTTGCCTTTTCGTTTGCTGCCTTGGAGGGGATGCTTTTGTTTTCATTTGTCTCTGTCAAGTTACAGCACTTTGTCTTGTTTAATGTTAGCATCAGGAATGTCATATCTGGTGGATGGGTTTTTTCCAGAATGACATCAAATGTATTACTTGAAAGTCTCAGATGTTAGTTGGAGTGGCCGAAGTACTGCTTTATTCAAGTTTTCTGGGATTCCAAAGATTAAAAAAAAAAATCAGTGTGTTATATAGATGCTGAAAATAGAACAGTTTAAGAAATTCTGAACTCCCAAAAATGGCATTTCTGAGCCTGGTTAATATCATAAAATCAGTATAATTGAAAACAAAACATACATTTAGAAGTAGGGCAGATTTCATAGGGATTTACTCTTTAAATTTTACCTTTGTAAGAAAGGAGTTAAGATCCTGCAATCAAGGACTGTTCTTCTTTGTTAGGGTTGGTATTCTGGATTTTTAGGTATCCAATGTGGGTCATGTAGAGTATGTGGAAAAAGAAAACATCCAAGTACTAGACCAGTGTGATTGCAGATCATGGAATTGCCCAGAGCCAGGTTTTTTGGGTGAATTTTCCTACAGCAATCAGCCTTTTTGTATACACACTGTGCATATTAATTATTTTTGAATTCACATTGTAATTAGGCATCTTTTGCCAAACCCTTAAAATCCATGTGTGAAATTGATTTCAAAAGGAAATTCTGCAAATGGTGTCTGACCTGCTCTCTTCTTTCTTCATTTAATATTTGTATTGTGTGTGTAATAAAAGCTGTGCAGTGCTTTCCAGGAACTTCAGCATCTGGCCTGCTTCCTGCATGTTTTTCTCTAGCCAGTGTTCTGGAATATCTGGTGACTATTTACCTGTATAAGTAATTAAACACAGTCTCATTACAAGTGAAGCATAACGGGGTTTTTCCTTGTGGTCCAGAGCAACACGTTCCTCATCAGTGTTCTTTAATAACTTATCTATTTCTCCTTCTCTTCCATTTCATTTCTGTTCAGGACATTTTCTGACTCTGCTGACCACGTTAATCTTCAATAGTCCCTGGGGAATTTTTCTTGTCTGCTTCTTTGGCATAGTTCTAAATTATCTCAGTTCACATTTGTTCAGGATATAGCACTGAACATACACTATAGTATGGAATAGGACAATCTCTACTATTCTCTTGGATAATTAGTATTCCAAGATAGTCTTCCCTGTGACTGGTGATTTCAAATCAGAACATTTGTTGGCATGATATTAGTGTTTTTCCTCCTTGCTACCAGTGCACAGAACATTTTGTCAGCAAAGGCAGCAGTTTGACTCAGCTCGTCCTGCCCTGACAGATCTCTTGGTAGATAGAAGTGTTAGATTCCATTTTCCTCAGCAAAGCTCAAACTGAACAAATAATTCAATTCCCATATCGATGTTGGGCCCCTTCCACATTATATCCAGGCTGGGCAGGTGTAACTTTTTAAAGATAGCTCAGTGGGGCTTTTTTTGTTTGTTTTGGTTATACTTTTATTCCTTCCCCGTGCACTCTTATGGACACCTCATTTGGGAGATAACACTGGTTACTTATTACTACATTTAAATGCCCAATCACAGTTTCTTCATGTCATCATGCTTTAGTCACACCTGCTGACTTCCAGTCCTCAGCTCCTGGAAAAAACCTCTGGGTAGACAAATATTCAAGGATGGACTTGTTCACTCACTGACTGGTTGGGGATTTATTGACCTACTGTCCTGGAAGTACCATCACTGTAAGAGATTGGACTAAATTTAAAGATATTTCACTCATAGGGGTTTTTTTGCCTACTGTTCCTGTTTTTTTTCCATCCCACAAACATTTAATGATGCAGCAATTATCAGGAGATTCTACACTATTGAATAGGAAAAAAAAATGTTTATTAGCCTGTATGTTCACATTGCACCAGAATTTAGTTTTTTCAGAGTGAAAACATCCATATGTATATTTCAGGATGATATTTTGCTACTTATGGTTGAAATGTTACATGGAAATGTGGGTTTCTTTCAGCATGTTCTCTTTTCCTGTAAGGAAGGCTGGAATGATCAGAACTAGAGAAACTACTGAAGGACTCCTTGTGACAGGAAACAGCTTTTTAATGCAAAAATGAACACTTGTTTGTTCAATGCTGCTTCCAACTCCAGTCTCTCATTCATAAAGGGAGAACAGAAACTGGAAAACAAAAATCTAATTAATCTAAAGGTATTGAATGCTTGTTAAAATTCACCTGTCCCAGGATGTTCATTTATCATGATTATGACTGAACAACCAAGCTAGGAAAGGTGCTGCTTCTTCATTTGATGCAAAATCATGATTTATTACTCTGTTTTTTAGTAATGGTTAAATCTAATGAACGTTTCTGCATGACAAATCATTTGTCTTCAGAGTAAAATTAGACATGTTATTCTTTCATGTAGAACATTACAAAGCAATTCATGGGATACAGAAATCTTGTATCACTGAATTATTGCCAAGGCACTGGCTGCATATATAAAGGACATCTGAGCATTAATGTTTTAATATGATATAGTCTCCCTTTTGTAAAGTTATGTAAACATTTTCATTTGACCTAATCAGTTTGCAAACTACATTTTCCTTTATGCTTGTAAATTCCTTGTCATAGATCTGAAAAATACGTATCTAGGTGAATTATTGACCTCTTTGTCCATTCATTGTATGTGCATATAGAAGTAGCATGTTCAATTTTTATTTAGTGGATTCTATATTTAATTATGGCACTTCCTACCTGAACAGTGCAGCTATATTTTTCTTTTTTTTCCTTTTTTTTTCTTTTTTAGGAGGGGATATTTTAATATTACTGCTGCTCATTTGCTTCCAGACTGCTCTTTATAGAGATCCCTGTGAGTAATTTTACAGTACAGGCAGCTGCCAGGTTAGGGTCTTGATGCTGCTCCTTTAATAAAAGCTCCATGGATTTCATGAAGGATAATAATTCTTTAAATGTTCTAGTAGCAAAAAGATCATGTAAATTATTCCATAGACTTCTGTGGAAGTCTGCCTGCTTTATTATTCTAACACTGCTGTAGTACCATATGTTTCAACCTGCTTCTAGGCTCTTGGAGTCATCAGAAAAACTTCAGGCAGACGGTGTTCTAATTAAACCTAAAAAACCCTAAAATTTGCTGTAAACTGAGCCAAATTCTTGATTGTGAGATTAGATTGTGCTAGAACTGGGCCTTACAGAAGACCTCGTGCTTCCAATGTTTGTGCTCTGGCCTCTCCCCCTGTGCAGAGTGATTTATTGTTAGCAGTAGCACTCTACATTTATCTAAGAGTAGAATCAGCAGGGCAGCCTTGGGTTCTGTTTTACTGAGAGCTGTGCTGTAGGAGGGTCTCTAATCCCTGAGAAGCTGCTCAGAGTCTCTCTTGGTGGTCTTGCAGAGCAGAGAGTGCAGGAGAGGGTTCAGGATGAGGGAAGGGACAGTGCTTTGGTGATGTTCTGCCTGGTTCTGCTGGCAAAGCCCCTGTGCAGGTGAGGGGATGCTGGTGTCAGTGGACCTGGAGCAGCTGCCAGGGAATGGGAAGACACTCTCAGCCCAGCTGCTCTCACCTCTGACCATTCCTTAGGGAATTGGCTTCCTTTGCACCACAGGCTGATCACAGAATGATCTGCCCATGCCATCATGGATGGGATCCCATACTGCTGCTGGGATCAGCCCTGGGCTCTGGTGATGATGTGCTTGTGCACATGGGAAGGGTCTGTGCTGCCTTCCTGTGCTGCAGGGCTCCTAGTTCCACGTGAGAAGCAGCATCTGTGAAATGAAGCAGTTAACTTCACAGGGGAGGAAAAAAAATAGTACTTTCTGTACTTTGAGTATTTTTCAGCATTTGGTATTCTTTCATAGATATATATTCAGTACTCAGTGAATTGACATAATTATTTTCCATTAGTCTCAGGTCAAGAGCTTAGAAATCCAGTGAAAGTGCAGTAATACTTTTTTTGTTCTTTGAAGCTGTTGAATTAATTTGGTTAACACATTTCAGTCTTTGCAGTCAACAAGATGGTGATTTTAAATGAAAGTTGGGAATGTTATGCCACTATTTCATTGTTAGTGCTTGGTTGAAAGTCCCAATTATGGCAAGATTTATAATAAAACTTGAAAACAAAACCGCAGATGAAGTGAGAGGCTGGAAATATAGATGAAAAGTAGGTAAAATAATTAGCTGTCGCACAGTTGATGTGGCAAAAAAGGCATCTCAGGATAACAAATAACTACTACTGAAAGCAATCCATTATGTGCAAGGAAAGATAAGACAATTACTAAGTAATGTTTGTTGCAGAATCCCTCACAGTTTGGATATAAACATGATTTTAGTGTCTGCATCTGTTACAGAGGGGTCTTTTCCTGCTGGAATGCACCGACTTGTCCCAAAACCTTTTTTTCCCCTTTTTTTTTCTCTTCTTACCTAGGAGGTAACCTGGTGCTTCATCTTCATTACACTGTGTTGTTTCAGTTCTTTGGAGATACAAATGTCTTTGTCAGAGCAGGTGGTGACATCTGTATTAGCCCACTTTAAATCTCTGCTGCAGCAGAAACAAACTTAACTGTTCCTTCCCCCTTGGCCTGATGTTGTGCATTTTTCAGCATGAATTGTTCTGTCCATTGAACATTCATTTTTTATACCACAAAACATTGTGATACAGGGACAGAATACCCAACCTTTGCTGTCTGCTGTGGGGTAGAGGCTGTTTCTCCTAAGTCCATTCCTTTTAGGAAAGTAAAAACCATCCTAGGACAGATTAAATGTCAGTATAGTCTCTGTTACCTGAGAGAGGCTGAAATTTTGGGTTGTGTTTTTCCTCTCCAGTGCAGGGAACAGGGAGGGATAACAGCCAGTGCTCCTGGAGGCTGTTCTGTGCTTTCTGCAGGATGGGACAGCTCTGTGTTTGTTACTGCCTGGGCTGCTCAGAAGGGGAAACCATGGCGAGCTCAGAAGATCATTAAAGTTAAGTTGAAAAAGTAAATGAGCTTTTGGAGGGGGGGTTGTTTGCTCTAGTAGGTGGATATTCAGCTGTGTAAATTACAGGAAGATGTTTGGTCCCAACTTCACAAACGGTGAAGTGCAAGAAATCTATCTCGGCTTATTATTGTCTGGGAGGTTTTCAGCATCCCTGAACTCTCTGTACTTTCTAGTAAATATGACACTGCCTACCACGATACCAGGAGTTCTGTGTTCTAGGATGAGCTATTGTATTATAAGGCAATCAAAAAAACCCCAACCAAACCTAGCCTTCCAGCTTTGAAAATAACAATTAATCATTCTGTTGCTTATTTTTTCTTAAAGTTTGCTTTCTTATTAAACAGTGCCTGAGCCTTGTTGCCCTCAGCAGTGGTTTTTACCTGTGACATCTTGTTGAATTTACAGGGAAGATGTGGAAGGCATCATGGTATTAGGAAGGGAGAGAATCTATACCTCGTGGTAGATCTTTGAGCAAACATGGTTCTAGAAGAGATTTGAAAACCTCAATGCTCTCTCTGCAGCAATGGTCAAGTGTATGTACTTGGATTTTTTTGGTCCCTGGATGAGTAGTTGAAGCATTAATTTTGCTTTTCATCTGATCCTCTGTGGGCACTTTGTTATCCCATAGGTGCAGAAGTTTCCTGTCGTGATCCCCTGTCAGTGGTGATGGGAGTGTACACAGTAGTACAGGTCTGCATTTCCATGACTAAAGCTTTAGTTACAGATAGTTTCTGTTTGTGACCACAAAACTCACACAGCAGTATAGAATTGCATTTGAGATGTTTCTTACTCCATTTCCTGTCTTGAGTGAGCTCTGGTTATTTTTTCAGCTAAGTCATAACTAGCAAATGATGTTGCACTGTGTGAAAGTAGGAAAATTTGGAATTCATAGTGTTCTAATTTGTAACAAATATCCCTAGCAGGGCTGGACCCCTCCTCTGATTGCTGGTAACTGCCTGCCCTCCTAAAGAACATCTTGGCTTAGTGTCAGAGAGCTGTGGGCAATCTTCTGAGCAGACAGTGTGTGTTTTCTGAACAAAAAGGTGAAAATACTGCAAAATACATTTTACAGATTCTCAGTGTAAGAGCTCATTCTCATGCATGTTGGAATTTTATTTCCAAACTGTGCAGGTGAATGCCTCTTGGATTTGCCTGTGGGAGGGGAATTTTATAGTTTCTTATATTTGTATATAGACACCAGATTCAGTTATGAACTCTGAAGAAGTAAACTCTATGTTCATTACAGAAACTGGAAGAGACAATAAAACACAAGGTTTTGGTTTTGACTGTTGGTTGCATCAACAGGGGAAAGGAATTAATTACATATTTCAGAAGATGTGACCAATAAATCATCACCTCCTTAACAGCTTCCCTGTTTTTTAGTTGAACTGTTTATCAGAGTTGATAAAGCCCTTGGGACAAGAGAAGGTCACTTGCTTCTCTGTGAAGTGCAGGGATGGGTAAATAGTTCTGAGGAGTGATAATGTACCTGTCTGTTTGCTGTCTGCTTTTACTGGAGCCACAAAGGATGTGGAGCTCCCAGTGGATTCCAGAGCAGCTCCTGCTGCCTGGTGAGAGATGCTGTCTTGGCATTCTCCTCTTCTTTCACAGGGAGATCCTGTGTGTTTGCCATGCTTATGTGGACTTTCACATTTTAATTTGAACATTTTAGCACAGTTTTATTTTAAATAGAAAGAAAAGTATCACTGGGAATAGAGGATGGGACAGACATTTCAAGCAAACAGTCCCCTAAGTACAGAACAGGCAACAGAAAGATTAGAAATTTCTCCAAAGCAAAGTAATCCTCAAGAATCCTCCTTGTTCCTTAAGAGCCCACCATATTAACTTAACAAAATACTTCCTCCCTTAAGCAGAACCTCATTTCTCTGTTTTCACGAGCTCAGATCCTCTTTCCCCATCCCTTAGTGCCCTTTTGACTTTGAATAACGTTTGCAAATTTTGAAGGGGACAAAGTGTCACTTTTCAGAATTCTGACAGGATACCTCAGTGGTCAGTCAGTAGAGCAATGCCCTAAAGGCACATCTCAAAATCCCAGATTTAGACTTGAATCCCCAGGAAACAGACTGAAGGAAATACACAAAATGTGCTATATATGTGCTCATGTAAATGAACAAACTCTTCTGAAAATAGTGGTGTGTCACAGGGGAAAAAAAATGAGATGACGGGAGAAAAATTAGGCTAAGCTGTGTTTTAAAACTGGAATACATATCTTGATACACGTCAGAAACCAGTCTTAACTTTTATGTGGCATTTTATCAGAACTCTGGATTTGGTGTTTGCATTATGCCACAGAGCTCCCTAGCTTGTAGAGGAATTTATCTAAGAGGATTTGGGACTTACAGTTCAGGCCTAAAGCTATGCTTGTCCATCAATAGACTGTGGGTATCTCTGTACTTCTAGTTCTGCAGTTAATTAGCTGGGCTTTTTGTATGGGTTCAGGAGTTCTTGTGCTATTTTTATTAGTCTCTCTGCATAAAAGTAATAAAATGTTGTAACAAAGCTTTAGAACTGGTAATGTTTTGATAGATGGGGCAACATTAGTATTTGAAACAGCAATGCTAATTTGTATTGTCCCTATTTGCTGAACACTCAGATTAAATTTTTGTTTCACAGTCATTTAATATGCTGAGTTTTAAACATTCACAGCTCAATTCTCTCTCCTGCCCCCGAGGTTGCCAATGTTGTATTTTTCCAAATTGAGTTCTGTATCTTTCTAGTTTAATGACCGTGGTTTTTGATCTCTAATCTCATGCAATTTTATGGATTTCTTCCACTGATACTCTGTAAAATACTGGTTCTTTATTCATACTGAGGCTGCATACTTTACCTGCAAAGATTCCTTTTCCTTTCTTTCCTGACTATATTTGGGAGAGACCCTGTATTAACTAACCCCTGATTGAATACCTGACACGAGTGACTCAGGAGGGCACAAGCAACTCAACTGCTCAGCTCAGTGCTCCAGTGTGGTGCAGAAATTTGTGTTGGTGCAGTTGTGCATTGTCAAAGTTCACTTCAAAGGTCAGCATTTGGTGAGAAGTCTTTAATTCAGCTCTGAGTTTAGGACTGCCACTGCCCAGGCTGAAATTGCAGCATTGTCATCCCCTCAGGTTGTGAAGGACCCTGCTGTGACACTGTTTTACACCACAATGACACAGACTCTGAGCTTCAGAAGGCTGAAAATGACTCCTTTATTTTTGGGGTGTGTCTCCCTTTTATACTATTTTACACAGATCAATTTGATTGGTGAAACAAAGACAAACCTCTTCAATCACATTGGTCAGACCAGAGGGACATCAAGAAGTCCCTCCTATGAAAAGGAGTGAATAACATAGGTACAGTTACAAAACCACTTTTCTTGTTTACAGAAAATTCCCTGGGGAAAGAATTGCAGAAAACCAAAACACCTTAGGGATGGAACCAGGGCTACACTGCTGGGCAGGCTGGCCCAAGCATTCCCTCAGCACATTGCTTACCTTGGTGTTTGCTGCACATTTGTGACTTTCATACCCAACTACTTTTTGAAGAGAAGCAGAGTATTGGGGATGCTTTATAGAGACAGATTTATAGAGACTGAAGATGCTTTACAGAGACAGATTTTCTTCCTCTCCATTTTGTCCCCGTTATCAACACTTTCCTGCTAATGATTCATGAATCTGATGCATAGCCACCAAAAATGAGACTCACATGAAATTTCTCAAAACTGTGTGTAGGAAGCAAGGAAAACATCTTGTTAGCAATGTATATGTTTATTTACCAGTTAGCCTTAGACACTGTGATGTAGGAGAGCTTTCATTTACTAAGCTTAGTTGCTTTGTCAATGCTGCTCCATTTAGCTGAATTCTTCCTTGTGAAAAATGGGTAATGGCACATTACACTTTAATCTTATTATTTCTCTGTGTATGAAGAAGGAAGGGGACAATGTCCTAAATGCAAATACCAAAGACCTTGCCTTGAAGACACCCACTTTCTATTAAATGCATTAGATTCAAAGCAATAAATTAAAAGGCTTATTGAAATTGCAAGCATTATTTACATTCTCATTTTACATTAATCTACAAAATGGGCTCACTCTTGATAAAGCTCCAAGAAATTTTTAGTGATTTCTCCCTGTCTGTTGCTATTGCAAGTGGTTTGGCTGTTTATTTTACTACTCTGAGTTGAGTAGCATTCCTGAGGAACACTTTCTTTTCATCCTCTCTCCCTTACTACTTCTTTTGGCTGCATCAATGGATGGAAACTCTCATCTTATGATGGATGGAGCCACAAAATGGGATCTCAAGACTCAGAAGAGGAGAACTGTGTTGGTGTTGCCTTTTCCCTTCCTTCCTCAGGCTGTTGGAAGTCAGAACAGTCAGACTTACGGGTTAAGACAGGTAAGTGCAGTTGGGCTGTAATACAAATATCCAGAGCAGTTGGAAACATTATAGTGCAAAAGAAATGAATGTATTTGAGAAGATGAGAGTTGTTAGAGTAGGAATGCTATAAGGAACCATTAGCAGGTGAAACTCCTGTTAAATCAACTTTGCTTCTGAGCCTCTGATATACAAAAAGATCATATTACCTGTTACAAAAGCAAATATTTACAGTTCTTTAGACTTCCTGATTGAAGTATAGATTAAAAATGCACTGTAGTAACGTGGCAATTCCACACTTAGATGGTCTCTGTTAGGGTTAAAGTTATTTTGCAACTCAGGATCTCTGTTGTTGCTGAATATCTAAAATTATTTTTTTCTCACTCCATGTCATGTAGCACATTTGTCAGACTCAGTGAAAGTAATCTAATGAAACGCTCCTTGCAAACTAACCCAGGGACTGCTTTAATAGATTGTAATTTTAACTTGCACTCCACCTGTGCTGTAACAGGCTGCAAGAATGTTGCAGATTGGCAAAATTATGGATCTTGCAGATCTTTCTGCTCTTCTTACACAAAGAAGCTTTGACTCCCGTGTCTCTTCCAAGTTACTGAAGTGCTACTCAACGGTGCTACTTTCATGACTCATAAAGTGAGTAAGAGCTGCAGCCTTCAGCAGCACATTAGCAGCTCATTCTGTGACCCTGGGTTCAATAATTGCTCTGCCCAGTGCATCAGTGAAAATAAAGTATTGAAAGAATGGCCATTATCAGCTGAGGATTCCTCCTCTTAACCATCCTTCATGTGCAAACTTTCACCATCTTCTCTTTTCATAAAAGGAATCAGCAAGACTGGTACTCAGAACTGCTCACTCCAAGTTTGGAGGTTCTCCCAAGGCTAAATGAAATTGGAAATTGGAGTTTTCCTTTTGCCAGGTAAAATTCAGTCCCAGGTCCTGCTCCTGTCAAGTGCAGTTAAAGCAAGAGAACATCTCCCTGCTCTGTCTGCGTGAGGCTTCTCTTGCTCTTAGTGCTCCAAGGGCAGATTTCCAGTGGATCCCAGCCAGTCCTCTGGCTTTTCATGGAACACTTGCAGGTGCTCTGATACAAACATCTAATTGCCCTTCCTGGAGCTACAGCATCCTTACAATGATCAGCTGAGCAGGTCAATATCTCCCTCCTAGAACTGACATGCCCAGTGTTGGGTGCTTGAAATTTCCAAACAGTTGATTAAAAGATATTGCTGAAATCTCATCCAGTAGCTGAAAACAAGTTTATACTCTCTGAGAAGCACTGGTAGACTGACATGCTAATTTCAGTAAGTTTTATAAATATGGTAGCAAACATGCAGCATATGACTGTTGTGTAATAATGAGATTTGGGCAGATTTTTTCTTTGTAATACAGTGCCCTTGGGGGAAAAAAATACAAAGACATCTCTAGCAACTATTTTTTAACTTCCACAAAGATCCAGCTGTGATGTTTGAGCATGATGAGATACAGTGAGGAGAAGCAGGCACTAGCATCTTTCATCTGATTGTGTGAACATGGAAAACCTTGGTCAGGGCATATAAACCCTCCTACAATGTTGTTTGACGGAGAGGAAATCCTATTCTAAAAGGATTAATGGAAAGCTGGTCTGGCATCTCTGCTGGGTGTCCTAAATGCTGGAGAAGAGGATCTGATTTGAAAGATCTGGTTTGAAAGACCTTTATTCACACTATCTTAGGCATAATGGTTTGGAATAAAAACATGAGTGCTGTAACATTCTGAGCCACTGGCACTGGTGATGAATTGTGTTTCCAAGCACCTCCCTTGGCTGGCACTGATCACATTCCTCAGTGGCCACAATCCAGGGCTGTTGTTTCTTGCAGAACTGAGGCTGCAGCTGTGGAGCCATGTCACCTGGAAAACAGGTAAAATAGCAACTTTCTTCCCTGATGGCATTTTATCAAGTTGCAGTAGATGTATCATCCTTCAGCTGTTTGACTTAGTAGAAATCAATGATAAGTTCATATCCTCAACTGGAAAAAATAAATCAATTAATAGCCAAAAAAGGACAAAATCAATCCAATGTATTTTTATACAGTGTCGGCCTAATTAAAATGTCTTGTGCACCTCAAAATTACTTAATGCCTAAAACTACTGAACAGCACTTCCCAGTCTGCCAGAGGAAGAAAGAAAATATGATTAAAAAAATGCAGACTCCCATCATTTGCAATGCCAATTTTTAAAGGAGCTTCCTTTTGGATTAGGAGCTGAGAACACGTAACTACAGTGAGCTTCAGAGGCTGCCTTTGCTAAGGTGTTCAGCCCAAATCCTGCTGACCTGGGAGCAGCTGTTTCCCTGTGTGTGAGGCCTTCTTGAGCAATGACCCTGATGTGTCAGTCTTCAGCAAGTTTTCCATTAATTTTGGTCAGCCATCATTTCCAGCCTGCTGTTTCTCTTCCTTCAGAGCACACCTATTTAAATGTTGCTTTTACAACAAAAACCTGTTGTTTATATCTTGGCTTTCCCAGATATGCTCTAGAATTGCCCTGGGCAGTGATGCAGTATTTGGAGCTGACACTTCCTCACACCTCTTTGTTCTACTTGTGAGGAAGACACCTCTGGATTCTATCTCTGTTCTTCTAACCCTTTATTTAGACTTATCTTGTTCATACTGATAGCTCTGGATATTTTGTGAGAGAAGGAAAAATGAGGAGCAAATATGAAGACCATCCAGCCCAGCAAATGTGGCACAGCCTTTTCACCCATCTGGGAAATGGGTAAATGCACTCACCCAGAAAGTGGCAACACTGATCTTTGCAAAAAGGTGTGACCTCCATGAATGCAGAACTGCAGCATGTGTGTTTCTCATTTTGGCATTTAGAAACTTTAGGTAGATTGTTGAGTGGGTTCCTGAAAATCATCGAGGTATTGTCTCTTTTTGATATTCATTGAAATGCATTCATCACTGGTTTTTGGGAACCCTATTGTCCTGGTTAGTATGTTCACACATATTTCCCATTCCCTTGCTTCAGGGATTGCAACTATATCAATATAATAATGTACTTGCAGAATAGCACAGAAAGTTTCAGTGGGGTAAGACATTGCTGTCAAGAGAAAGGCTGTGTTGTTTACTTACAGAAATTAGACTATTTGCAGTGTTAATGGTGTTTAAAGTAGACACTTAGAGATGCCACTGTTTGTGTAGAAATGTTTTATAATTAACTGGAAGTACACTTGAGGAAAGCTAAGCTGATGGGATCATAACCATAGGGCTGGTTTGTTGTCCTGATTGGTTCATTGTGTGTCTAATTGTTTGTTGATCTGGCGTGGCTCACAGAGGCATTTAATGATTCCCACTTGGGCTGCCTTGGTTTGCACTGATCTTCCCAGACACATGGGAGATGTGAAGGATGTGGTTTAGTTAGGCTGCATCTTTATTGATGTAGCTCATCTGGGAGCTCTTCAGCAATAACTTATAAAGCACAGGTCATGATGTCTTGAGTTGCTGCCAGCTGGTTGAAGTTTGTATTTGCCTCCCCAGGCTTTTGCTGGGCACCTGCTGCAACTCCATATGTGAGGAGTAAAGTGCTTGAGGTCTCTCAGTGTGGTAGTAGAGTGTTAGACTGTGACCTTGTACATCCCTTTCTAATTCCTTCTCAGCATGGAAGAAGGTCTCTCTTGGTAAGTGATCTGCACTGTGCAGCTGGTGGAGGTGCATTAGTTATTGATCAGTTTATTTGTCCTGCCCAAGGTTTCTGGATTGCTAATATTTAATAGCTTTTACAAAATATGTTTCTTGAGGGGCAGAAACTTGCTCCAAAAGGACTCAAATCAGATATGATTGTGGAAAGTAGTCACTGATTTTCACTGATGCTTTTCCTGTCCCAAATTTACAGATTTTCTGTTTTTGTACCCCTGTTAAGAGCTAACTTCTCCACTGCAGTGTTTCAGATCAGTTTATAGTTAATATTATAGAAAGGGCCTGTGTCTGTCACCAGTGTTTGTGTGAGAGCTCATACAGTATTTCCACCCACCTATCCAAATAATCCCTTCATCTGTCTGCTTTTCACTACTGGAGATTTTAAAAGGGGCAGAACTGGCCCCAGTGCAATCCTAGCCTGTCATTCTTCTATTCTGAACTGCAGTGAAATGAAATTAGATTTGTGGGTCTTCCGTACCCAGCCACACCTGCTCAGTGCTGATGCCACCTTGTGAGGGGTTCCTGTGCTCCAGGAGGAAAAGACCAGCAGGAGCAGGCATGTATGAACAGCAAGTGAATAGTTCCTCTGATGGAGATTAGTTTGGAATAATTGTGTTATGTCCTATCCATGCCTCCTGGGTTGCTCTGTTTGTTCTTTTTTTTTTTTTTTTTTCCAGTTGCAAAACACTGAACATTGCAGTGTAGTTGCATGTCCTTTTCTTTTTAATGTTTTTTTTTTTCCCCTTTGAAGAACATTAAAGAAGTTAAGATGCTTTCTGGTTGCCCTGTTTTTCTCCAGGACTCATCTGCTGTAGCTCAGGAGGGACACACAGGGTGTCAGATCCTGGCTGCTGGCTCCCTGTTGTGAGCAGTTGTACTGCAAAGCCATGGATAAATCTTTCTGTGCAGGGTTTCACTTGGTTTGATGGATGTGACCTGTCCTGCAGCATTACCAGTGACAAAGTAATTCAGCACCAGGAAGGATGACTGTTCTGATCACCAGGGAATGGCTTAAGCTGAAGGTTATAAGGTCCACACAGCACTGCAGGATGCAGAAGAGCCAGTGATTGCTGAGCACTGCTGCCTGCTTCCCTGCCCTCATGCCCTGCAGCCATTCTTGTCATCCCAGCAAACAGAATAATTAAATCCTACTCAGTTTTTCCTGTTAATCCAGATATAGCCTAAAGCTCTGCCTGGGAGGTAGGAGGAGTGTGCTTTAGGATCCATTTTTAACATGTGCTATGGTATTCTGTTTTTCTGGATGCACACCTTAGTACAGGTTTCATTTCAGGAAGACACAATGTTTTTGACGTGCTATTTTAAGTTATTACGTATTTCCACTGAGTGTAGCAATTCCTGGTTGTTCCATTTCTTCTAGAAGGATGCTGTTGGTGACTTTTTAATTTATTTGTATTGAACTGTAGAGTATAAACTTGTATAGCTGGAAAAAAAGATTGTCATAGATGGAGTCTGTGTTCAGTTCAGAGGCAGGTCTCCTTATGTGAGCATGGGAAGGAATTTGGATGAAAAGTACATCTGATGTCTGGATATGTCTATACAGCATATGAAAGATTGTGCAAATAGATGACTACTCCTTCATAAGCACAAAATCTTTGCCACTAATCCTTTTATTTTTACAATACCAAAAGCAACACTGTAGACTAGTTTTAGCATTTGTGTGCTGTTATTATAAAAATGTTCAGGGAAGCAAATTGGATTACCTAATTATGAAGGGGAGTTAAAACCAGAGTCTTGGTTCTTCTGCTGTGCTTCCAAATCCTGTTGTCTCTGTAACGTTGGCTTGATAGAAGAATAATTTGCATGTTAACTTGTTTAGTGCAGTGATGCTGCTTGTTGTAGTGTGTATGGTTAATTAGGAATCTGGAATCGTGTGCAGCTAATGCCTTGTTTGTTCTCTGCTGGCCTGTGTTTGCATAACAAAAATGCTGTACAAGCACAGTTCCTTTGGAATTAGGTTATAGTTAAATTGTAAGCAATTTAGTCTTTTAGCCTTTTTGAGATAAAGATCTCCAGCTCCAAGTTTGCTGGCTGAAGAGTCTCCCATTGGAAAGAGAGGGGTGAGTTCCTTTTCTGTGAGTAATTTAGAATACATAAATAAATGCTATGGAAAAAAAATAATCATAAAGAAATTCTGCACCATTTTACTTTTGTTTTATTCTTTGGCTTCTTGTATTCCTAAAAGGTTTTTCTTTGTAATAAATAGTAGTGAAGTTATGGCTGCTGTTGTATATGTTTGTAATGTGTCTGGAATATTTTGGAGTCATAATTATTTTATCAGAGAGCACCAATATTGTTAGCAATCATAAGGCAGCAGTGAGACATGATCTCTCACAAACAACTTTTTTGTTCTGTTGCAGTTTTCTCATTTAATGATGTAGTAGTTTGGTGAGCATCTTGGTGCATTAAATAACTTTATGGTTTCCCTTTAGACCCCTTTGTTAGCTTTGGCAGGTTTAAGAGCATCTTCTACAAGTGTAAACTGAGTAATTTCTAACTACAGGAGTCATGGGTTCCTGATGTCTTTGAATCTATTTTGCCTTGCTCTGATTGGTTGATTTAATTTGGGGGAGGTGTGTGGGTATGGTTGTCCCATGTAACTGTTGCAGTCTGTCAAGGATTTCCTTAATCAGGCTTTTAACCCACACTCTGTAAAGGGCAAATAACTTTTGAATTATGAAAGTGTTGTTTCAAGGGAAGCCATTCTGCCTTTCACCGAAAAGACGATGAGGAGCTAGAGAGAAAATACAGCCAGACTCCTCTCAGAGATGTGCAGTAAAAGGACAAGAGACAAAAGACACAAATTTCAGCAAGGGCAATTTCAAGGAGAGGTCAGTAAAAAGTTCTTCTTACTGAGTGTGGTCAAAGTCAGTGGCCTCAGAGGATGTGCAATCCTGGGGGACTGGGCAAGGTCCTTGTCCATTCCTGATCTCACATCTAGCCTTTCCAAAAAGGGACCTCTTGTGTTCCCTTTGTGCTGAAACTGAGGTTCATAGCTAGGTCAGAAGAGGCAGACTCTGCTCTGCCATGTGACACAATGAATAAATCCTGCACAGAGAGGGCCTGGCTGTCAGGTGGAGCTGGGATTAGCCCTGTCCGTGCTGGCTCCAGTGTCCCTCCTGCCTCAGTGCTGCCGTGGGACACCCCAGGGGAGAGGACTGGATAACTCTGGTTTATTTGGAGCACAGATTATGTCTCCTCTCAGCCCATGTATGTCACTGGTGCATAGTTGTAATGTCCAGATCTGAGCAGTCTCCTCTCTCTTTTTGGACTGGTGCCTCAGCTATTATCAGACCTTCCAGCTGATCTTTGGTTCAATAAGATAATCTAGAAGGCAATTGTGAGATACAAATAACACATCTCATGATTAATCTGTATTGGGCCACGCTGCAGACATCTCACTGTAGTTGCTCAGTTCAGTCTTTGCAAAGACAAAATAAGGTTTTCAGCTGTAAGCACTGATATGCTATCTAGAGATCTGCTTTGACATGGAAGGGAAGAAAACGTAAATTTTTTTTTTTTCTCTTAGCTGGCTTTGTGGTTTGTTTGGTTGGCTTTTTTAATTGAAATGGAAATTTTGTTGTCAGAGAGCCTGAAGCATATGAATTCTCAAGTCTTATTCCTAATAGAAGTATTTACATAGTGAGGAATAATTTTGAATAGTGGGATTTTTCAAAAGTACCTCAAGAAAAAATTTAGACTATTAGCCTTTTAGATTTTTGGAATACTCCCCCTAAAAGTACACTAAAAATACCCTTAATGCATCTTCATTAAATTCCTAGCAAGTCTGTGCTTTTATTGGTGATATAATAATGCAAAGATAGTCTTGAGACTTAGCAAACATAAATGAATGAAAATATACTGTACCCAGAAATCTATAAGCACTATGAAGTGTTTAACATATGTCTCTAAATGTTCCTGTTAAAATGATGATATCTTATTGATCATCTTGGTGTTGAAAGAGACACTTGTGCATCATAAATATTGAAAATACTTGTATGCTGGAAACATCATGCAGATTTTTGCCATTGGACATGTGCATATAGAGATCTGCTCTTATTAGGCCCTGCTGGGGAAGCAGTGGGGCTCAGTGCAGACACATTATTGTGCATGGAGCAGATGAAAGAATCCAGACCCAGATTTTCAGCTGTCTGGAGACCAAGGACTAAAGGCTCATCATTACCTTCAATCTAAAGTGGTAACAAAAATAGAACAAATTGGTTCAGGGGATGGGGAGAGATGATGTCTGGCTAAGGGATGGAGTGAAGGGAATTATAGAGGGACCCATGAGAACATACTCAAAATAAACTTGGGAAACGAGCAGACATTATTTGGTCTGCAGCTGTACATGCTACATGACTGAGCAATTAACTATCATTCACTGACTTTTACAGATTTGAAGTAAAGCAGGATATATTTTTATCTAAAAAGTGGTAAGAGAGTTGACAGCAGCAGCAGCCTGACTGTGTGTGAGCATATTCTAGGGAAATCCATTTTTCAGAAAATGGAAGCAATTGTCTAAAAAAAAAAAAAAAGAAAAGTGAGGCTGTGTCTTTACCTACAAAATCATTCCCTTGTTTAGAAATTCAGCTTCTTCAAAGTCCCAGATGCTGTTTAATGAGGCTTAAACCCAAGTTCAGCTCTGTATTGAAAGTCAAACGTTGATCTTTAAAGATGGAAGTGGTAAACTCTGGGGATTTATTCAAGCCTAACCTGACTGAAAACTCTTGAGTCTCTTCAGAGATGTGTGACCACAGTGCAGCAAAATAGGCAACAAAAGAATATGAATACTAAATAAACCTAAGATGTTCCAGAGTTACAGTAATGCTTTACAGTTTGTATTTCCCTGTTATGGGGCTCAGAAAACCATACAGTTATATTAAATGATATGAGTTTTCTCTTTTGGAAGGATTTGTAGGGAGAAATTCTTCAATTATTAAAATTGGCTGAGAAGATTTTGCCCAAGATTTATTTAGTAATTAAATGTGGCAACTTGGATTCAAATTTCAAATCTCATCTGTAGAAATATGTTGTAACATACAGTAAAAAGCTCTTTAGAATTTATAGCTGAAGAAGTTATTTTTGCCATCCATATAATATTTCACAACAGTTCTCCCCTTCATTCAGGGTGTTTTTGTTTATAGCAAGGTCTCTGAATATTTATTCTTATGCAGTAACTTTGTTTAAAAAATAGCGAAAATCCAAAACCTCTTATCTTCTCCTCAGAGACTGGATTCCTTTCTACTGTAGATGTGTTTTTTCTTGAATGATAAAACAGTTGAAACCTTTCCAAAGTATCAAATTGGCATCTGGACCAAGAGAGGAGTGGAAACTGGTGCAGGTATTCTTCTTGTAGGTTGAAATTCAGCAGCAATTCCAGCTGGCTGTGCAAACAGTTAATTTCTGTGCAGTTTTCTCCTTCTGAAAGAAAATGTGTGTGGGAAGATGTGATGGGTTACCTTACTGCTTGCTGTAAAATTTAAGATCTTTTCAGAGAGCTGTCATAGACCTCACAAGAGATATTTTATTGGGAAGAATTAAATATAAAACAGCTCTAAGGAAATAAGTAACGTTTTTGTTGTCAAATTAGTTTTATTCATTTAATATTCAATATTTACAGCAATGATTTAAAATAGCTGAACTGATTTGGCGCCCTGAGACTTGAATCTTTTTAAATGTTCATGTGTCAGACTGTTGTATTATCCTGAGACTTATTTCCAAAGCAATGTGCTGGAATACTTTATTTGCAGCGACTGGATGTGTGCACTATATATTCATCCTAGCAGCACCATTAGCCTAAACTTAGACACCACACTGCACTTACCTCCTTTGCAAATGCAGCTTTAAGAACTGAATATTTTTCATTGTATCCATTCTTTAATGGAATGCAATGGATATGGAGTCACTTGGGGTTTGATGAGTGCCAGCAGCAGACACACGTGTGAAACTCCACGGCAGATCATCTTTAATTTGAACTGCCTCAAAGTTTGTGTGCAAATGGATATAGAGGAGACAAATGTCATTTAATGCTAGTCCCTTTTGTGGTTTCCTAAGCTGCCAAAGGGCAGGAAAACTTGTTTCAGGGAGAAGAAAGCCCTGGGGCAATAATGAGATTAAAAGCTATGATTGATCAGCTCTGAGCAGTGGCTTTCTGGGGTCTGGCCATGGGAGCACCAAAGGCTGCTCAGTTCTGGGGGCTCAGTTTGCTTTGGGTTATTGTAACTCGGGAGAATCTTACACAGATCCTTCTGCCTTGGCATGCTGTGACAAGAATTTTGCTTCTGAAGTTGCTGTGACACGCTGATGAGCAGAGGACTCTCCTGGAGGACTGGAATACACACAATGCCTTAATGTGGGGGAGAGCAAGAGAGTTCAGTGCTATTCTAGAGCTTCTGCACAGACAGGTACATTTCTAAAGGATTCCATCATGCAGAAGAGACCATACAGGTTGGAGCTGTTTTTAATAATCAGTACATATTCTTTTTCTAACGTTTCTCTAAATACAGCAGGGAGTAGTGCCATCCTATTAGCCTCAGACATTCCAGAGAAACTTGTTTACAGCCTGGACAGTGACTGTAAAACAGAGGTAAAAAACCATTTTATATTGTGCTCAGTGAATACTTAGCCAATACTTAATTCAAAAAATTTTTGCAAATACTTAAAAGTAAAGGAAATTAGAAGGTTAAGTGTCTATTCATTCTAGTTTTACAAGGCTTTAGTTCTGTTGACTTCTCTAATATGTGCTGGGGATATATAATGTTTCTGGGCCCAGAATGTGGTGCTGTTTCATACAAGCTGAAGTTGAGAAACCCTGTGGTTTTTGTATGTTAGTGCTTCAGTTTCCCCTGTGGTTTCCTTATATCACACTAGACATTCTGGTTGTCTGACAGTTAATCTCAGGATGAAAAAGATAAAAAAGGTCTGAATACTTGTCTCCCTTAGTGCTAAGTCTGTGTTTGTTCAGTTTGTTTCTTGAGAAACTTGAGGTCTCATTTGCATGCCATGAATTAGGAGGAAATTGAAATGCTGGAATAATAGAAACTAGTGGAAACACGATGATGCAAAATGTGCTGTTTGCAGACTCTGAGCAAGCATGATGTGACAGCACAAGCAATCTGGAGTCCAAATGGACAGAATCCAGGGGCCAGCCACAACAAATACCACAAATCTGGAAAAATAATTGACAAAGAAACATTGACAGTCACGGTTGTGTCCCCTCAGTTTTCTCTTGCCCAGAGAAAGAATTATCTCCCCCTTCTCTAGACAGGGGAGATAATGTTGGCTTAACTTTGGTGTGCTGGAGATGCTTCCTGAGGTGCAGGGGGGCCCTGGCCTGTCTGAAGGAAAAAGATGCAAAGCTTTTAATGATTGATACCTGACACTTCAATTGGAGATCATTACTTGGCCTCACTCTTTAGTTAATACTGCATTCATACTGCACTTTAAAAAAACCCCTAAAATACAACAATTCCTCAGTATTCAACACAGTCTTTTGTTTGGTAAGGTAATCTTGCTTCTTTTAAGTTCCCTCCAATATGGAACTCTAAAATCTGAGTAAAAATTTTGCTGTGTTGGTAGAGAGTGAAAGTTTCTCCAAAGTGCCTTTCACTGGAGTCAACTTTTAAAGCCTCAGCCTGCTCTTTTGATTTTGCACAATGCAATTCTCTTTACAGGGTAGTTTAGGGATTTTTTTAAAATGGCTGTTTTGTTGTTGTTTTTTTTTTTTTTTCTTGCACACTTCTCACAAGCACTAAATTGATGCTATTGCCTAATATAGTGGATGAAGGAAAGAGATTGGGGGTTAGAAAACATGAAAAACTAAAATATGTGAGAAATACTGTAACCTGTGAAAGACAGTAACAGCAAGAGAAGTTGTTGTTTGTGTCAGAAACAGCAGCACAGAGGAATTATATTGTAGAGTGGCTTCCATTCTTGTCCATCTGTGTCTGTGTTGGAAAACCATGTAAGAATTCATCGACTTGCTTTCTGTCAGCTTGACTTGTTCCTTTTTGACCTGAGCTATGTGGCTGGAATTGTAGTACTTGAATTACAGCCTCAAAGATTGCAGGTTCAATAATAGTAATTTTCTGAAGTGCTTTAGAAAAACATTCCATATTGTTCATACAGCTTAATTGTTGTAAAGTTGTGTAGTTCAAAGCTATTGTTTGTTTTCTCTGCTGAAAGTTCAAAATGTGGTGTGGGGTTAGTAGGGGTGGTTGATTACCTTTGAACATGGAAAAAAACCCAATACTGACATGTTCCTTTTTAAACATAGTTGTGCATCTGGTAAAACACTTTGGATAGTCCATTTTTAATTTAGATTTATTATAAATCAAGGATTTGAGAAAGTATTTTTCAAATTCTTCCTCTCCTTCTACCAAGAGAAACGAACTAAAAATGAAATTGAAATGTCCAAGAGGAAAAAGAAAACACTGGAAAAAATATTTCAGAAAGGTGATTAATTATTGCAGCCCATTAACATTTTCAGTTTTTTCATTGGGACAATCAAACATCACCTTAGCAGTGACAATGTGCTTGCTGGGGTTTTTTGCTGGATTTTATTGCTTAGGACAATTAAACGATCATTTTGTCCCGAAAATTTAGCCCTGAAGTTCTTTCAGACAGGTGAGATGAGGTAATTGATTCCACGTGAACTTATGGAGGAATGAAAAAACCCAAAGCAAGGTTTCTGTGATAGGTAGTCAGCCAGTTTATGTGAGTGTATTGATTAGTGTGAAGATATTCATATGCATGCAGTAGTTATTTTTTTTGCCCTCTTTGTCAAGTGAATGTGATTTGCCTGCTCAGTTATTCAGCACACCACTGATGCAGGGTGATGGGAGGTGGATGAGGCTGCATTAGACCTTTTATCAGGAGAGAAAAGAATCAGCATTCAGTGAATAAACAGCAACAAATTCATGGCAGCATCCAGACAGCTGCTGTTGTGCTTCTGGTCTTCTCCAGATGTGAGGGAGTACTGTAAGCAGCATTCTTCTCATTCATAATTAGTTGTGTAAGTACAAATTAGTTACAATAACTATCTGCTGTAAAAACTACTATAATTATTGCCAAAAATGGAACAGATGTTTCAGAAAACAAAGCTCTGCACTGGAAGCAAAGCTAGCCCAAATACCTCTTCTCAGATTTTGGTTTTGCTTACATCAGCAAGAGCAAGTCCAGCAAAGTTGACAAAGTCAGTAATTCCTGACCAATATCAGGAATTACTTATGCAGACATAGCTGATAAATTATTTTATTCTTTAATCTTCTGATTTTAATCCAGTCATTGATATGGAAACAGTTGAGTTTTGCTCATTCTTCAGGCAAATGATTCTTAAACAAAAAATTAGAACATTCAAAGAACTCTCCAAGGAAGTGCTCAACTTCCCCAAGATCTTGGAAACTGTAATTGAATGTTCCCCTTACCAGTTGGCAACTATTGTCACTATTTCTGTGACTATTGGCAACTGCCAGTATTAGTTTTTATTTGAATCTTCTGAACTCTTCTTTTTGTTGCATTTTGTGGGTCTGCTCTTCACAGAGGATTCAGCATTGGGTGACAGAAGGTTCTTGGTGAGGGGCAGATATCAGTGTCCTCAGTATCCCTTTCACAGAAAATCAAGGAGACCACAAGCAAATCAACTGCCTTATCTGTGAATGCTTTAATGGAAAACCCAAACAGAACAAATTAACAAACAAAAAACCAACAAACACTCAGTTGTACCCTGTCCTGGTGAGCCTCCCTTGCTGATGATGTCTGTTAAATTCTCTGCTTGCATCAACATTAGCTCTGGAAAACTGAATGTGCAAGAATATCACAGACTCTACCAGCTACTTACAAGTAACATGATTTTGGTAGATTCCTGTCTTACCAAGATACAGTGATCTGGGGAAAAATTAAGAATATTGTTGATTTGAATTTGGTTCTTTGATTATATTTTATCAATATGCATGCACACAAACATGTAAATTTACCTGACACGTTCCAAAGACCACAAAAATCTGAGACTTGATTTCTTTGAGTTGCTAGTACAGATACACAGTTAGGTTCTTATTTTGTTTATTTGTTTTATTCGTGTGGGCTCTTCAGTAGCAGAGACCCATTCCAAAATGAAATGTGTAGGATTGATGCCTAAGGTGTTTTTGGTTTTGTTTTTTCACACTTTCCTGTTTTTAACTATTTCTCTTTTGATGCCTAACAGGCATCCTTAAAAAACCTACTGAAGTTTCTATGAGCAACTGGGTTATTTCACTGAAGATGATTTCATGTAGGGTTTAATTGCTGTGGAATCTTAGGCAGACTTCCTGATTAAACTCTCATCATATTTGATATCAGAGCTTCCTGCATCAGATATCTGCTTTGTCAGGTCTGAGTAGGCTCATCTGAGCTTCTCTGGCAACAGGCAAATGTACAGAGAAATGCAGCTTAAGACAAAAATCTGGAGCAAATTGCACTTAGGAGCCTGGGTTCAGCTGAGGGATGAATTGTTTCCTGACATAATTTCCCAGAAATCATGTAATACAAGGCTGGAAGAGGCCTAAAGCTCTCATCTCACCTGAAGTCAGGAGCAGTAACCTGGTGTCATCTTTAACAGGTACTTACCCAATGGTTTCCTAAAACCTCCTAACTCTGAAAGCTCCCAGCCCTTCTTTCACTGCCCTGCTGTCCCTGCAGCTCCCTTATGCAGAACTGGGTTCATTTGCTCCCCACCGAAGTGGCCACAGAAAAGAGTCATCTTCCCTTCTTTTCTGCAGCAATCCTTTGTGGATTTGAAGCATCACACTCATCTCCTCTGCTCCTCTCTGTGTTCAGCTCTCCTGCTTTTTCCTTGTGACTCACATTTTCAGCCTGCTCATCTTATTGCTTTCATCTGGATATTTTTTTCTGGTTGGGCCCCATCTTTTTGTCCTTCTTCCAGAAACTGAACTTTGAGGAGCTGTCTGGCTCCTTTTTTTTGTTGATGATCACATGTACAGGTAATTAAAAACAGTGAGAGTGATGTTTCTGACTCCTTGAGTTACTTGTGTTGTGAAAATTCTGACTGTGAGTGTAAAGGGAATAATTGGTTAATAATTTGAAATTCCCTAAGTTTGTGTTTGTGGTGTTGTTTTTTTTTTTTTTTTTGTTGGATTTTCGTTTGTTTGGAATTTTTTGTTAATTTTTGTTTTGTATTTAATAATAAAATTGTATTTATGTGTCAAATGCAAAATTGTGCAAAACCAAGAGGTAAAATATGGCATGCTTTTGGTTAATAAACCCTTTTTCAAATTAGTTATCTTTCAGACCAAACTGCAGGATTTTATGATAAAACTTCCAACAAGAAATTCCATGCCATGAATGCACAATTATTTTGTAATGTAACAAAAATTTCTCAGAGTAGCACTTTTGTCACAATTCCAAATACCTGATAAAGACCCAAATAAACCAGTGGAAAAGCTTTTCACATATTCCTCACAGGTTTAGTGTGCTCACAACAGTGTCTAGGCAAAGCCATATTCTGCTTTCAGCACAGGCTGCAGCTGAAATTTATGGGAGCATTATGCAGAACTTAGGATAGAATTGTGGGAAATTATCTATTTCCATTAACAACATTGAATTTACTCAGTGCCATTAAATTGGTGCCTTTTCTTTGGAGTAATGCTCAGTAGAACTTCAGCTGTCTCTGCTTCTTCTGGGAGAGGTTCTGTGGGGAAGAAGCTAACTATGGGTTAGTTGGACTACAAGGAAATGTGTTGACTGATGTCATTTACATCCATCAATACCTATTGGAAACCAAAAAGTGCACAAATGTGCCCTGGAATGGTACACAGCAGAGAGACAGTCTTTTGGCAGTGATACAATGAGATATTAAAAGGAATTATTGTACCTGAGGTGTGGGAATTTATGGCATCCCTTTGTACAGGCAATCTAAATGTTAATTGGTAACTATAACAGTTTTCATCTTTTATCTTGAAGCTTAGCATTAGCTGTGTTGTCTTCCCTTGCTTTGCAGTTTTAGTTGCCTTGGTTTATGATGAAATATCTTGGATATGAAGTTCCATAATATTTTGGTCTCTTACACCACAGAAGCAATAAACTTGTCAAATTATCCACTAAACCCAATGCAAACACAGCATAGCATTATCCATCATTTGTAATACCTGCAAATAGCCATTTGCCCAAAGCTTCCAGAGGATCCTGCTAATTTCAAGATCCAAACCAAATCCCATGAATCTGTATCCTTTTGGATTATTTTTCCTTCACATCTTCCTCTCTTAATTGCTCTTTGTTCCTTTCCAGTTGCCTCTGCAGGACACAATTGCAGCCCTGTAAGGATGATGCAGCCTCTGAGCCTCTCATGTTGCAGAGGCAGTGCCTGGCCCAGGAGAGCACTTCAGGCCATTCTGTGTCACACTACAGACACTTACAGGGTCAGCCCCAGAGCTTGAGGTGATGCAGGGCTGGCTTTCAGGGGGAAGGCAGGAGAATAAAAGGATTCCGGGGAAGAACAGGGTCAGGATGTTAGTGATAAAAAGTCAGTTAGTGATAGAGAAAATGTTCTAAGGGCTTCTTGTTTTTTTTTTTTTTGTTTTTTTTTTCAAATCCTACATTAAGAAATATGTCAGGGTGGGTTTCCCACCTGATAGGATGCTGCAGATTTGAGATATGTAATGAGAGTAACATAAATATTATGCTAATAAAAAAGGAAGAGAGAGACTCTCTCTGAGGTGATGTTATAGAAATTAGACATAGTGGAAATGTAAGGGGTCTGGAAAATTGCTTGTGTCAGAGGCTGGAATGTCAGGCAGCTGGCAATGAGCTTGGGAGCCAAAGAATTTGGGATTACAAGTAAGATAGTAGAGACCAGTAACCATGTTTGATTCAGCAATAGCCTATACTGAATGAAGAAGAAATGTGCTAGTTGAATTTGGAATGAGGAGGGTGTGAGGTGGGGAGGTACTGTAGGAACAGGGATAGAAGTAGAAGCCTGTTCTCCAGAGTTCCTTTATGAAAGAATTGGAGGTGTAGTCAAAAAGTGCTTAAAATCTAAATGAAGACTTCAACTCCTTTTCCCCCCTTCTCTTTCATTAACTGCACAACTGTTACCAACCCTCTAGTGTCATTCCAGAGTTGATAATCATGGCACAGCAGCGACCACTGAGCTGACAGACCTGCTCTGCCTATGCTGATTTTTTTTTCTGATGTTTTGTTTGTTTCTTTATTGATTTCCTATATGGCAGTATTTGAATGTTTCTCTCTCAGAGAAGACTAAAGCTATTTGTGTGACTCCCCACATGTCACTCCATTCTGGCAAGTCCCTCAGGGCTGTTGTCACACAAATGGTGCCGTGTCCAGGCAGCAGCTCTGTCCCCAGGCCTGGGGCCAGGTGTGTGGTTGTAGCAGCAGGGGGATCTCCATGGCTGGAAATAATCTGATTTCACTGCCTGACTTGTCAGCAGCTGGAGTGGATTCTAAAACTCTGCATCTCCAGACTCAAGCTGCTGCTGCCTGGTGTTAAAACATAAGTGACTTATTGCCAATCTAGCTCCTAGACAGGAGCAAAGTGCCAAACTACTTTTCACAGAGGTTTTCTTATGTGCCACCTCTCTATCTTTTCTGCTTTCTGTAAGAGGAGGAAACTAATTCTGCCTGTGTGCATATCATTTGGATTTTCTTCTCCTTGTCTTTCAATGTCTTCTGTTAGCCCAAGACTCCCTGTCCTCCATAAACTGCAGCAAAATGGCTTATGAAGGGCTAGAAATGGCAACAGATAACCTGAAAAAAAGGTGGAATCTTAAAATTAATTGTACTTATGTATTATTAAAATAGCATCTCTGATAACAAAGCCAAAATGTCTTAGCATTAATTTATGTTTATGCTAGAAGTATAATGTTGATTGAATTGAATACTTTTGACAGAGGAGAAGCAGCATTAGGAAAACATTTAGGGTTTTTAGTTTATGTTTTGCTTTCCTTTTCATTTGAAGTTACCTGTCCTGGAATTTCTTTTCATTTTCAGAAAAGAGAAAAAGGCAGACCTGGGGATGATTTTATCAATTCAGTTCTTTTTTTTTAAATGTAGGTCATTGAATTAAAGAAAACTGCCTCCTAGGGAAAACTCCTCTTTACCAACTAACAGCACAGCAGGGCCAGTTTTGTTCTTCCAGCCCCCATCACGTTATTGCCTGGGTGCTGTCCCTATTGGGGGGACTGGAGTCAGCTGGAATTCCCTGCTGGAATGACAGCACAGCACTGGAGAGTCAAAATGAGAAGCTGGCAGTGTGTGCTGCAGGGGGCACTGAGGGCAGTTTTCTGTTTGTACATCCTGGAAAATCCCCTCTCGCAAGGGAGTGGCCCAGGGTTTTTGGAGAGCAGTGCTGTGCAGTGGATGCCATCTCCCTGGGAGAAACTTGCTTCTTAGACATAATAAAATTCATTCTATCTCAAGTGACAAAACCACAGGAGAACCTCATCAGTATGCCAGCTTTTATGACTTTTGATTTTAAACAGTGCACTGACAAATTATAGGCATGTGACTCCCATAATACTAACACAGAAATTTTTTTTTTCCCCTTCTATCTCAATTTCAGCCCTGAGAGCTCTGTGTGAGCCAGGTGGGTGGCTGGATGCACTCTGAGGATAACTTTGTTTTCTTGAGTGACTATTTCAATAACCACTTCTGTATGTGGGATGTCAACAGACAGAGGAGGCAGGTGGCTGATTAGAATTAATTTCTTGGGGACTCAGAATCTGTCATGTTTAAGTTCCTGTCACTGAAACCAAAAGAAACATAAACCAGAGCCTACAGTGGTATTATTTCTTCCAATTGCATCCTGAATCTGGACTCAGAACCAAAGCTATTACAGCTGTTTTTCCTCTTCCAGGGAGTACCACAAAATCTTGTTTGGTTTATCAGTTACTAGGATCCTTGAAACTTGTTGTTAGAAATTATTTTTTTTAATAAGTATCATGGTTTTCCAGTTTATATTTTGTGAAAACCAGATTGAATGTTTCCAGAAGTAAGTTAGTGGAAGACTTTCCCTGATTTGAGGCAAAGAGGTTGTAAACACATTGTTGGTATAGAAGGTGAAGAATTTCTTGAAGGGCCATGGATAATTCAGTTTTGATTGCTGGATTTGGAAAAGGGGTGAAGATAAACAGGATCAGGAAGAGGAGGGATAGGGAGGGGAAGAAGTCCTCTGACTTCTGAAGTTTTAACCTAGATTTGGAAAATAAATGCACTTACAGGTCCCAACAAGTCAGCATTTTCTAAAGCAAAAACATTTAGGAAAATCCAAAATAGTTCAGTGTGTAACAGCATAAACTCTTTATCCTTTGACTTTTTTTGTTTGTTTCATACTACTCAAATTTGCACAAAAGTGGGATCTTTTGTTTCTTTGTAGTTCAGTTAAGCCTCAGCATAATATTTATCCCATTTTTGTTTGTTAAGTGGTTGCTATGTAAATTAGCATGTTCTATAAGGTTGTAACTTCAGAAGGAGTACAGGGACTCAAAAAAAAAATCTAAACATGATCCTAATTTTTATGTAAATGTTTGTATTAAACAAAATTGAAGAAAGGAATGGGGAGAATGAGGACTTCAGATTTTTTTTCCCTTTTCTCACAAAGCAGATGTCATCTGCCTGGACTTCAGCAAGGCCTTTGCACTGTCTCCCACAGCACACTCCTGATTAAGCTGGCAGCCCGGGGCTTGTAGAGGAGCACTCTTTGCTGGGTTAAGAACTGGCTGGATGGCCCAGAGTGGTGGTGAATGGTGCTGCCTCCAACTGGGGACAGTCACCAGTAGTGTCCCTCAGGGGTCTGTGCTGGGGCACTGATCAATCCTGTGTAATATCTTCATTGATGACATGGATGAGGGCATTGAGTCTTTCATTAGTGAATTTGCAGATGACACTAAGCTGGGAGTGTGTGTCGATCTGTTGGAAGGGAGGAGGGCTCTGCAGAGAGACCTGGAATGGCTGGATGGATGGGCAGAGTCCAATAGGATGAAGTTTAATAAGTCCAAGTGCCAAGTTCTGCATTTTGGCCACAATAACCCCCTGCAATGCTCTAGGCTGGGGATAGAGTGACAGGACAGTGCCCAGGCAGAAAGGGACCTGGGGGTTCTGGTGACAGCAGCTGGACATGAGCCAGCAGTGTGCCCAGGTGGCCAAGAGGGCCAATGGCACCTGGCCTGTGTAAGGAATGGTGTGGCCAGCAGGAGCAGGGAGGTCATTCTTCCCCTGTACCTGCCACTGGTGAGGCCACACCTCGAGTGCTGTGTCCAGCTCTGGGTGTCTCACTTTAGGAAGAACATGGAGTGCTGTGTCCAGTTCTGGGCCCTCAGTTTAGGATGGACATTGAGTGCTGTGTCCAGTTCTGGGCCCTCAGTTTAGGAAGGACATTGAGACACTTGAGCACATCCAGAGGAGGCCATGAGGCTGGTGAGGGAACACAAACCCTGTGAGGAATTACTGAGGGAGCTGGGGTTGTTTATCCTGGAGAAAAGGAGACTCAGGTGTGACCTTATCACTCTCTACAACTCCCTGAAAGGAGGCTGTGATCAGATGGGGGTTGGTCTCTTTATCCAGGCAGCAACTGACAGAACAAGAGGACACAGTCTTAAGCTGCTCCAGAGGAAGTTTAGATTAGATGTTAGAAAAAAAATCTTCACTGAAAGAGTGACTGTGTACTGGAATCATCTGCCCAGGGAGGTGGTGGAGTTGCCAACCCTGGACATATTTAAAAGACTGGACGTGGCACTCAGTGCCATAGTTTAGTTGATGAGGAGGTGTTAGGTCATACGTTGGGTTTGATGATCTCAAAGGTCTTCTCCAACCTAATCCATTCTGTGATTCTGTGAATATAACCCGTACTCTCATATTTATGCACAGACAGAAGTTTTGGGTTGCTTTCTACCTTAAATCAAATTTTCTTCTTTTCTCTTGTTATGCAAATAGGAATGGGAAAAGCATTTAGCTTGCAATAGGCACAGTGTAAGTATCTTGACTTTAGTCCCAGAGCACTCTTTATAGATAAAATGTACAAAATTAGGAGTAGTATTACATACTGGAGTATATCAAACAGAGTCGAATAATAATGCTTCAAATTGAATTAAGTCACTGATGTTTTGATATTAAGTAATTCTTGTATGACTGGTAACTTTGTTCAGTGCCCTTCCTTTTCTTTCTGCACAACATTTTGCAAATAAAACTGTAGAGATCTAATTAGACAGCAATTATAAAAAATACCAGTCTCCATGCAGTTTTTTCTCCCAACTTTAATCAAAAGCCACACAATAAAAGGTTTCGAATCCCTAAGAAAGGTAAATCCTTCCAAGTATGGGTTACACTTGGGAACTCTCAACTGTTTTGGTGGTTTTGAGGTCAGTTACATTTATGTAGGAAAAATTTTAACAAGAAAACAAAAAGAAATTGATTTAAAAAGGAAATTACATTTTTGCTAAATCAACTTTCTACAAACATCTTTTGAAATTGGCATATATAACAGAAAAAGAATTTTTGTTCAGTGTTTGCTTAAAATGCCATTTTTAAACATTGTTTTGAAATTACAATAGTTTCACAATAAACAAGAAAATGGGTCATCTTTTATTAAACACTCATGGACGCTTTGAGAAAGTGCTAAGCAATACCTACCTGCTTTTATCTTGTTCAGGTTCACATTGAAAACAGATGCTGAACTTCATAAAGAAACAACAACAACAACAAAAAATCCAAGGTTCAATAACTTACCAATACTTTTTTGGTTACTGTTAGAGGAGAGACTTATCAGAGACTTGCAAAACTTAAAAGGATGAGTACGGTAACCTCTGTAACTTTAATTTTTCAGATATTCTCTGATAATTCTGTTTTTTAAAATAAAATATTTATTTATTCCCCAGGAAAACCAACCCTGCAGCAGGTTGGGTGCATTCTCTGCCCTCCCCTGGCGTGTGCATCCCCCTGTGCACACCTGAGATTACTTTCAGGAGCTGCACAAAGACCTGTGGCCCTTTTATCACTTAGAGGAACTCAGTCAAGGCCCCTTACCTCCTAAATACTTGTGAAACATTTGCCCAGAACACTATATAGAAATATGGCTGAAAAGGGGGTGGAACAAGTATCCAAAAGGTTTTCTAAAGTTATGGAGAAGAAATACTTCAAAATGATACCATAATGCAGAACTCACTGTTTGATTTTATTTTCTTTTTTGGGGGAATGTAAGAGAAGTCAGTTCTTCTCTGTGTTGTCAAGCTGCATAAAAATAGACTTTCAAGTCTATTTGACCTGAATCACAAGTTGCAGTGTTTGTGTAGGCCTCTAAATTGCAGAAGTAATCTTTGAACTGCCTTCAGATGTTCTGAGTGGTGTGGGTCAGAGAGGCAGGCATGGCATCTACAGGGAAATTTTTGTCTGCCTTTCAGAGGGCAAACCACGGCCTGAAAGTACCTAGAAAAACATTTAAGACACAGATGTGTTGTCAAACTGGAACAGAACCTGTCATTTCGGTTGGGAGCTTGCTTTATTTAAAAGGCTGGAGGAATGACAATTTATATTTTTGAGCTTTAGCCTTGTTCAATTTCAAACAGCAAAGCTATCAGCCCCTGGAGAAGTGTGGTTAAAACAGAAATCCTGACAGCCCCTAAACGGCAGTGGCACTGCTGAGCTGTGCAGCACTGAGGTGGCAGCGTGTCAGGCTGTCAGTTTTAATGCCACCAAACTGTACCTGGCAGGGACAGCCGGGATGTGAGTGTCCTGGCTGCCAGACACAGCTCTCCCCACAGGAAAATCCTGGGATGCCCAGAGAGAGCTGCAGGCACACTGATGGGGACCAAGCTGTAGCCCAGGGCTTTGCTCCTCATCAGCCAACAGCTTCTCAAAACTGGAAACTGAAATAAAACACTGAGAATAAACAGCTGGGCTGCCTCGTGCCCTGTTGCAGCAAAAAGCTGCAGGATCCAGGGGTGCAGGAGAGGGTTCTCAGCCTTTTATTTTCTGGCCCTGTAGAGAGAAGTTTAGGGAGACCTCAAGGCCCCTCTGTTCTGCTGACCCAAACACTGAGACGGCTGCACTTTGCTTCCAGAAGTGACTGAATGCTGGGGTTTTACTACACAAAATTGTGTTAAATATGCTGTGGGGAAACAAAATGCAAACTTTAAATCTTCTGCCCCTCTCATCTGTCTGGTGACATGTAACTTCAGTGCAAAGTAAGTGGAGACCTCTGTGCATCAGGCACGGGGAAACTGCCACACATTCAGCTGATGGAGCTGTGTTTTAGCAGCACTGTTTTAGCAGAATATAATAAATTGCTTAACCATGTGAGCAGCAGCCTCAGCAGAGGTGGTCGATCCAGGGAATAGTGATGTGTTTCAAGAATTGTGTTGTAGAAAATAATTAATGTTTCCTAATGACCCTACTCTTGCACAGGATTTGCAAGAAGATCTTTAATACTAGCAGTGTTAAACAGTACTAGTGCTTAACTCTTTTTTTTTCCTTTTTTTTTCTTATTACTTTAAAAATTTCATTAACATCATATTTTTCCTTTCATGTTTGAGATAGGATTAGCCATTGTTCAGGCAGTCTAGAAAAAAACTCTGTCAGGAAAAATATTTCATATACAAATACAGAAATGTTTTCCTCTTCAGCAGTTGTACACCTGTATGCATATTCATTGAAATAAAAAATTGTTAAAATAAAAAAATGAAACAGGTTATATGGACATACTGGGGCTTTTTGAAGAAGGTTTGCTCATACACATACTTGACCTCCATTGTGCCTCTAAATCCAATAGGTACAAGAAGAAGGAGCAAAACTTTTTGTTTTACTGCTTCAACAAAATAATGGTCTACGTGAGCATCCTTGTAATATGGGAGAAATAATCTTTGTAACAAGACTTTTATTTCATCTTAACATTGCATACAAAAGAAGTATATACCTGATGTGTGGTTACTCATTAGTTCATTATTTAAATGTATGTTCCATAATGATATCCTTTGGGATTCCAACAGGTTTCAGCCTGTTTCCTTTTCAAAATTCTGTGTATTCCTTGAGATTCTCTGAATCATTGTTGAGTTTCCTTTGGTCCTTGCATACAAACCACAATTCCAGTAGTAAGTTGTGCTCATCATATTCTCTTTAGGACTTATTGCTGCCCCAGGAAATGTGATTAACCAGAACAGGTCGGGTAACTGACCCTGCTGATGCCATTTAGCTACAAGGAGGCTGTGCTTTACATTTTGCAGTCACACAGGATCTTGTGTCAGCCTTTCCATTTAGTTTGTTACTCATTATCAGTAATTCCTTGTTGTCACTAAGAAATATCTCTGCTTTAGGAGTTTGGCACTGTATAGCTTATTTTAATGAGGTTATTAAACCTATCTTGGTTTTATCTGCTTCTGGCAATTCCTTTTGCTGCTATGTATTAGGAAAACATTCTTAGTCAATTTATTAGTGATATTAATTTTTAATGTTTGCTGTAATATGTGCTGGGTAATGTTATGAACTGTTTCTGTAACCTAAAGAATTATTTACAGGGTGCTTCAGCAATACCCTGCTGCTTGCATGTGTGC
Source organism: Trochalopteron elliotii (assembly GCA_024734555.1). NCBI lineage: Eukaryota > Metazoa > Chordata > Aves > Passeriformes > Leiothrichidae > Trochalopteron > Trochalopteron elliotii. Next base: position 6,468,877 of record JANPWX010000087.1, read on the forward strand.
TCCTGGTCTGGTTCTGCCCCTGAGCCCCTCACTGTGCTCTGTGCTGTGCCCTGGGAGCTGCACAGAGGGAGTGATCAGCTGGCACTGCTGGGCTGGAGTCAGGCTGGCAGAGAGCAGAGGAGGGGTCAGGAGCATTTAACAGCTCAGGTGTGTGGAGTTAAGGAGAAGCAGGCAGAGTACACTAAGTGCAGGTCATGAGTAGGATTCAGAAAGGGATTTGTGTGCAAGGGAAAGGAAGGTCCATGTTTGCACTGAAATTTGATGAAAAATTAATTTCTGTTTTTTGCATTTCCTCAGTGAGTAAACATTTCCCAGAGATGTTTAGTGGTGGATTCCTGTAGGGTGAACAAAGGCAGTAGTCCATGTGCTCTCAGAGAAGGCTGCTTCTGTTTGATAATCTCTGTGTTCAAAGGCTGTAATCTTTAAAAGTTGGGAATGTACTGTTTTTTCTTTCGTTAGAATACTCTCAGATCCAAATCCTGTAACACCTTTTTTGCACTGATGTGTTATTTATTCTGTTTAATTTTGACACAATGAAATAACTGAGGGGCTACATGAAAGCCCATCTCTTTTCCAATTGCTCAAAAAAATAAGAGAATTAGCTATTGAATATTTCTCCTAGTGTAGAGAGCCCTTCTAATTCCATTAACAATGAATGATTATGGAAGTAAAATGGCAGAGCCAGTGAATCCTGGTTGTAGATAAAAATAGATCAAGAAAGTAGTGCTTTTGATGTGCTGAAACAGAAGAACCTGCTCCAATAAGATTTCCTTCCAAATCAGAGCCTGAGCTTTGCCACAGGTCTCAAGACCTAGGGGGCCCAAATTCCAAAAGTCCAGCTTTTTCCTTTTAATAATCAAATCTGCATCAACAGGAACCTCCAACAGAGAGAGTACTCAGAGATCCATGACTCTGCTAATGTGTTATGAAAATGAAGTAGACTCTTCTGAATAGAATACAGGTGTTCATCCAGAGTGCTGTCAAACTCTGTTATTGAGGGATAATGGGCTTCCCAATGAAAATGACAGTAGCACAAGGACCATGATTCCATTTTTATTCCAGACATCATGGAAAGGCCCATGGCTGCAAATCAGCTGAGATGACGACTGGGGTTGAGATTTTCCTGGGCCAGAGTCCACCAGTGCAATAATTGACGTGTCTTTGTTAATAAATATCAAATGCTTTGTATGCAACCCTGAAAAACAGTTCAATTCACAAATGAAAACTTGAATTTGCATCAGGTGTAACCAGGATGAACCATGTTTAATCCCCTGAAAAGGAAACATGATTTGTAGCCTGCGCTCCTCATACAAGTGAGGATCCCTTGCATGAGGAGGAGATGTAGGATCAGGTTTGATTCAAGGAAAAGAAATAATCTGTTCACTGCATTAAAGGGAAACAGGATCCATTATCCATGCTCCAGGCACAGAGAACAGTGCAAAAGCAGCAAGTGTGTTTCCAGCACACACAGATGAAAGGATGCCTAGTAACAAGCCAGAAATGCCCAGTGTTTGCCAGCAGTCCTTAATCAGCACTGTGGAAGTGATTGACCATTCAATAGGGAGTTAATTTTTTAATGATTGTCTCTCTTCCATTTCTGGGCCAAAATCATGCAAACAGCAAGATAAAAGCCATTTGAAGGCCACTGGAATTTCAGAGCAAGGGACTAAAATAGGACAGAATTCCACCTCTTTCTCCTCTCTAAAAGATGAAGAATGTGAAATTTTTGAGACCTGTGTGCACTTTTCATGTGCTTATGTTCAAAATATACCCGTGACTTCATCTCTGCAGGTGTTCAATTCTTTCTTTTGAGTTGGCTCAAAAATAATTTCAGAAATGACACTCTTCTATGCCATCTTCCTCATTTTTTCCTCATCTCCTACCTTAGCAACTTGAAATAGCAGTAAGATTGGCAAAAAGGGTTGAAAACTTTTCTTTCTGGTGCCATCCAATATATATTATGTCTCATTTTGACTCCATCAAAATTAATACAGTGTGTAGCTTTATTGGTAGCCATAAAAAAAATCACATGAGTTAAACACAACAAACATGGACCATTAAGAGATTATAATTATTTCTGGTAGACCCAAGATTCAGTACCTGTAAGCAATATTGCTGCTCCTGTCTTGTGCACTGAAAAATGTCATAATGATTATCTGTAGTGTAATTCAGGGTTGATTCCTCCCCTCCCCTTCTTGCTGCCTTTGTAGTTGGACAAATCATCAAATAAAAGAAGAAAATGGTCAACATAATGGCCACAGAGAGGGACAAAACTACTGTGACATTAACTACTTGTGTAAAAAAGAAATCATGCTGATAAAGCAAACTTCAAATTCCTTTCTTGTTGACTCCCTCTGTGCTGCATTTTTTTCCATTCTTATTTTAGGTTAGCCTAAAGATTTGGCTGTGATTAAAAATGTTTTATAGTTAGTTGCACAGAATGCATATGATTCATAAATACACACTTACCCCTTCAAACTAGGCTCACTTGCCATATGCCTGCTGGTTTATAGTTGAAGTGCTGTTTCCTCCATTGAATTTCTCTGTGTTTGGTGACCTCAGCAGACTGTTAAAATGCTGTTAAAATTCACTTATCTGTGATCAAGTGAAGGGGAAGTGATTCAAAAGTAAATTTTGCTAGGTAGAATTTGTCTTCATAAGCTGAATTTTATTCTTTATATAAATTGTTTCATTCATACACTGCAGAATACTTTTGTATAAAATGAATTTAAAAGTTGGTTTATTTACACAGATAAGACAATATCCAAAGATATAAAAATTGACAAAATAGTACAGATATAGTACAAACATATGGATGTTGCAGTATAATTATAAAGTAAAATCTATAGAAAAATTAAGGTGATATATTTCTTTATTATTATTGTGCTGCTTTGGAGGTATTTTAATGCTTTTTTTTTTCCGGGGATAAAAATGACTGCTTGATATGCTAGAAGTTAAATCTATGGAAAATATTCACTTCATTCTGTAGAAAATTACTGTGGGTTGTGTGTGTCTCAGAGGGGCCTGGCAGCTTGGTGATGTTCTGCATCTGCTGGTGGGACACATGAAAGTCTTAATTTATGGTCTGCTTTTTAAATTTGAAGGATTTTCTGTGCACTGTATATCTTTTTATGGCACAGAATACCTTGGAGGAGTATCTGTGGCTCCACAGTTCACTTCTGGATGTTTAATAACAGCAAACAATAAAATTTATTTAGTGATGGTGAAACAGAGGAACAGAAATTCCTGAGAGGGCTGAGTTGTGATACATTTACTCAGCTGAAGTTGCAGGAAATAAGTGGCAATGAAATATGAGTAAAAATATTATGGCTAAACAAACGTGCGAATCTTTTCAATCTCTGAGTCTCTGACTTTCTTTGGGCTATTCAGAGAGCTTCAAATCCCAAAAGATCTTAGATTTTGGATGAAAATGGATTAGCAAGGTGCAATTGTTATGTATAGTTGTTGTGGAAAAACACCCGAGCACTCCCTTCCAGTCATTTTTCTGAAGAAATGTTGATATTTGGTCCTTGAGCTGTTGGAAATTTTCATGAGAGATGTGCACATGGCCCAGCACAGAGCTGTGCTGGATATTCCCAACACACCCAGGGGCAGAAATCCCCTCTGCTGCTGCCAGAAGCAGCACTCCTGCTCTGTGGTGGGCTCCACGTGCAGTCCAGATTTCTGCCCTTTGCATGAACACAGCTTAGTTTAAAAAGTGTGTATTTTATTGCTTATGTGATAGCTGATGTTTATAACTTAATAGGCTTTCTTTGTGTCTCATAATTCAGCTGGGTTCAGGAATATTTACTGTGATGATCAGGAAGCGAATTTCTATGTGAAAATTCTCCCACGGAGAGTAATGGAATTGTGATTATCCAAAAAGCAAGAATTGTGTCAAGTAACAAGGTTTGTAATAAGTAATAAGATTTGGGATCTTTGAACTGCAACGGGTAGGGCATTTGAAAATATTTCATGAAAAGTGAGGAATATTGCAAAGGAGTTAGTAACAGTGAGGAAGAGATAATGAATGTTGGATGATTTACATACTGTGGGACCAGAGACTGATGGGATGACATGGATTTAGTGGCTGGACTCTTATCCAGAATCTGGAACATATGAACTTGTATCTTTGCTTCATATTTCTTGACCAGCAATTCCCTCCCTGAGCTTGCAATTGATTTCTGAAAACAGCTTCTTCCTGAGGATGAGAAGCTGCTGTAATAAAGTTCTGGTTTTGCTATTAGCATTTGGTAATTGAGGAAAAAGTATTTAATTGCATCAGCTCTAATGTGAACACAGGGAAATCTTTTAGGAAAAAAAGAAAACCACAATCAATCATAAGCCTTTCAGCAATTAGTTCAAGTAGAAAACTGGAGATCTGAATGAGGCTCTGCTTTCAAAAGAAGTTGTCATGTGAGGTTTTCAAGTGTTTTACTCATGGCTTTCTTTCCCATATTACCTGTGTAATTTGAGGTCTTTATTCTCTGTGGGTTTTGGTCAAGAATTTTCATAAAATTTGTTTATGATCTTTCATGCAGAAAAATATGAATGCATAGTTTTAGTTTTAAAATAATGTGAAAAAAATAAAGTATTAAGAAAAAAAAAAAGCATGTATATACAGAAAAACAGACCTCCTAAACTCTCTCTCATCCTGTGCAATAAAATACTCTAAAATGCTCTTACCTAGGGCTGCTGGAAGGAGTGAAGATATAAGAGCTTTTTTTATTATCACTTTATGTATCCTGTTCAAAGATGAAATTGCTGATGAGTGTCAGTTCTGAATAATTAATGAAATACCCATTTTCCTTAATGTTTGCAGTGTTTCCTCCTTAGTAAAAATTATTGGGATGCCAAAAATACAGTTTGCTATATTTGTGTTGAGCAACATAATTTCATTTGTCATTGGTGCTGCCCTGGTCATCAGGATAATTTTGGAAGGTACATCTCAAACCTTCCTTCTTGCAGCAGTGGACCTAAACTTGGACTTGATTTGCAGGGTTTTATGCAAGGGCCCCAGCACTGCCACCCAGGCAGGATTTGGTGGTGGTGTCATTTTCTAGAAATTATTTTTGGTTTTTTAAATCTGCCACGTTGTTATTGCTAGGAAGCCAAAAGCAAGCACACTCATGATCTTTGATTTTTCATATCTGGGCTGGGGAGAAAGGCAGACTATCTAAATGGGGATTTAAAAAATCTACTGTGGAGAAAGTGTATTCTCTAATTCTATGTTAAAGGATGGAAAGAGAGAGCTGCTGTCTCAGCCCCTGGCTCAGGAGCAGCTCTGCTGGGGAGGCAGCCCAGGGCAGCCAGGCCACCTGCCCCAGAGCCTGGAAGGAATCGGGAGAGGACAGAGATATTTCTGCTGCTGCTTCCCATAATTTCTCTGTAGAGAATTGTTTCACTCAAATCATTGTTACGGGCACAGATGAGTGGAAAATTTAAAGGAAAGAAATGTGTCAAATCTGTGGCTGCTGATTTCACCCAGCTGAACTGAAGCACTGTTGGTTCTCCACAGCCTCTTTTTCACTTGAGATGAATATGGACAGTCAGCTGAAAGAGGAGATACTCCAAATCATGCTGAGGGTTAATCTCTTACAACCCAAAGAAATTTCCTAAGCTGACCCTCATCTGTGCATTTGGAAATAAAGGAATCATTTGGCCAACGCTCTCTCCATTTGCAATTAAGCATGCTGGCAGCTCTCCAGTGGGAGCTCTGTAGGCAGGAATATTTAGTAGCACAGAGGATCTCATTTCCATACACTGACCCAGGCTGTTGCCAGATGGAGTAGAGGGCTGTGGAATGAAAGTAAATCTACAAATGTTTTTGTGAGCAAAAGAAACCACTTTTGATTTTGGGTAGGAGTGTGATACAGAGATAAGGAAAGAAACACAGATTTCTTCATTATTTTCAGGGGGTTCCTACCCTTTTGTTTTCATTGTCTTGTTTGTTTTCACCTTATCTTGAAAAAGAGACTACAAAGCTTCTTGTAAACTCTATTATCTTTCACTTTGTGCCAAACTGTGAAGTGACAGCAGCAGAACTGCTGCTTCACGCCAGCACCTGGGAGGGCTGCCCTGAGCCCAGGAAGTGGGGAAGACTTGGGGGAAATTGCAGGTCTGGACAGATTTTGTTGGAAATTCTGCCAGGCTCTGGTTGCAGCAATGCTGCTGGGGAGACTGGCACACCCAGTCAACTCCTGCTCTTGTTTCTTGCTCTCCCTCTCATGCCAAGGTCCAGCATGGTCCTTGTTGCTGGTTTGTGGTCGTGGAGGTGCAAAGGCGGCCTGTGACTCAGCTTTTCCATTCTCCAGTAAACCAGCCTCATGCCATGGTTGTAGTGTTGACAGATGACATTTAGCTTTGGTTATTTATGTTTTGCAATATTTTGGAGCCTGGATTTGATGGCATAGGTTTGAAAAGTAATGAAGACTTCAAAATAACGAGCCCTCAGCATTTGGCTGGTGACACCATGGTGAGGGCAGGGGAGGGAAGGTGGGCCTTGGGCTGTGCAGACTGCAGGGTGTGGATGGCAACAAACTAGATGGGGGTTTCTTTGAGGAATTGGTTTTTTTGCTAAAATTAAAATAACTTCAGGCAGATCTTGGTTGCAAAAAGATTACTACATTTCTATTTGTAGTAATTGTTTTTTAAAACTAATTAAAGTAATCATCCACTGGGGGATTTTTGGGGATGCTTACTAATTTTCTGGTTTGAACAGACTTTTCCTTGTCCAGTTTTAAAAAAAAATCATTCCTCCTAACTACCATATAGAAACTGTTTTTAAAGCTGTAAGTCATAGTATGCATTACCTTCTTACTACAAGTTTCATCTGTGCATTTGTACTTTTGTAAGGTCACCAGGCCTTGATCTTTTTTCTGCTAAGCACTGTCTCCTTGCAATAATGAGTGTCTTGCTGTAAGAGGATTTCAGCTGGACAGATGTACCTTAATGTCTTGCAGCAGGATTTACTGTTTTATAAGACTGATTCTGGATTATTGTGTTCATGGTTGGAATGTGGCAAAATACTCAGGTTAAAGGAGCAGTGCTTGTGGCAAGGAAACTTGGACAAATGTAAACATCCCTGTACTACAAACAAAATACTTTAATTAAGTTCAGCTCTATAATTAACTGTTATAATCAAACTAGCCTATGCTGTACTTCAGATATAATAAATTTCCAGCAGGCTGGCTGAATCCTATTGTGCAGGAGCATAACTCTGATATTGTTCTAATTAGGTGTTGTATTTGAAACTCTTAGCAATTGTTTATAGTTAAGTTTCTGAAATTACCACTGTGCAAGTGGCTTTCCAATACACATTGTGGAGAAAAATCATTTTGGCCAGGTGAAAGCTCCAGTCTGTGATTTCCATACATAGTTTTATGAACAAGCCATCTGTTGGCTATGGGTGGTTTTTGGAAGGTGTTAAGGCACTTTCAGTTGCCCAAGATCCTGTAGTGGAGAAATTCTGCCTGGAAGGCTTCATGTGCCCCTCAGGGCAGGCCTGGGGGATGCCCTTGTCCCTGTCATTTTCCCTTCCCTGCCCTGGAGGACATGGCAGTCAGCACAGTCTGGTAAAGAGTGGTGATGACAATTCGTAGAATTCCCATCTATAAATTATTTTATCCACATAGAGAATTATAAACCCGTTAATGTACAGAGAGCGAATATTCAGAAAATTTATAGAAGTAGGCTTATTCCTTATTCTTTGGGGGGGTTTCATGTGTTGGCTAAAGAGAATGTATTTCACTACCATCAAATCTTCTTGCCTGAGTTTCTATATTATGGGGTTTTTATTGCCTTTAGTTTGGTGGAATCATCCTAGTTGGGATTGAGCCCTACAGGATGTAGCTGCTCTTTAGTAGCTTCCTCAATGTCTCATTCACATCTTTTGTTGTTCTATCTCAGCCTTACTTTGGCTGTTTCATTGCTGTCCTTGTGCATCTCCTGGAAGAGCTGCCTTTTGTTTTAACACTCAGCATTTCTCCAAAATGATGCTTTTGTTGGAAAATAAAGCACATAAGGTGTGAGAATAGTCCCATGCAATACATAGTTTTCTGTCTCAGTGGCAGACTTCCAACTTGTGTAAATGCTTACCTTCCTTTTCCCTAGCACATGTATCTGGGGGGAAGTTGTTGAATTTTATTTTTTTTTGAGTAACAACTTGACATTTTTACATGGGAAAAAGTTGGCAGTGGAGCTGAATGTTGGAGTTGAGTGTAATCCTTTTGTTCTTGCTTCTCAAAGACTCCTTCCTAATGCCTGTAACATTCTTATGCTTTTGCAAATGTGCTTGTCTGAAGTACTGCTCCAAATTAATTTCCTTATCTAATTCTTCTTTATTTCCTTCTGAATGCTATTGGGGAATAAAATCAAATGTATACAATGTGCACCAAATGGGATTGCCTCTTCCTTTAAGGTCTAGTTATTGTAGACATTTGCTCTTGCTGCGCAGAAAAATAATGTTAACAGCTGCTTAATCTAGTTAGAAATGCATCTTGCTGTGTATTAAAAATTACTTCCACTTATCTTTTCTAGTGGTATAATTTGTAAAATCACATTTACAAAACTGAAACAGCATAAATGTAGCCTTGTTCAATCTTTTTACGTGTTAACATACAGAAGGGGAACATTTAAAAGGCCTTTGAGCATATGACAATTAAAATAGACACCTAAGAAATATCCACCTCCTAGGCACTAGAGTACTCCTAGAAATTTTTGCCCAAAGGGCTTGTAGTGGTGCTAGATTATTTCAATTTAAAAAAAGAAAAAAAAAAAAGAAAAAAAATCATTCTACTTCTTTTCAAATGGGATTTGCTATTTCTGGAAACTATTAAATGTTCAGATCGAGGACCCACCCTTTATAAATTAATGCAGCACAGAAGAGTAATTAAATTTGGTAATCTCATTAAAGCTTTTAATGGAATTGATCATTTCAGGGAGTTTTTCTGGTTATTGGGATTTCTGAACAAAAGAGTCACTATTGGATTATTACTGGTCTTTTCCAGTAGCAGTTTGTTTTCAGCTGCCAGGCAAGACAGGATCTCAATTTGTATCTGCTGAGGATGGGACCAGCATGCAATTCCCTCAGGAGATGAGAATCTCAGTTGTAGAGTTCTCCCCTAGACTGTTAGCCACTAGTTACATAACTTTTTTTTAAAGCTGATTACAAACTTAGATCTATTTTGAAAATGCTTGTTCATTAAAACAAAAAGGTAAAGCAGACAATTTTTACTTCCTGTAAATATATTTAGTAATAAGCAAATTATTTATTCAAATCTACCTGATTTGATTCTTCAGTAAAGAATGCCTTCATGGTTTCAGCAATATATGGTTACTGTGAAATAAATAATTATTCCCACCCCCTTTTTTTTTTTAATTTAGAAACTGTTAAAATTGTACTAGTGCAATATAATGAAACTGCAGTGTATCTATAAAATTGCTTTGCAGGGCTGTCCTTATTTTCACAGAACTTTGCTTATTGTTTTTCAGTTTAAAACAAAGCATTGTAAAAAGTCAAGAATAATCCTGAGCAATTCTGTTTATTGTGTTTGTAAGTCCTACACTGTGGATGCATATATTTTCATTATTTTTGTATGCATATATATATTGCCTTGTTTTGATGGCCATTCTCCATGAGATTTGTGACTTTTCCTCAGTCTTTTCCAACCTGAGAAATTCCACTAATTAATCTCTTTCTACATGTCCTTCTGTACCTTTCCTGCTCAGTGCTGTCTGCTCCTGGGGTAATCTGTAGAGATGTGAGAGGCAAGACCAGCACTGACTGATGAAGGTGAATGTTGATGGTAGATGTAAAGGAAGTGAGAATACAGTATAAATCCTTGATTTAAGAGGTAGAAATAAGATTTGTGGGCATGTGGCCAATTTTTCTGCCATCCTGTCCATTTTTGGTTCATCTACAGGTCAGGATCAGGACTGCACAGTGAGTTTGCTTTCTGCATAGAACTAGAACAGTGAGCCAGGTTCACATGATAGCCCAGGAGAGACAACCACTGTGTCCATGCCTAGAACAGCCTTGCTTTCCAACTGTAGACAAATAATCCTGTGCCATCCTGTCTGTGCATCTCTGCCCTCCCCTCCATCCTCATCCCAGGTGGAGTGGAGTGGCAGGAGCCAGTGCTCTGCAGGCAGCAATGCCACTACAGACACAGAATAAAGTTTGTTCTCAGGTATTAATTCTGTCCCAGACTCCCTTGAGAGAGCAGATATAATGGTGGGTTTTGTGTAATTACAGCAATTTTCAACGATGTTTACCATTTTTATAGAGAAATGTACTGTGAGAACTTTTATTGACATAAAATGGCAATTAATGTCAGGCAAAAGTTTTTCATTTGTTCCTTACATTTAAAGTGCATCTCCAGAATTAAATGTTGTGGGGTTGCTTCAAACCTCTGTGAATGCTTGCTGTTACAGACACTATTTATTTTACCTTCACTGCTAAAAGATTTTTTGTAAGAAATGTTTATTAAAAGATCGATAGTCCCCATTTCAGAACCACCTGTAGGGGACTTGGGCAGCTGATTTGCAGGTACTTCCAGGCTGCTCTGTGAAATAAAGGAGTGAGGAGAACCAAAGCAGGAAGGACAGAAGGCTCCTGCAGTGCTGTGACTGCCAATCCTCTCAAGCTTCATGTAGGAGACACTCAGATGCCAATGCAAACCCTGACTGTCCTCCTTTCATGTTCAGTGGCTGGGGGCAAGGAGACAGCTCAGCTCCTGCCCTGTGGAGATTGCTCAGTGTGCAAAGCAAAGGAGCTGCTGTGGGCACTCATTTGCCTCCTGTGAAAACACAAACCCCACAGTTTGTGAGAGGCACCGTGGTGATATTGGCTGGGCTTCCACGGGAACAGCTGATGCTCCCTTGCTTATCTGAGATTCACTGCAGCCAGTGAGAGCAAGGGGGAAAGATATCTCTGACTCTCCTGTGCAAGGAGGGTGCTCACTGAAATTTCCCAAGGAAATCCACAGCATTGAGTCTGAACACGTCCTTGTAAAGAGAGAGACAGTTTTAACATCGTGGGCATCTGCTTAATCACTTCTCTACTATCTCAAAATTCTCAGTAAATTATTTTCAATATCATCACCATGATTAAAGTGCTGAAATACTTCAGGACCTAGTAAAATTACATTAAACTTAATCTTAACTTTGCTAATTATCAGTCTAATTCCAATTCCTATTCCTAAGACTTTGTGTTAATAGCTTTTATCAGGCAATACAATGTACTAGAAGGAAAAAGGAAAATAATCCTGATTTGACAATAAATGAAGCAAAAAAGTAGACAAATTCTTGCAAGGTTTCTCCTGACAGGTGATTTCCATGTGAGTCTGGTGACTTCAGAATATTGAAATATGCAAGGAAGGAGAGTCCACTGGTGAGAATTGGGACTCAGTCTCTTATTCTTTGACCCCAACAATGCCCCAGAAATAAGGTTTCTGTGTGCCTGAGGAAATACATAATTCTATCACTAATTCCTTAAGTGAAATAACTTTTTAAATTTCTGGCTTCAGACTGTATTAAAACAGCTGCACTTTCTTGAGGAATGCTGTGGTATAACTACAGTTTATCGTCTTACATTTCCTTACATGTAAAGCATTCCAAAATTACTCTGGGGTACTCTGAAGTCTAATGAAGACTTATGTCTCTGTTAAGAAAGGCTTACCAATGTAAAAATTTGCCAGCTAAAGGCTGGGCACTTAGGAAATCAGATAATGGACTTCATTCAGTTTTCTGAAAGGGTCAAGCAAAAATATCTATTGTCAGAAGTACCACCACCCCCCTCCTACAAACAGATCCCTCTGCTCTGGACTCATGAGCTGCAGGCTGTGCCTTGCCAGCAATGTGAAAACAGGCTGGGTAGAGAGGGAACGGTTTAGGTGAAGGTGTCTGTAAATATTTTCATGTACAAGGGACAGTTCCTTTAGTGGCAGTGTAACACAACACCTGTGGGACTATTCACTGAGAGAGGATTTACAAGAGCAAGTAGTCATAGGACAAGGTGGGGGAATGGCTTCAAAATGAGAGAGTGTAGGTTTAGGTTAGAGGTGAGGAAGAAACTCTCGACTGTGAGAGTGGAGAGGCCCTGGCACAGATGTCCCAGGGAAGCTGTGGCTGCCCCATTCCTGGAAGTGTCCAAGGCCAGGCTGGAAAGACCTCTGAGTAGCTTGATGGAAGGTGTCCCTGCCCATGAGAGAGGGATTGGAAATAAATCATCTTTAAAGTCCCTTTTAATCTAAACCATTTTATGATTACATGACTGCCTACAAAAAGCTCCAGCATCATGCATTGACATGTTCCATGTTTGGCTATTCATGCTGTGTGGAAGTGCATCCCATTTGCCTCCTGAACTTGCTTTTACTGTGCTTTGTGGACTCCTGCAAGAGGAGAGGAGTCCTACAGGGATACAGATGGGGATGGCCAGAGTGGGACACTGATGCTGTTTTACACCACGACACAGACTTCGGGTTTCAGAAGGGTGAAATGACTCTTTTATTTTTGGGATGTGTCTTCTTTATATACTATTTTATACAGACCAATCTGGTGACAAAAAGACAAACATTTTCAATCTCTCTGGTCAGACCAGAGGGACTGGTCTGGTCAAGAAGTCCCTCCTAGGAAGAGGAATTAAAATAAAGGTACAGTTTACAAAAACATGTCTTTTGTTTACAGAAAATTCCCTGGGAAAAGAAATTCAGAAAACCAAAACATCTCAGGCATGAAACCAGGGCTACAGGAAACATGATGCCATCATTTGTGACTGATCATGCAGTGTGTTTGTGTGTGAGGAAGGGCTGTGCTCTGCTGGGAGCAGCCTCTGGAGCTGTCAGTAGCTCTGTGCATTACTTGGTTAGAGTATTTAGCTGAATTCAAAGCCAGTTTAGAATGCAAAGAGAATAGAAACCATTCCTCATTAGCATTAATTAATGAATCAGTCTGGTCACTGTCAGTCTGCCCCAAATGCCTCACAGAACACACATGCACTGACCAGCAGATTCTGGCAAATGGAGTTTTACAGCAGTGCAATTTATCTTCTACCCAGGGCCTCAAGGAGTTGCATTAGCTTTAATGGGAGGTATTTTGAGATGCTTTTGGACATGGTTGTAATGTACTGTATACATGAGCATATGGTTTGAGTGAAGTGTTTTTCATGTGGGTTTAATGTGCCTATGCAAAACTGAATTTAGCTGAAATTCCCTGGATTCTTAGTGTTTGGCCATGGAGTCTGAGCTCTAATTTTGCCTCTTTGAAATGAAGTTGTCTTTTCAAGGTGTTTGATAAAATTAAGAGCTTCTTTAATTCTTGAGGTTCTGTTTCCAGTGCTGCAGTTCTAAAGCTGATATGGGTTGGATTTGAGGTTCTTTTGTTTGCATTTGAGCAAGTAAATTTTCATGAGAAGTATTTTGTATGCTGCTTTTCACCTTATGGTGCAAGCTGTACTGATAAATGGCATTTTTTGGCAGCATTCTATTAAAAAGAGGATTTTATACATTTATAAATTTGATTATAAACTGTCTTAAATATTTTCTGTAGACTAAATATTGACTTAAGATTTTCAGACATCTATTTCAAAACAATTCCAATTAAAAACCTGTCTTTTATGACTCTTACCCTATAATGTTGAAATATCTTGGCATTTTCAGAAAGACAGAACTTCAAAAGTTCTCACATTGTCTTGCAGAAACCAGAATAATTCCCAATAGTACTTCTAATAAACATGTTTTTCATGTAATTTGCAGTCAATATAATTAGCCATGCTTGAAAATAAAATGTATTCTCTTGAAATTTAACACCAGAAATCTTTAAATGGAATGGGGAGCAGGTGATTCTTCCTTAATACCTTGCTGTAATGAGGACATTTCCAGCATCAGAGAGCACCTGCTCCTACTGCTAAGGAGTGTGTGCATGTTTGTGTAGCTGGGCTTGTGCACCCTCTGATCATTACTGTGTCATCCTTGTTCTCAAAACCACCCTGTTGATCCTGAGTGAGACTGTGGGGAAAAATGTGTGCTGTAAAAGTCACACATTTTTCAGGACAAATTAGGATTTGTAACACTTAACAGCTTTTGTGTGTGTGTGTGTTGATTAAATAGCACATTGTTTTTATGACAAAATCTCTTTGCATGTAGCTTAGAGTGGAAACTTGATATTGTGGCTTTAATGGTGCCAAAATAAATGTCTGGTAAATTAGCACAAATAAATGTTCTTGTGGTTTTTACTGTCTATGGGGAAAATTAGTTTTCACTTGAAAATGTTGGAGCTAGCAAATTGGGAATATTAATTTATCCCTGCTCATGCTCACAGGCTTTTTATTCTCAGGTGTGCAGCACTTGTGAGTGTTTAAGATCCCTTGTGATTAAAATGCCAGTCCTGCTTGGCCTCATCATAATGCAGAGTGAGAATGTCCCCAGCCATACCCCGTGTGGGTGTTTGAAACCAGGCTGGAGCAGATGCAGCTTTGGCTTGCAGGAGGTGGCTCTGGGTCCCTCCTGGTCACAAGTCTGGTTTTTTAGAGTCCCCATGGGTCAGAGAGGATCCCTTTGAGACACTCTGGATCTGGGCTGCAGAGAACTCTGTGATATGCCCTGCACCTGGGGTCTGCTGGCACTGCTGACACAAACCAGAATGGATTCACCCTGTGGTGTCACCTCCTTTCTGACCCCACACCTAATGAATGGTGCCAAAGTCAGCAGTTCTGCCTCAAGAGCTTAGGTGAAAAACCAAGGCAAGAGCATCAGGCCTCCAGGCCAGAAAGCACTTTATTTATTCACAGCCAGAAATCATAAAGCTCAGGTCACACCGTTACTGAATTTGTCCGAAGCTAAGAGAAAGAAATAAATCTTGGAAGAAGCTGTTAAGGATTAATTTTGAGAAAGGTCAGCTCCTCAACATTTTCTGGATTCCAGAAGTACTTGTTCATTCAGTTGCAATGCTGTTGGCAGTTTAAAATATGGGTTTGGACTTGATGGGGATGGGGGTAATCTATTAATCAGCACTTCATCATCTACAACTGCTTATCTTCTCTTTTATGCAATTCCTCTTTTTAGTTGGACATCAGCATTGTCTACGTACTTCATACCATCCATCAGGAGGAATGAATGAAGTACACAGCAATATATCAGTTTGACTAAGCTCAATAAAGCAAAAGAGAAGCAGAAAATTAGTGCAATAATCTTAAATCTTTAATGATAGTGGAGTTAAATATATATAGTTTTCTTTACTCATTATGTAGTGATAAAACCCTGGTCTAGTACATAGTCCTAATTTGACATAGAAAGTTTCTTCTTATTCCCCTCCCACTTTTTTTTTTTTTTTCAAACTTTTGGGACAAATGGTGTCTGAACTGTTTAATAGCACAGTTCCAATAGATCTTGGCCAAAACTTCTTCTGGACTTTATATAAAAAATTAACTGAGCTTTGGAAGGAATTAACTTCACTCCAACTGTGCCTCTTTCCTGTATGTTTGACAACCAAAAGGAAAAAAGTATGTTAAGTTTTCAATGAGAGAGATTCAGCTGTTCCAAAGAATGAATGGCACTCATTTTTGTCGTGGTTAAAAATACTTGCAGATGTTTCATTAATAAACTGTAGTGTCCTCCTATGAGAAGAGATTAAATTTGATGGGAGTGCAGGAAATGTTCTTGCTGCTATTTGCATGAAAGTTTTCCCAGCTTTGGCAGAACTACAGGAAGCACGAGGCTCATTGGACTTGGCTGACAAATGTTCTGAGGATTCTGTGGCTGCCTGGTGAGCTCTGCCCCAGCCAGGGCTGCAGGGAATGAGCTGAGCTCCCCCAGCACATCTGCCCTGGCACTGGGGGTGGGATTAGACTGGACCTTAAAGCAAAAGCAGAGATGTTCTTCCTGTCCTTGCTGCCATAAGACTCGGGAAAATCAGGGAAGGCTGGAGACAGAGGAGAGAAGGATGAAGGTGATGTGAGAATCTGCAATCTGGCGAGGCTGGAGCGGACTGGAGCTGCCAGCTGTGGCAGAGCAGAAGTGAACACAACACTGCAAGAGCCTGTGGAGGATGAGGGGAATGCGGGGCTGTGAACAAGAGCATGTGTTAGTGGTGTTTGCCTCACCAGAACTGGGACAAAACCACAGATTTCTCTGCTGTCAGTGTTAATGGGTTCCCAGGAAATTTACAGGGATTTTCTAAGTTTATATCCCTTTGCTTGCTTTACACAGTGCTGTGCATTCAATTCTGCTAATTAAACTTTGAGATGAGCATTAATATAAGGCTGGATCAAGAAATGAAGAGGGAACTGAAAGGACAGGTTCAGATTAATTTATTGTTTTCCTCCATTCCTTTTAGTCTAGAACATCTCTGCAAAGAAATTATATCAAGGGTTAAGGTTCTGAGGCTTGACTGTGCAAGTTCAGAATTGTTGAAATTACCTGTACTATGATGGATGGGGCTACACAGCAGCAGCACAGTAATGTTTTGGCAGCCCATTTGCCAAACCTTGCAAGAGGACTGGCTCAGAACACACACTGTGAGAAAGTGAGAAACTTTCCAAGTTAAGAGTAATCCATGCAATGAAAAACAAGCTCTTTTGGTGGAGAGGATAGAATATGAAGTCATTTCTTTTAATTAAACTGTTCCGAGTGAGACTGAACTTTGCAACTTCAAAGCATGTGTAATTGATAGATTTAGTGCTTTATACATATCTCCACAGTCCCAAAAATTCTGGTCACGTTTTAGGTAAGTGGTGGTCATGAAAGCAATTTATGGATTAACATGGATTAAAGGGAGGTTCTTTCAAAGGAGTATTTCAGCAGTAAGAATGATAGGCCTAAATGGCACTTGTAAAGTTTCTAAAAACTGCACTTGCTGCTGTGGACTAGACTTATAATCAAAGCTGTGATTTAAATTTTACTTAATAACTTTATGTTATAACTTTTCCTTTCTGTGCCCTCTAAATTACTTTGTCTATTCTAGATAAATGGATCTCATCAAGACTGAAAAGGACATCTTTTGTGAAGCATCAAATCTTTCTTGCTGGAATCTAGATTTATTAACTTCACATTAAGAAGTTAATAAATGTTGTCTCTCTCTCCCTTCAGAGGCCTTTAAAGAGAGAATGGACTGAACACTTAAAGGTTTAGGACATTCATATATAATGAGGAGTCCTTAAAAATGAATTGTGTCTTTATCCTTAGGGGCTGACACCGAATGTTTGGGAAAAGCACTTTCTAAAGAGTTTGTTGATGGTGGTGGTTTTGCTCTTTTTTGTTATTTGAAGAAATCCATTTGGGGCCTTCTAATCTGTTCTCTCAGACATTCTGTGTGCAGTAAGATGTTCAACTGTCTTCAGGCTCCAAATGGAGAATTAATGAAATGAATAGTTTTAAAGTGCCAATATAAACATAATGATAGAAGAATGTGTTACTGAGATTGCAATTTTGAGTTGTACAGTAACTTACAGGTATTATTCCCCAGGGGATCATTCTCCCAGCAGGGTAAAAGGATTCAGAGCAATCCAGAAGCCCAGACTGTGTGTGAGTACAGGCACACAGGCACACACCAGGTAGAAGAGCGGCACAAACACTAATGTACAGATTTCAGAGGCAATGTCATCACTTTGTGCTCCTGAAGATGCCTCAGGAAAAACTGGGTGATCTTTTTAAGTGCTGGAAATGTCTGCTGATGGCAACTACATCTCCAGCAAAAGACAAGCTTTCAATTATTATCTGTAGCATTCAACCTATAGAACACACTTCCTTATATATGCAAGCTATTCTCAAGCATAGCAGATTTTTATTTAGAATATTTAAGATACACTACAAACATTTAGATGCAAAAATGAGATTTATTCCTCACAGAGATGTAAGTATCTATATGAAAAAGCACTCAAAAGTCTGGAAATATCAATGTTTTATTTGTTGAGGAGGTACAATTTCAGCTAAAGCAACACACCATTGATTTGCACTAATAAGAACATTTTTTTTCCTCTGTGAGCATTCTTTTGAAGAACCCAACCAAAGTACTTGTGAGTTTGCCTGAAAGCTATAGTTAGCACTAATTTATCTAAAAGTATGTAACGAAGAATATTTTATCCAGCTGTGAGTATGTGATGATGAATTAGTGGAATATATAGCCATTTGTTATGCTTATATAGCAGCTCATAGCTGTAATAATCCTGGATCACTTCACTCTTCTCTGTGAATTAGGCAATATTAATATCCATTTTTGTCAATGGAGATAGAGAGACAGAGAGACAGAGAGCTCTTACCATCTGCTCTTAATGGAGGCTTAACCTCCCATCTCTGTGCACCCATGCAGATAAACTTCTTAGGAAACTTTAAAGGTACTTTATTTTTAAAGTTCACGTATCTCCTAGGACCACATTGTCACAGTTTGAACTTTTGAACAGAATACCTTTGTTTTGGATCACACCTAGAGGAAAGGCAGAACAAGTGTGCTACAAGGTCTCCCAGATAATTTCCATAATTTCAGCCTAAAGGAATCATAGAATCACAGAATGGTTTTGACTGGAGGGGACCTTTAAGGTCATCCCATTCCATCCTCCCTGCCATGGCCAGGGACACCTTCCACTGTCCCAGGTGTGCTCAGAGCCCTGTCCAGCGTGGCCTTGGTCACTGCCAGGGATCCAGGGGCAGCCACAGCTGCTCTGGGCACCCTGTGCCAGGGCCTCTCCACCCTGACAGGGAAGAATTTCTCCCTAACACCTAATCTAAGCCTCCTCCCTGTCACTTTGAAATGGTTCAGATTGAATTCAGCAACTCCATGACTGAAACACCCTGGAAGGTCAAGCAGGATGTGTGGGGCTTTGCTGTGGGCAGGCCTGTGTGAAGATTTACCTGATTTGGGCTCCTGTGCCTGGTTACCCAAGCTGTAAAGCCTGAACTTCAACGATTTGCCTGAAGGTACCTGACAATTCTATGGCGGAGCAAATAATTTAAATTGATACCTCCAAAGTTAGTAGCTCCCCATCCCTGTCGATGCACTGATGAGAAGCTGTGTGAGGCAGGAGGTTGGTGCTCTAAACTCTGCCTGTCCTCCCCAGGGGCTGTTTGGAGTGTGACAGCTTCCAGCGTGGTGCCTCTTAGCAGGCAATTTGCAGCTGAGCTGAGGAGCAGCGTGAGAGCTGCAGCTGTGCCACTTCCAGCCCCGCTGCCAAGCCCTGCCACGCCTTCACCTCTCCTGCTCTCAGGACTCATGGACTGAGGAGAGGAAGAGGAGAGAATTTTTTCCTCTTCTTGGTTCTCCACATCCTTTCATACATATGGGAAAAGTATTTATTTATATGAAAAAAACCCCCCCAAACCTATCTGCCAAGGTCAGAGGTAATCTCTCCTATCAGCGATTCTTTTTCTCCCTCTTTAATTTTGTTATTTGGATCCATTTTCTGATAGCATTGTCTTATCTTTATATTAAGAGAACTTCTCATCTTACCATGGTGCCTGGGCCCAGTTCAAACCTACCAGGTTTTTATGAGTGCTTTTCTTTCATTTCTGATACTATTGTTAATGCATTTTTATTAAGAAATCTATATAGCTCACAACACACTATTTCACAACAAATTCCTAATCTTCTCCATAAAACTTGCTCTGTGAATGCTTATCTTCTGGTAATTCAAACTTGCTTTATTTTTCCAACTGTCTGCATTTTGAATTACCATAATCTTGATTCAAATCTGCCTGGTAATCAGTTGACATAAAGAGGTTTATTGGAGTGGCTTATTCTCTCTGTCTGACAGATCTGATATTTGGTATGATTTAGCATTTCACTCCTACCTTATTGACCAAAAATTCCTTTTGAGTCACGCATCTTTTTCTTCTAGCTTTCAGACCTTGTTGCTCAGATGACATAACATTTCATTTTACATTACAGTATTTGTAACCAGAATCTCTTATGTTCTAATTTAGTTATAGGGAATACCCCAAATTTCCCTTCTAAACCAGTCAGTATTTTCTGAGTAATTAAATAGGTCTGTCAGTGTTGTTGTAAATTAGTTTTCCCTCTCCTGAAGGTTTACAGGATTTTGCTGTGAAATTTTCTACTTGCTTTTAAGTATCAAGAAATCATCCACACTTTTGAAGACCCACATTTTACGACACACATTTTAGACCCGACTTCCCAATCCCCATGAAATATTTTGAGAGGCAACTGCTGTATAATATCTGAAATATCTATATCATCTGCAAGGCCTGTATTTTATACAGATAGGCTGATTAAAAAAGAAATGCCAGAAATGGATCTCACCTGGGCGAAGCTAGGGATGAGTAGCAACTCTTCTGTACCCATAGTGAACTGTGCATTCTTGTTCCTCATTCCCAGTGGAGCCTGCTTTTGCTTATTGCACTTACCTATATATTTATGTAAACTTGTATTGGTAAAATTGGCAGAATTTGTGTAAAAGTGTTTATACAGATAGGCACAAGTCTTCTTGTGTGCTACAATACAGAGAATTAGGGTTAAATAACCTATACTGAATATTGTTTCAATAAAGATTTCTTCTTTTAAAATGCGAATTATGTCCTGGTGTCCTCAAAACACAAAATATAATGTCCTTGTTGCTACCCTAATTAGAGTTTCAACATGAAACTTCAGGGTCTGATGTCAGTGTAACTCTGGTGCTGTGTTGGAAAGTCGCTGGCACGATGAGGGATCTGGACAAATGTGCCTTCTACTTAACATCTCATAGTGATAAACAGTTTCCATTCACTCTTTTAGGCATCTGCAGGCTTTGGGTGACTCCACAGAGCTCACTTGAATGCCATGAGACATCCTTTAGATGTGGTAATTTGTGTTTCTTTCCACGCCCTCTCAATTGATGTCAATTGATATGGCTGACAGAACACCAACAGATCAGGATGTCTTACCCTAAACGAGCCTCAGGCTGGGTGCTGTAATGTCACCCAGGGCTTAAGGAAGTATTTTGGGGAATGGTTGTAGTTGCTCTCTATAAATGGACCAAATAGAAGGTAGAAATGTTGTTTGAGTTAAGGGGCTCCATTGACACCAGAACTGAAATAAACTTTTTTAAAGTTAATTTAATTTGGTAATGATAAGGTCACTAAACACTAGAGTGGGGATGTTCTGGAGCAACTTTCCATCTAGAGCAGTGGGGACAAGAAGCCAAATTACTTCTAAGATGGAACTTTCTCATTTCTGAAATGTTTGTATTATGTGGTTGCCTGTGATAGCAGGGAGTTGTGTTGGATGACCCAGGAGGTCCTTTTCAGTCTTACTTCCTCTGCATGTGCAAGGAAAATAAATAAAGCTTCTTGAGTGCTTCACTGGGTGCAAAATCCTTTCTGTAATAAGCCCAGGAACCTAGATGGAAATAATTAGTAGAATTGCCAGTTATAATCTGAAGATACATAAAGCTGCAGTGACTGAAGCAGCAATGTGCAGAATCTTTTGCTCTCTGGATTTGGGTGGCCAAATTATTACTGATGCACTTCCTTGAAAGGGTAGCTGCTATTAAAGCAATTTGCTTTATGTCCTTTGCTTGCATTTACAACAGCACATCTTGTATGGAACCAAGCGTTCCCTCTTCTATTGTGCTGCATCTCTGTGCATTTTCAGCTGTCCACCCATGCTTCTGTGCTGAATATTTAAGTAATTGGCAGCAGAAACTGCTGGCATTTACTTAATATCCAGAATTAAGCTGTGCAGCATTTCCTTCTCTACTAAGAAAGCACGAGCTCCCTGCTGTTGCAGCCATCAGTGACCTTCTGGTCCTCAGTTCCTGGATCATCCTGAGGTTGCTGGGGCTGCTGCCTGGATTTCTGACCAGATCAGGCCAAACAAAGCAACACTGCTGGAAATCCAAATATGCTGTACGAGGCATCATCAAAATACTAACCACAAATCACAGGTCTGTATGCTGTGCTGCAAATCTTGGGATTCAGCATGTCAAAAAGCAGCTATTAGGCTTCCAACTTGGGATAAAATAATCACAGGAAAATAGGCGGATCTGTCAAGTTGTGAAAAGATAATGCTGAAATATGCAACAATCTGCTCAGCAATAGGGCTGTCAAAGATGGGAAATATTAGTCTAGAAAATGAGAAAATAGACTTTTTTTACATTAATGCTTGTGAAAATAATTTGTATTTGACTTTACATTTTAATATTTGCATTTTTATCCAACACTGGAAGGTTAGAGCCAAAAAAAAAAAAAAAAAGAAATGATTTTAAAAAGAAATACAAAACATAAACAAAAGGAAAAAACCAACAACCCTAAATCCCTGCTGTATGACCTTGCAGAAGAAAAATACAAAGCAACAGTTTGTATTAAAAAAAATTTACTTAGGCAAATTCAGTTGCTGTTTAAACAAATCTTTAAGGTTCATTTACAGTACAAAATCCTAATGGCCCTAGAGATTTGAGAAGAAGGGATTAAAAGTTTCAGTTTCTTTCTGCAAAATTGCAAAGTCACCTTTTCCATTATCAACTGCTAGAAGTCCCCCCAGCATACTTAGTGACCTGAAAGACAGTAAAAATACACTGTCTTGTAAAGGGTCACTGCTTGCAGGACATCTGGACTATTCCATACTCAAACAGGGCACAATATGCAAACACAAACCCTGTGTGTTCAATTTTCTAGGATCATGAGGTATTCCACTGGAAAATGATGTCTCTGCTTTTGGCCTTGCTGATAACTGATCAGTCTCACAAATGAACATTAATGGTGCAGCATCGTTTGGAGTGCAAGAAGGTGTTTCCCATCCACTGCAGGTGTTCACATTCCTCAACATTTTAGACATATGGCTTGGATAGGAAGGAACTTATTGTCCCCTTTACCTCCCCAAAGATCATTAAAAAGTGATTCAATTAACTGTGCAGTGCTTTGCTGCCACTGTGCAGAGCAGAGAAAGGCAAATCTGGAAGATGTAGGTGTAGCTGCTTGTGCTTCCTTGAGTTGAGGTTTGTTTCTGCTGACCTGAGCTTTGTTAAGCTGAAGAAGGCTTGGCTGCTGCTATGGGATGAATTTGAGGCTTCATCAGCAGAAATAATTAAGTTTCTTCTTGCAGGAGGATTGCATTCTTAATTGTTATCTGGAAAGCTCTCACACCTCTGTGTTTCAGACCAGATATTTTGTCTGGAGGGTTGTTCTGTCAGTGGGGATGAGTCTCTGTTGTTGTTATTGTCTTGAGAATCCAGCTAAATCCAGTCTCGTTACTGAGTTTGATTTTAATTGCATGTGCCTCATTAGAGGCTCAATGGGTGAGAAGACATCACTTTTCCTGGACCTGCCCTGGCTCAGGGATACATCCAGAGCCACAGCTGCTCTGTGGTCCTGGTAAGGCATCCTGACTTCCAGTGGGCAATGCTGCACTGATGTGGTGCTTCTGCTGGGGCACTGAGGTAGGGTAACTCCCAAAGACTAAATAAGCAGCAAGGTCTGCAGCTCAGGACAGACACTTGGGCTGGACAGAAGATGCAGGGAGCTAAAATAAGGAGTACTGAGGTGAGGAGTGATTTAGAGTGGCTGGAGGAAGACTGTTGGCAAGGGAGTGCCTTGAGTTTAATCAAGCAAGGTCCATAAGCACTGGTGTGGGTGGTGGGTGTGTGGGGTAGCAGCAGCTCTGGGATCAGAGTACTTAGGACTCTTGACTCTGAGAATTACCCAACCCATGATATTCCCAGGGTAGCAAAAAAGGATGCATGCATAGAATTATGCATGCACAGTGCTGTGATGTCTTCTTGAAGAAGCCGAATTAAGCTTAACTGGACTTGACTTTGCAAACTGAATAATCTTTTACAACACTGTTTTGCATGCAAGAGAGATATTCAGCTGGATTTCTGGGTGGTTCAGTGCAGATGATTTATTTAAACAGTGCTCTTTCATCTCCCCTGCATTGGAATTCACTGCTCCCTCCAGTGAGCCCCCAGCCAGAGCAGTTTGTCCTTCTGCCTCTTACCAGCCTCAGTGTGCTCCAAGCTGGTACCCCTGCTGTAAATATGTTTAATGTGCTAGATGTGGTTGTAGTGTGAGCTCTTGAATGTCTTTGTGTGTATTTGTGGCAAACAGCGCTGCTGGTGTGTGGCATTCTTAGTCTGTAGCAGATGTCCACCTATGTACCCTCTACAGATGCTGCTGACAGCTTAACAACTGATGTAGTCTAAAGATAATTAAATATTAAGTCTTGAATAGGCTCTAGTATCCTATCAGTAATTGAACTACTATAATATATTTGCCAGTGTTTACTGCTGTGTGCTAAGCCAGATGCATTTCATCATTTTGATCCTTTTCACACAGCTTTTCTCCTATAATGCAGCTTCCTGTAAGCAGTTGGGCTAAGTAGCAGCCCTACATACTTTCCATCTGGCTTTGCCATGAGAACAAGCCACATGCAGTAGATGCATCTCTGTTCTGAAAACGAGGCAGAGCAGTTGCAGACACATTCTGTAGTCACTTACTGGAAAAAAAAAAAATCTGTCCAGGGTATTAATAATTCCTTTAAGGTTTCATGACTACTACTTACTATCCTCCCTCCTTGCATTATCCAGTGTGTTTCCTATCCCTGACTCTTTACCCTTGCATGCTCTATGTAATTATATTTATTGTTACAGCATGGTATGACTCTGCAAGGTTTCCTGAAATTGTTCTACACTAAAACCTTTGTTTTTGCCAGAACCTTACAAATTTTGCAATGTGTCAGTTTTAGGACCCACTTAAGTTGCTCTTACGATTGCCTTGCTGGGGAAAAGGGTCAAGTGAAGGCAGTGATGCCTTTGAAGTTTCCAGCTCTGTCTCCTGCCCTGGTAATGATAAAGAACTGTGCCTCTGGATTTTCCTGATGGTAGTTAATTAGCATGGAGCTAAGGGCAATGAGAGCAGCAGGAGCACCAGCAACTTGTTCCTTTGCCACTTTTGGGAAGAGGGACCCTGCAAGTACCTCAGACCGCTCAGGGATCACCTCAGCACACTCTTGAGCACTCAAACACAAGGTGTGACCTGCTGTGCCCAAGTTCATGCAGCACAGCAACAACTAAGTGCAGAGAATAATTTTAATTTCTTTCCTTTTAGCACCATGGCCCTGCACTATGGCTGTGGTGCTCCTTCACCAGCTGTGTCTCAAACATGGAGCAAATCTTGCTTTGCTGTAGCTGACAGTCCAGTCTCTTGCTAGAAGAGTGTGCTCAGCAGAGCAGCCTCTTTCAGGAGAAAAAGAAATGATAACCAAAGATGTAAAAGCAGGCTGTATGACAGAGATCTAGATACAGAATACCAGCTAAAATCTGTAGGCTTTTCCTTTTTCATTTTTTGTCATTTTTGCCTTAAGGGGCAGAACTCAGTTCTGCTAGTTCTTTGCCCCACCCACTAGACAGCAGTGTCCAATAGTGTGCATTCATTATTCACTATAAATTGAAAAGTTATTCTAATTAGACAGTGCTGTAATCCTCCTGCTGCTTTGGATCAGATGTCTTCTAGTGTAAACAAAAACCCATCAGACTTGAAGAAGTGGGTCAGATCAAGAGACATCACAGTGCATTATACCCTAATCCAGTGGAATTGATTCTAAAATGGTGGCTCCTGGTGGGGGAAGGGGACACTGGGCTGCAGCCTACACCGTAGAAAGGTCACTGCATTGGAAGAGTGCAAAAATTGTTTGTTGGTGTCATGTTTTTTATTTTAGGGCATGTGCTGCATTTACACAAGGAACTCCATGTCTTTCATGTGCTTTGCCTGTCAGTACTGCACAAAAAATTGAGTGAAATATCCTTTCAAAAGTCCATTTGCAGAGCAATGAAATGAAACCGCCTTAATCTAACAGTATGTAAAAGTGTATAAATTTGGCAGTGACATATGGATGTATAATTGTACAGCTTATGTACTGCATTAATGAGGTATAAAACTAGTCTCAGAAATGCAGCTATGCAGCACCTTTCATTCCACAGATCCATCAGAGCAGCATACCAGTGATGAAAGCAGGTTCTTTCCACAGTGTTTGGAAGACATTTGTTAAGCATTAGCACCAGTTGTCACACGGTTCAGGGAGTCACTGTAAGGCCTGAGAGTGCTGCGTTTGCCCTACTTGGACATACTCTCACTGCACTGTTAGCTGCTGCATTTAATATTTCTGTCAAATGTCAGACTGCCAGGCTGAAAGGACCAAAAGGATGTGGAGATGTTGGGTGCAGGCTTTGCTGTCTCTACACTTCTGGTTTGGAAAGAATTTGAAGGGAGTGCTAGAACAGGCACGAGCGCAGGGAAGCCCAAAGCACCCAAAGAGAATACAAAAGTGTAGTGGTTTTGTTCTGCTGGAGGTGAGAATTCTGGGGAGAGTGACCTGTAGGTGTCCAGGCTGTTTGCACAGCTCAGCTCTACAGCTGAGGGATCCCTTTCCACACTCTGTGTGTTGTTACTCACAGTCCTGTGTGGATGGAAGACAGGGAACCACCCAGGGCTGGGCAGGGGGATGCATTCTTCTGTAGAGAGCTGGGATTCAGAGCTGAGGGAAACCAGCCACATACACCTTGAAGATTTACAGGAGTAACCTGGGGGCATGCAGAGCTCTCACTGAAGCTCAGAATGCTGAATAGACAAGCAGACCAGTAAGAAAAACTCAGAGTTGTAAGTTTGAAAATTAACTTTGCATCTTGCCTCAGTAATTTATGAATAAAAGCCAAAACCAAAAGCAACAAACAAAAACTAACCCAAAAAAAGCTCCAAAACAGAAACAAAAGAACTCCACCAAATGCTCCCCACCTCCTTGTTGCATTTCTTATTAAGTAACTTCAGCCAAATTTTATTTGTACAATTGTTAATGGCTTACCTAAGTGCAGTGGAATGCCTTTCCAAAGCTGATCAGGGTTTTATTTTGCACTTTATCAGAGTGAAGTAGGTAATCTAAGCCTTTTCATCTCTGGGTACTCAGCTGTGCTGGAGAGAGATCTGTTAATTATAGCCTTCCCTCAAAATGGATTTTCTTTCTTTCTCTGCATATGTGAGCAGAATCAGTGTTTTAACAAAGCAACCAAGTAAGTTCATGTTAAATGCTCTGTGGCAGCACTGGATTTGCAGACACACAATGCAAACCTGTTGCTTTTTGTGCTGGGGAGGAAGGCTCATCCCTTCTGTGGGTGAGTTAAATGGAAGAGCAGTTTCACACCTGATTTTCCAGTGCACTAAGTCGAGAAACCTGGCATTGTTTTTTCCAAGCTGCATATTGAGAGAATGGATTGCAGAGGTTATATCAGCCCAGGATATCACTATGATTAAACATGTTGTATAGAAGCTTTTGTATTGTCTTTGTGGCCTCCAAGAAACATATGGGAAATAAGAGAATTTAGGAATGCCATAAATAACCCCATTTTCAAATGGGTCCTGAGTAAAACTTTTAGTTCAAATACATATCTAGGAGCATATCACTGCATTGTCAGAACCAACATTGTCTGTCTTTTAAGCAGGCAGTGATTATAACAGTAAAGGGATGATGTGCAGATGTTACCAATAAAAAGGGAATAAAAGGAAATGTGAACATCCCTATCATTAAAAATCTCAAAAAAACCCAGTGGTGATCAAACTAGAGGGACCAAAAGTTCGTCTTTCCACAAATAAAAGTAAAACTATAGAAAAGATTTGTAAGTGTCTGCTCAAGATAATGAGGGACTTGGAAAGGAGATTGAAGTGATAGAACAAGCAGGTGAAAAGTAATGCATGGATGATCCTACAATTGCCTGTAAGATTTAGAAGTTCATCACTATAATAATTTTTCCACAACGGACTAACAAAAAACAAGTTGAGAACTTTACTGATGTAATTTGAGAAAGTGATCAAAACATTGTAAAACTCTGTTTTAACAACATGGAATTTAGATTACTGAGTTAAGTATCTTTTGCACATTTTCAGATAGTGTACTTAAACCAAACGCTATAAAAACCCCCATATTTTATGAGTAATCCTAGTAACAGTGCATGTTACTAGGTGGTATTATGGTATTGTATATAAATAGATGTATTTTCCCTTCCAGTGCAGGTTCTTCAAATGCTAAGATTCATTATTTATACATTCCTTGGTTTATTTTTTGGAGTTTTACCCTTTTGACAATGTGCTTGAAATCTCTCACAGTAAGTGCCTGGCCATATTTCTTAGCTTTTCATTTCAGTAAAATGATTCCATTGTTTATGTCAAGAGGATTAAAGAAAATCATATTCCACTGCTCATTTTTTATCTTACAGCTGGATTACTGAGAGAAGTCATCACCTTTAGGCAAGAAGTGTACACAGTGTTTTCTCAAACACTGGGGTCATGTCTGTTGGCTTGAAAATTCAAATGAATTGAATTTCAGGCCATGTCAAATTTAACACTGAGAATGGCAGGTGTCCAATATATGAGAGTAACACATGGAGCCTGTCTTAAACACAGAGGCACCTCAGTGAGGAATTATGGTTGTATCCTTGCAGATAATCAGGTTATGATCAGCCAGCAATAACATTAATTCTTGCCACCTCAAAATCTATTTGCTTAAATATAGTATACAATATATGATGCATAAATAAACTACAACCTATATAAACACAAGATTTTTTATTATTATTATTATTATAAGGAAAATCAAGCAATAGAACAGGTTCCCTTAAAATTTTTTGGATTCTCCACACATAGAGTTAATCATGTCTAAGTTGGACACAGCTCTGAACAACCTGAGGTAGCTGGACAAGAAGATCTCCACAGGTCCTGTCTCAGCCTTTCCTTGATTTTATATTTGCAAGATGCTTAACTGTGATTTTGGTAGACTGGGACTTTCCATGCCCTGAAGTGCATTTTTATGACAAAGTCTCAAGTCCAGAAAGAGGTTTGCAGTAGAAGGGCTGACAAAACCTTTCCTACACTGGTACAAATGTGTCACTATTATATATAGCAAGAACATGGAATAAGGTCTAGAATTAGGGATTGATCTATAACTCCTGCATGACAAAGCATTAGGAATGCTTTGTAATTAGCAATTATCAGTAGGAGTCTCCTACAATTTTCTACATCATATAGCCCTTTAATATCTGCATTGAATTTCCTCTTAAATTAGCAGAACATCTATTTCATATAGAACATCTGTTTCATAATGTATTTGATCTCATTTTCTTATGCTTTCAAAATGTATGAAAAGGACCAGCTGCACCTACTTTGATTTTTGTGATTCTAGGATTGCATTTTATTATTTGTACAGGGATGAATTTTTCCTTTTGGAGAGAATGTCCTCTATGTAGTGTATATGCTATTTCAAACTCTAATGAAGCTTAATTTTTGAACTTAGATGCTTTTTTGGTTTTGGCTTTTTTTTTTTGCTTTTTTTCCCCCCTTCTCTTTAATGCCACACTTGTTGAGGTTTGGAGCAGGAAACTATTTCAGAGACAGATGTTCAAACCTGGTGAACATTTTCCCCTTCCGTTCCCTTCCCACTTGGGATGTGGTACTGTATTTGAAGAATGAGGGGGAAAGATGTTCTTGTTCCTCCATATTTTATCTTGGGGGTGGTTTCATTTCTGCACGGAGAAAGTGATTTGAGGTTTCCTGAGTATTATTGAATGGACATAATTCTGCAAGCTGCAGTGCACTCATTTCCCATTACTTTTATCAGCAGTTGGGACCACTCAGGACTTTGAAGCCAAATGATGCAAAGCCTGTTAGGAACCTTTCTGGAGGAAAGGAACAGGAATCTAACCTGTTTACTCTCTTTAGTTCAGTGACAGGCAAGTGGTCAGACCAGGGGGTTGGAAAGGGACTGAACAGAAAAGGAAAGGTTCCTTGATTTAGGATTGCAAAAAACAAACTTGTCCTTCATGTAGACATCTGAGAATTTAGGCTTCAAGCAAAGGACAAACATCTGACAGTGAAAACAAGATTAACTTGCTCCTTGTGATTTATTTTTTTTTTGAGTGGAAGAATCCATCGTGATAGACAAGTCTAGAACAGTCAGAGAAGGTTTTTAGGTAGACAAGCATCCAAGGAGGACATTTTATTTCTGATTTGCAGTTGGGAAAAAGGAGGGTCCCCTTTGTGCCTTGGCTTTGGGCTGTAGCTGCAGCCTGGCTGCCCTTGGGCTTGGGGGCTGCTCCCTCTGGACACAGATAGGAGGAAGTTAAACCAAACGTGCTCCTGCTCGAGCTGCTCTGGGACCAGGAATCTGATAAAATCTCTGCCCATCAGTACAAAAATAACTTTCTGGTTATTGGGCTTCTTAAGACTGTACTCCTTGGCATTATGTTGTTATTAATAGTTCACCTCCTGGTGTCATCACCCCAATTTCCTGCATAACAGTCTTTTTACCAAATGTACTTAGAGTAAGTGTCACTTTACTTTTGCTGTTCAGGTTGGCAATTAAGCAGCATTCTTGGAAGCAGATGTGTTTCTGTGTGTATTTATATATATCACACATCTATTCCCACCATGAAATATATATTTTTATATGACAAACAAAATGCATGCTTGCCTGTTTAGTTTTTTAACTAAATGTATATTTGCAATCTATATTTAAATATTTCCTATTTGTGTTGGGTCCCTCTTGATCACTATCGGTGTATAATTTATTTCATCATGAAATCAAGCTATTTGTTGATTTTTTAAAATTATGTATTTATGTCTTTTAGTAGTCTCTGACAAGGTAACTTTCCTACATATTTTTATTAATGTCAGGCTGAAAATGGAAGTGATTTTTATATATGTTTTATGTTTTAATTGTATGTAATTTATGAAATACGCGGTATTAAAAATAATTTAAAAAAGCAACTTAGGAGATAAATAAGGATAAGATTCTGTGATAACTGCTAAATTAATCTCAAAATGCATCCTCTTTCTGGTGAGGTTTGTAAGTAAAAGAAATGCTACTGCCAGTACCTCATGTTTCACTGGCTGAAGCAGTAAGTGGGGAAATTCTGAAAAAGTTAAAGGGACTTTTTTTTTTCTTTTTTTTTTCCCCTCCTGGTTAACAGAGAAAAACACCTTTAATTTTCTTTGCAGCTATTGGCTCTTAAATTTTAGTGCCAGGTACTGTAACAATCTTTTATGTTGGTTCAGGAATACTTATCAGTTTTTTTTTTAAATTGAACTGCACTTTGTAGATGAAGTCCTAAAGAATAATCTGTGATATCCCAGAGGCTTATGAGTGCAGCACTCTACAGCAGGGCAGAGCTGCAGAGTAGAAACCAGCTGGGGCAATAGTGTTCCTCTCCAGTGTTTCAGGTTTTCTGTAGTGCATCTCATCAGTGACTAAGGATTTAGTGCTCTCTAGATTGTCTGAGTTCTTATAAGCATATCTGATAAATTGCCCACTATATAAATGCATGAAAATTTGCATTATCTCTGCAAATGACAGGAATATCAGAAGTGACAGATAATTTATTTGGTATGGCTGTTAACTGGACATGAAGTCACTATGAGCAATAACCAGAGCAGTTTCTTGTCTCTGACAGTGAAATACTGGCTTTAAACCTCATCAGCCTTCAAGGTTTCTGCCTACAAAGCTCTGTAAAAACTAATTGTTAAATATTCTGTGGGACCTCTGGCAGCTGTACTGGTCAGACATAAAGCTGAGTTTCCTTTTATTCTCCATTAATAGCTGAACTCTGTGGTGGTGGTACAGAAGGGGGCTGAGCAATTCCACGTGCTGGATTGCCCACGTGAGGAAAGCTGTGCCCACCTGGGTGAGGCTCCTGCTGCTGGGCTGATGTGGCTCCCACTGGAGAGATTCCCCTGGGCATTCACAGGTCCCTCTGGTCCCAGTTACAGCCCCTGGCTCACATCTGCTCCCATGAGGGGTGTGGGTCTAGTGGGGAAGGGGAAAATTTTGCAGCTGGTGGTGTTTGTGAACATTTGAGAAATCCTTTTAAGCCGAGTCAGTGTTGCACCACTGTAATTTGGCTGGAGCATTTTTAGTCCTTTTCAGTTCTTCACATTGTTTACTGAACTTGGAACCTGCTTCTTCACATTTCAAGGTCCTTTGGATGCTCTTGGAGAGCTAGCATGCCTGCTAGAGCATTGCTAAGCTACTGTTGATGAGATACAAAGTGAGATGGCCATGTAATTGATACATAAAAAATCAGAGGCAAAGTGCAGAAGCCCACTTGGGAATGGATGTTGGTTTGCTTTTTGACAGAGGTTTATAGTTCCCTTCTACTTCACTGTCAGAGTTAAAATATAAGTTACTGTCAAGTATACTTTCTTTGCAAATAGAAATTGCATTCTCTCTGGGGCAGTGAGAAACTTTGTTCTTTAAAGTCCAGCAAAGCTTGCACTTTTGGGGCTGTATAAGCCTGGGGGAAAAACATCGTCATTCAGAAGTCAATTCTGCTCACCCATTAGGAAAGCACATTCACACTAATGGCTCTACAGTCAATCAGTGACAAAGACCTACAGGAAAACATACTTGTTTCACTGTTCACTGATCTTGCAATTTGATCAATATTATTTTGAATGAATCTTTTTTTTTTTACTTCATCTGTAACATCTCTTTTTACAGCCAGACTGAGTGTACACCATAAAGCTGTACTGCACATATTGCTACAAGAGCCAGCCATGTCTTTTACAGGTCGGAGTCCACAGTAGAGGCTCAACTTCATTCAGCCACATGGTTTTATCTGTTTTCAAATGGGCTCCTATTATTCTGTGGTACCCTGAGGGGGTAATAATCATGATCTCTTTGCTGACTCTGAGATGTTTCTGTTCTCTCTAGCAGAATTTCTCACCATGTACCACAGCTTTCTGTTTGCTTCCAAAGTGTTAGGGAAGCTTTCAGGCTTTTAAATTTTGCTGTTGTGTTCACAGAGTTTCAAAAATAGATGAATGACTCTGAGCTGAACTTTTACCTGTTACAGGTGGTCTGTGCCTGTGGTTTTGAGGTCCATATCCTGTGGTCCTAGGGTGGCACCAGAGGCAGAGACCTCCCTGCAAAGCCTGTGCAGTCCATGCAGAGCATGGTTTGATTTCCTGTGCCCACCCATCTCTGCCTGTCTGAAGTGTTTAAGTGTTTAATAACCACAGGCAGGATGTTCAACCATTTATAGACTTGGATTGTGATTCAGCTGCTAAGAGTCCATGGGATCTGTGTGGATGCCACTTGGTTGCTTCTGTGAAGAAAAGCTTCTTCCAGTATTTCCTCTCTGCTTTTCACCACTGCAGCTAAACACAGATTTAGCTAGATTTCCAAGGACAGGGTAAGAATTTTAAATGAAAATACCTATAATTCTGTGTGTCAATTGTGGTTCCTTACAAAGAGTGAATAGAGTGGAGTATAAGGAGTACAGTAGAGATCAGAGGCTTGTAGCAGAGCAATTTACTTATTTTCAGTCAGTCTTGCATTTCACTGGACATGTGACTTCCTATAAGCTGTGTATTATCCAGCAACAGAAGTATTTCTGCCCTGCAGAGCAAATTAGTGGATCTCTTATGCTGAGATTTCAGTTGAGGAGAAATGCCAGAGAAGACCAGGTAATCTGGTTCAGATCTTACTCTTCTGCTATAATGAAATGGTTTGTGAGGTGTTAGAGTGTGTCAAATTAGGTACAATACAGAGGAAACCATGAAACACAGAAAACCATGAAACACAGGAAACCATGTCTATTGCCCTATAGCAATATGAAAAGTGATTGACTAATTGGTGCCTTAAACAGCTGATAAAGTGGCACAGGGAGAAAGTGACTGTTACAGCACAAATGGTAGTACAGGCAACAAAACACATCTGGATGTTGGCACAGAGAGTTTTGTAGGAATTTTATAACAAGGATGAAATAAATTTCTGCGACACTGGGATCAAGAGATGTCCACAAGCCACATGCTCTGAAAGCAGAGAGAAGAATTGCTGTTAGTTGTAAGCAGAACACAAAACTGAAGCAATCCCTTTAAAAAGTGGTTAATACAATTCTAATTGGAACACACAAACAAAAACCCACCAAAAAATTTGAGATTTCTACGCATAAAGAGTAAGAGAAGGATACGGTCTGGGCACAGAGGATGGAAAATTGGCTGGATTCCACTCTTCTGGTGCAGAATTTTTTCACTGACTTGTTGCATGGTTTTCCTGTCTGTAAAACGGGGTAGAATTGATGCCTGTCTTCTGAGGGGCTATGGTATCTTATCCTAGCAAATTAATTAGATCCGTATGCTTAGTGGCAAGCTTAAGTAACCTCTTACTACTACATGTAAGTAACTTATCAGAGATGCCAGTAAGTTGTACCTTCAAAAATGTGTCTATTCCTTCCTGGGGCCATGGCCAAAGTGTTCAGGATCCAATTGATCCATAGCAGAACTAACCTCTAAATTCAGGTGCTATAAATAGCGGAATGATGGAAAAGTAAGAGTGTAATTCTGAGAGAATTAAACCCCATAATTAGAATAATTCTTGTGTGCTACTCTTCATTAGCTACAGACCATCATCAGAAGGGCCATTTTTTTATCTAACACAGGTCGTGATGTATCTGCGTTTTGTAAGTTATCAGTGGGTTTTCAACAGAGAGGTCCTGAATTTTTTTTTATTTTCTCAGTCTCCTAGCAATGCAATTCCATTATAAACTGCAGGTATTATGATTAGAAAGTCATTTGTTTGAAGAGCATTTAATAGAATAAATGGTAGAAGTATATTTGTAGTTCATATATCTGCTACCATGGAAGAAGAGGTAGAGCCAAAAGTGTAATTTTTTTAATGTGTAATTTTTTTTTACATATAGGTTACATTTACTTTTTTTAACCACATAGAAGAGTGAAAGCAAGCTTTGCAAAACCACAGACAAGATGTTCAACCATTTATAGACTTGCATTGTCAGCACACTGTTTTGCAGTCAATTGTTGCTTGTCTCCTACACTTGAAAATCGAGGCTTGGTGTTCTTTCCCCCTCTTTTCTTCCCAATCTGCACAGCTAATTGCACATATTAATACAGTGGCATCTGATCAAAAATGATAGCATGAAATTTAAGAAAAAAGTAAGTGTCCCTAACATGTCAATAAAATTAAATAACATCCTTCCCCTTGTAGATTTTCTTAAGCTCAGGATTTCCTGTGTTCTTTCAGCAGTGCTTTTAATGGGCTTTGAGCTCATCATGTTATTGCATTGGGGATAATCTCCATATGGTGAAGGTCCTGCCAGCCCTACCAGAAGGGCATTGCTATTCCTCAGTAGCTTGGAGATTTTGAACAGGATGGTGGGCAATGAGTTTCAGAAATTACAAACGTAATCAAGTCCCTGTTTCCAAAATGATGAACTTTTTCACAATTAAGGGCATTGCTCGCATGTGTATCATCATTGTATCATCATTTTTGAAGTTATTTTCAGAGCACGTACTCTCTTTGTCCAAATGAATCCTCCTGGGGATAATGTATTAAATGAGGGTGAAAATGGGTACCTTCAGCGTGAGTGCACTGGAATTAAATTCATAACACGTTACCACAATTGTAAAGATATTGCTGAAGAAGTTTTTATCATTTTGCATTTGAGAAGTATTTTAAAAAGTATAATTGAACCAACAACTGTGGCACGATTTTAGGAATGTGTGAGAACCAAAGGTCTGATTTCATTCATCCGAAAGGATTCTACCCAAATCCCTGAAGGCCTAATGAATTAATGTCTGCCCAAATCATGTTATAATGAGCCATAAATTATTTATAATGTTTTTTTGTGGAGGGGAAAACTCTTTAAACTTCAGGGATTTGTACCAGTACTTAGAAAAATGCTTTTTTTAAAAATTGATACATGGAATGCTTACAGTGTTTCCCACATTTATCTTTGGTTTCACTCATTTGTACCATTGGGTCAGCTTGTTGATACTAGTGAGGTATTCATAACCTGACTATTAAATATCTGTAGCTTGTTCCTACGTTTTTACTCCAAAGGCAGTCTTGGCATGACCAACAGCTCTTGAAAACACCAGGGAAGTTCCCCCTGCTGGTTTTGGGCACTCCTCCTTTCAGGGGTGTTTGGCGACTCCTCTGAGCAGAGCTGCTGGCTGAACTGAAGTCATTCCTCAGCAGGAAAAGATGAGAGGCCAGGCTGGCACTGCACATCCAGTGCAGCTGGAGATGCTCAGAGTCAGAGCCCATCGAGGCCAGAGGGGCTGCAGAGCTCTCTGCACTCTCTGTCAGCTGGGAGGGAGGTGGCACCTGGGGTCCAAAACCACCCCCGTTCCAAAGACTTCATACAGGGCAAGGGAAAATGAAAAAACACCAAAAGAGAGAGGCATTACAGCCTGCTCTGTACTCACACATTCACGTGCTTAATTTTGCACTAACAAGCAGCTCCATGCAGGTTGGAAATGGGAGAAGGGCTCACCCTGGCCTCACTGTGCAGTGGGTCCAGGCTGGCCTCCCTAAGCCCAGCCTTGAAAACACTGCACTCTAAATACTGTGTAGTTCTCAGCATAACCCCCAGATTTTAAGGTTTTATTGTAGTTTCGTGCTGTTTATTTTAGTCAGTAAAGGTGAGCAGTATTATGACACTCCACAGGCATATTTTTTCAGCATGTAGAATCTCTCCCTATAATGGTGTACATGAAAATACATTTCTTTGGCAGGCAGTGAAAATCATGGCTAAAAAGAGTACTTCAGAACACCTACTGAACAATCAGAAATCTCCCTTAGATTACTCTTTTTAAGAGAGCTGTAATTTTACAATCTATGATATTAAAGTGGAGTTTGGAAACTATAGTATTTCTATGTGGAATGTCAGAATGGTAAAAGAAAAATGCTATGCTGAGAACCGAGAATTATCTCAGCTTTCTCAGTTTGGATCCAACTAAATCTATCAAGATAAGTGACAGGTGATTTATACTAACAAGGAATTGTCTGAGAGGAAAAGAGAACTGAAAGAGAATTGAATTGAGATAGACATGAGTGAGGAGAACAAGACACTTGAATTTCTCAGATGTGTCTAAGCATGTCATTGTATAGACAAGAGCTAAGGGAGCAAAAAGAAATCACTGATCAAGCACAGAGGCAACTACCAAACAGAAACCAGAAAAAAAAAAAACCCTCTGGAGAAATTAATTTAAATTATCTGGACAATGCTAGATAATGAGGAATGTACCTTAACACCAATTTTTTCCACTGACAGCCTTAAAATGTCACCTGTGTATTTACTAAAGGCATTTATCATCATCCTTTTAAATCACAGCTGATAAAACTGCAGCTGGAACACTCTGGCAGCTGGTGCAAGGGGAGCATGGCTCGCAGAGGAGACTGCAGCTGCCTGTGGGGCCCTGCAACATGTCCCTGGTGGTGTCTGGCCTCAGTGGAGCCCAGCAGCTCAGCAGCTCTGAGCTCAGCAAAACTCCCTTTCCATATTTCTTGCATCTCTTCTCTCCATATTTCTTGCCCTGTGCTGTGTTTTGGGGATGGCAATGCTTGTGGCACGTGCAGTCTGGAGCACGGTGAACCTTTCTAGGGGAAAAAAGGCCAACCTTTCTGAGGGAAAGGCCAATATATTTGATTTTTGACTTCTGCTGTTGGAAAAGGAGGTTTTGCTCCAAGAATGAGCCTGCTGAGCTAACAGTTCAGGCCACAATAAAGCGCAAGCAGCTTTTCAGGCCCGGCCTGTTGCAAGGCTCAGGGGGGTCCTGCAGGAGGGTGAGAAGCAGAGCAGAGAGGAGCCCATGGAGGCAGACATGGAGCTGCTGCTCCCTGGGCAGTGAGACAAGGGGCTGTGCCACCCCTGGAGACAACACCATGGGCTGAGGGGACAGCAGTGCAGGGAGAAGGCCACCAGGCCAGCAGGCCACCAGGCCACTGGCAGTGGGGATGTGCCCCTGCCCCCAGAACAGCAGGGGGACAGAGGGACAAGGGAGCTGTTGGTCCTTGACAGGGCTCTCAGCTGAACCCTACGGGCATCAGGGGCTTTTGGCATGTGTTTGTCAACCTGAAATGCATCAGGAAAGGGGATTTAACAGTGAGATTTGCTTCTGTTTTCACACTTCCATTGCATAAAAGGCCATGAATATTCTGCTTGTTGGGAGATTAAATACGAAAGCTTGTCTCTGGTGCAGATGCCATTATTCTGCTGCAGTGTACCTTTCTCTTTTTTGAAGTGAAAAATTCATTACTTCAGACCAACTCTTCCTTTTTTCCTTCTTTAACATTTTTAAAATAATCTTTGAAATTCTAGAATAAAAAGCTGGGAAGAAGTGTCAGAGCTGAACAGATCCAGTTCCTACACTGTGGTTTCAGCTTGCATAATTAGATCCTCTAAACTTAATTAAATCTTCTTTTAGTGCTGTTCAGACCTGTCTGCAGCTTTCCATTTGGTTATATAATAAACCTGTATCATTGTTTAATTCCATCAACTATGTTGGTTGGCTGAGCTGAAATCAGGTTGCTTACTTGAGCACACAGCATTTGAAAGAGAGAGAGGGAGAGCATTTATTCTCATTTTCTTCACTGCATGCTTTGATGTGTGTAGTGTTCACCTGTGCCTATCTGTTCATTGTTTCTAAATAATTATTGCAATTTAAGATCCATTAATTATAACTTGTTATATTTATTTTATTAGTAAGTCAAAAGAGTATATATTTCTCCAGTCAGTACAATGAATTCTTTTTATGGTAACAAGGGAAATTCTCTTTTCAGTAATGATGGCTACATTCTGGTAATTTATGTAGCCTAATTGGAATATTTCTTGTCGCAGTCTTTAAAAATAACTTTTTGGATGCATTGCCAGTGCATTCCAATGCCAGTTACTCATGCAATTTGTCTCGTTGATGCCACTCTTCTGTGCCTCTATGAGTATTAAAAATTCTGACTGTCATTGTATAGATCCTGTTAAATGTTAAAACCATCTGGGAATGTCTCAATCGATTAGTCTCGTGCAAACATTGGATGCAGAACAATAGCAGTGAATTCCATCTTCACCTTATGCTGTAACTACGAATGCTTTAGTCCTTATGGAACCTTTCTGAATTTTTAAAAAAGTTTAAGGTGATTATAAGGAAAGCTGACAGGTTTAGGTCTAGAAGTTGGTTCATTTAACATTCATACTTAGGAAGTCTGTCTAAGAAATAGCAGTAGTATGCAATTTGTACCCTTCTGCATTGCTTACTGTGTCAAGGGTATGTTTTGCAAGTTGAAAAGGAAAGAGAAATCCATTTGCTGCCTGGGTAGTTCCATTTTGTGTTTACATGTAGTTTACAGGGAAGGGAATGCATTTTTCTTCCCTCTGGAAGAGCTGACTCTCATATCCATTTGCAGGCTGTATGGTATCTGCTGAAGCTGGGAGACAGTAAATACTGTCTATAAAGTGTAGTTTCTATACTGAATGACAGTAAATACTCAGATTCTGATATTTTCCAAGGATTCTGATGCTGAACAGCTTAAGTGAAGCACAGCAAGCAGCAGCTTGCTTCACACTCAGTTTCCCAACGGATTGTTTTCTTTTTGAGGCTAATAATTTATCAGGGTGAACATCTTTCTAATTCTCACTCAGAGGGGCTGGTGGTGGTGTCTGGGCAGAGCAGCAGCTGCACTCTGCAAGGCTGAGGGACACCACGGGCACAGGGCAGCCTGGAGAGCAGGAGAGGGCTGTGCTTCCCTCGGCTGCTTGTCCCACCCCTAAATGGATGTCCCTGAACAAAGGGGTCCTGCATGTGCACAGCTGTGCCATGTTTGGGTTCATGTGGTCATTCTTGATGAACGCTTTTGGGGCTTGGCTTGTTAATTTTTGAGGGATCTCACTGAAAGCATTTCTTTGCTCCAGGTGCTCTGTAATCATTGATGACCTTTATCCAATTTTCCTTCAGACACTGAGACACAAAAATGTCCCTTTAGGGACAATGGGTCTTTTCCCCAGTACATTTTGTTTATCAGTGTGCCTCAAAGTCTGCACCAGCAGTGGAAGTGGGAGCCCACTCTGTCCCAGTGTGCTCCTTCAGAGCCCTCATGGATCTGCTGCTGACAGGTCCTTGGGGACAGAGGAGGTTCAGTGGGAGCACAGAGCATTCCCCACTGACTGCCTGTGCCATGGCATTCCCTCAGCTCTGCTGAGCCTGCCTTTGCTTCTACCCAGAAACAAAAGGGAGGGGCAAACTGAAAAATTGCATTTTCAAATGTGGTCATTTATAGGCACTTTCTATAGATTATGCTCCAAGCACACAGAACAAAACCAAGCAGCTTTGAGGGAAACATAGAAATATCAAGAGCATAGAAATAGAAACATAGAAATATCAGAGAGTTTGTGTCCCTTGACCTGCTGACTAGAAGACTGACTATTGTATTAGCCTTTTCTAGTATTTTTTCCCTTAATTTCGACCAAAAGTATAATCCACTTCCAATCATGAACAGTGTGGCAAATCCCCTAAATTACTGCTCCATCTGTGGCTGCCCCTGCTGACCCTTGAGTTGAGAAGGCCCCTGGGGTGAGGGGCTGTGGCTCCTCTGCCTGGAGGTTTCAGGTTTGCTGCCAGGACAGAAAGGATGTGCCAGCACCAAACCTGAAATTCCCCTCAAAAATAACAGCATCTGCTGGAGTCATCAGGATTTATCTTTCTTAAATGTTGGGGAATGTTGCTTGCCATTACTGCAGCCCTGTTTCATTAAGAAGGGGCCCTAAAACACCTTACCTGTGTTTGACCTGGCTCTGCCACTGCCTGTGACAAAATTAGAGAATGTAGCTGGAAATTACAGACCCAAATAATCTGCAGAGATCCAAAGAGAAGCCCCTATACAACTGCATATTGTTGCTATCAAAACTTTGAATCGTAGTGATTCTCAAAGAATTTGAATCAGCTTGTAACTTTATTTTTAAGTCTTCTCTAATATTGTCTGCTGGAGAAAATACAGGGAAGCTCTGATAACACACACAGGTACATGTAGCTTGAGCAAAGATCAAGGTAACTGCCGAGTCTTTGGCTGGCAATTATTCAAGCCTTAGGACACCATTTTCTTGAAAATACACACAAGGGAGAAATGAAAAATAACCATAATAAATTATTAATTTTAAGGAAATTAATATGCTAGCTGCAAAAATAATCACTCTGAAATGCAAATATGGCTGGAATAGTTTAGCTGGTTTAGATATGTTATAATTAAAACTATTTATGGAAGTATAGGTTGTAATAAAATTTAGCTTTGGATACGCAGCTGCTTCTACTTTAATTCTACATGATTTAGGCAAATACAAACTGTGTTATTTCCTACAAACATTTTAGACTCTAATTTTATTTTTATTTTGACCTGAATGCTTTTTCTGTTTATATTTGTAATTCTCCAAGGTATAACTAGCGTTTCATCTGCTATACAAATACACTATTTACTTATTGCTGAGAAGGAAGCCTTTAAATATTTAACAAAATCATGTTATGCTTGCAAAAACAGAACAGAAAAAGTTTTGTAAATCAAAATGCTGGATAATATGTTTTTAAGGAATGTATGATGAATTATAACTTTTTCTGACATGTATGTGCCTTGAGTATAATGGTCCTTTGGACCACATTTATTGTACAGACTATAGGTAAATCAAGTCACTTTACTATTTTAGTTTTCCCCTTTCTCAACTACTTCACGGTGTTAAATATGCTTGCCATTAAAAACTTGCACTTCAAAACCATCCAGGCAATTACCTTTGACAAATTTTTAAAACAAAAATACTTTAAAAAAGCTAAGGGTGTTTCTAATTGTTGGAAATGATTGCACTAATAATGCTTTTCTGGTGGGAGATGCCAGTGGGTGACCCAGGGTGGCTCCTGTCAGTTCCTGCAGGAACCGTGCCACTGGAAATAGGTGCAGCCTTCAAATGTGCCACCTTGTGATCCTTGCCTCAACAGAGACAGCAGCAAGACCTTTTTTCAGATAAATTAGGTATTTTGAAACCTGAGGGTAACCTTTTTGGCATCATTGGTAGATAAAGAAGCTACTGTAGGGTGATAGTTTTATAGATTGTTGTGATCTGTGTAACAAACTGGCTGATGATAATTAATTTGATCAGTATTCTTTGGGAAGAGAGTGTTCACCCATCTTTATTTGTTTGAAATCTGGCTATTAGAACAGGAGAACTGGTAAGAGCTGTTTCAAGTCCTGGGCTTTTCAGTTTCAGACATATCAAAGTAAAAATGCAAATACCACAAAACTGAAGCCAGAAAAGGGAAGTTTTTCACAGCAGTGCTCTCAGAACTTGATCTTCTGGCAGTTCACCTGTAGATCTGTTTAATTTCTTGGCACAGGGCTTGTTAGAGGGTTCTGGTTTGTTGGTATACCACGGAAATCACAGTCACCTAAAGGGCTCCTAGAGCACCTGAAATGCTTATGGAGTTGAGTGGATTGACAATTAATCTGACTGAAAGCAAAATAACTATTTCTTTTATTGCATAAGAAAGATTCTGTAGGTTTATAAACCTTCAGCTTAGTACAAGGAACCTTATTGAGTAATTTCTGTGTTAAAATTCTGTGTGCTTTGATTATGATGCTTATCCAAGCCACTGTTTCTCCAGCTGTGGAGTGTCCCACTTCTTGAAGACTACAGAAGAATGCCAAAGGAACTGGAAATGAGCAGAAAAAAGCTTTAAAGTGTTCAAAATATTCTACCAAGTATCTCAGAGTCTGCAGGCAGATGGAAACAGAGCCAAAAGCAAGGTTGTATTTTCAGTAAGTCTGAGAACTACTGATAGAAGGAATTCTTAAGCAGCTCCTTTCCTCTTTATATTCAGATTGTTAAACAAGGATATTTGAACTTCTTTCTGTGCATGGGAAAACACAGAGGGAATCTGATGGATATTTCTATTTTAATTTGAAAGACAATAGTATATCAGGGGAACATGTGGGAAAGAAATATTATGGAAGTGTGTAATCTATTTTAAACTAACCTACTGTAGTAAGTGAAAATGAGTGGAAAAATAATTGTGGCAGTCTCTGAACACTTTATCACCAACACTGACTCACGTGTTTTGAAATTGCATATTCTGCCTCATCCACATCCTGCCTCCTTCCTTGTCTGTAGCTGTACAGAATGTCTGGGTAATACCTGTTGA
The DNA here is from genome assembly GCA_024734555.1 of Trochalopteron elliotii. NCBI lineage: Eukaryota > Metazoa > Chordata > Aves > Passeriformes > Leiothrichidae > Trochalopteron > Trochalopteron elliotii. The sequence continues at coordinate 6,511,806 of JANPWX010000087.1, forward strand.
TGTACATAATGGTACTGCCACTTTGACCTTTCTGCAATGTTCCCTTTCAGGCTGTTTCTGTGTTGATCCTTTGCCAAAATTCCTTCCTTTGGTATATTTAATACAGGAGATGCCAAATACTTACCATTTTGCCTGTGTTTCATTTACCTGGCCTTATTCCATTTTGTTCTTGCAGGTAAATAATTCTGTGAATTACTGGGGGTGCAGGGGAAAACTGATGTTAATGAAATGCAAAACTTAGCCTTCCTTGGCTTTGTTTTAAATTACTGTTTTTCATTTTAATTACCTTTGCAGCAGACTTCCAGTTAAAATTTTCTCTTATTTTGTGACAATCTCAGTAATTACTTTTCTGAATTTGTACTTTGGAAAGTTCTGTGTTTGGGTTTCTTTCTCTCACTGCTCCCTTTACAGGTTTCTGGAGCTCCTGGCTCCATCAGTGATAAATTTCTACCTAGGATGGGTTTGTAGCTGTCACTCCTGGCTCATTCATTGTCTTTTGTACTGGGAATAAGGGACACAAAAAGGGAACTTCTTTGGGTGTCTGAGAAGACAGAAATCTGCAGTTTAGTACAATTAGCCTTTAAAAAATATGGGGGTGGAGGGGCAGGAGAGAGGGAGTACTCTGGAAAGCCTCACAGATTATACATCTGCCCCTGTAATTCAAACTGGGACTTAACACAAAACTAATGAAGTTGATTGATACTTAATAGTGGCAGAATAATCTCCCTTTTTCAGTGAAATGTGTCTTGGAAACCCTCCCTCACTAACCACCCCCTCCTCTTCAAATGTTTGAATGCTGCTTGCTCTACTTGCCAAATATAAAATTAAACACCTGCATGGTTGTTATGCACAGCTGTATCCATCTGCTGAGCATGCCACTTGCCATTTGCTTTGATTAAGAGCAGGTTAAGAGACTTTAATTAAATGAAGTCCATAATACAGTGAAGCATCCACCTCTTCAGTCTCTTGCCTTGATTATATGTTTCTCTGCTTTTCTCCTTGATAAAGACAAGGCTCCAGAAGGGATACAATTTAATGATAACAATCAATAAGGATTTTTCAGTTTAAATATAGAGCAGGCTGAGGCTGAAAGATTGGCTGGGATTCTCTGAAGCAGTGGTTCTTTCTGAAGGGTGTGGGATGGGGCTGACAGGCTTCTTTGGAGAGGCAAATGGTGTTTGCTGGTTCTTCTGCCATCAAGTAGCATAATTATATTGTACTGTCCCTATAAAGAGAAGGCTTTTCCTTAAACCATGGTTATCTGTGGTTAGGATAGGGAATATGTTAGGAATTATTCCATGGAAAAGCATGTAAATCAAGAAACGGCTCCATGGAACTCTGTCATAAAAGGCACATTTCCCTTTGGATGCAAGACAATATTGCAGAATTACAACTCTAAATGGCTCTTGAGGGCACTGAGGAGAAGTCTGCTCCCAAATAAACATTAGAGCACCCAATCAGAACATTCTCCTAAGTCACAAATTTTCTTCCTTCTAATTGCTGTGCCTCAGTAGACTTGCATCTTAATGAGAATTACCTGTATTGAAGTCAACAGTGAGGAAATGCATGCAATAATTCCTGTGTACATTTAATACAGATATTCTGCTGTAGCACCTTCAGCCTGATAGCAGCCATGGTCTGCATTTCACAGTAAGAGGAGCAACCAATGATACATTTAAAAAAAGACAAAACTTACCTTATGTGTGCATATGATTATGAAATCAGAGTGGGATATGGGGGAATATGGTCTAGCTGGCTGTTAACAGCCTGACTTTTACAAACAAATGAAAAGAGAATGACAAATTAGTGACAATAATCTTCACGTGATTCTGTTTGGTTCCTGGTGGTCATTTCTCTTGAAGGGAAGCCCAGAGGATCTCTCTGGAGTGAAACTGTGGAACTTACAGGCAAGTTCCTATTGCTACACACTTCTGTTATTCAAGAAAATGTAAAATAAATGATTCTGGATTGCAACAGAAAATTGCCAAAAAGTAGTCATGGGTGAAATTAAGCTTCAGTTGTTGTTTTGCTTATTTGGGAAATATTAGGGAACATCTGTAGCTAGAAGGTATGTCCAGAGTAATTTTCTGGCTTTTTCAGTGCTGCTCATCCTGTTTCTAAAGGCAATAAAGTGGAATAAAGAACTTCAGAAGGGCATTTAAACAGAACAAGGCTGAACCTTTGCATTGAGACTGTGCTTGGAAAAAAAAGTACAACATATTGATAGAAAAAACCTTACCAGGATTAGAGAGAAAACACAGACTTACTTTTTAGTCGAATGTCCATCAAGTTTTGAATGTTAAAGAGAATATGTAGCTTTAGATCTGAAATGCATTTATTTTTACCTCTTTGTCTTAGGACATTTACTTTCCAACTTAGCTTGAGTGTCTTCTGAATCTTTTTGCTTCCTTTCCTCACATTTTCATATTCAGGCCTGGCAGACATAAGGTACCAGTGGAAATAGGAAGGAGCAGGTTTAGAAAGGATCCTCCTCTAGAACACAGGCAATTTGTTGAGACCTCTAGCATTTTTATATCTATTAAAATTTTATCTAACCTCATCTTCTGCAGAAGTTTGGGACTGATCTTGGGTGTATGAGAGATTGCTTTGTTCAAATCCTGCAATGAGCAGTATAAAGAATGTCAGAATTTTGTTATAAGCATTATCTATGGAGGTTGTAAATGAGCCTTTCCTGGGTAAATCTTGATATCTTTCTAGAGTTTCAAATTGCAGTAAGGCTGTAATAAATGCTGTCTTTCTGACCTTCTCAGCTTATTGAAATAGTGTTTTTCTGAATGCATAATGTTTTTAACTTTATTGATTGGCATTTGGGAATGTGTGGCTTTGTCTCAAGACTCAGAAAAAAAAATCTTATTTTGTGACCAAAAGAAATGAGGAGGGGTTTTTCTCACTATTCATTTATGCCTTGGTATGCTAAGACAAAGAACAGATAAGTTCATGTGTCCATTCTGAACAACACAAAATGGGATGAGGGCTGTGTTTCACCTCAGGTATCTCTTTTCTTATAAACACAGGGCATATGTGAGTGTTCCCAGATCTCATTCTGACCAGAAGTTTTATCTTGGACATGAAAATATTTCTATGCAAGATGACCCAGATTTATGGCCTTGTAAGAGTGTGGTTTCAATAAATCTGCCTTTTCCAGTGAAAGGAAGCATTTTTGCCACAAGGTTCTGTGCTGGTGTTGGTAACAATTCAGTTGTGCTCGAGAGGAGCCAGAGGAGCTGGGCATCTTCCCACTGCTGAGCTGCAAATTCAGTGCCACATTCTGTGTTCAGCAGGAACCCCACTGGATACACTCCCAGTACCTGGCCACAGGCTTGGGATTTTTGGTGCAGCAGGAAGCTTCTCTGCATGATTCTCTGGCTGGAAATATGCAACAAGGGTCCAAAATCCTGTGGGAGCATTTCAGGCTGGTGTTTGCCAGGTTCTCGGTCACCTTCCTGAAAGGAAAAGCTGATCTCTGAGTGATCACTCAGTCCCCAGCCTGAGACACTCCTTACACCTATGTTTCCTCTCAGGAAGGACCTTACATCTCCCACAAGGCAGATGTGGATGAACATGGTCATTGTTTAGCACTTGTTGCATACTTCATCTCTCTCAGTAATATGGAGAAAACCTTCCACTGCTGACACTGTTTTACACCACAATGACACAAGACTCTGACTTCAGAAGGCTGAAAATGACTCCTTTATTTTTGGGATGTGTCTCCCTTTTATACTTTTCTACACAGACCAATTTGATTGGTGAAACAAAGACAAACTCTTCAATCACATTGGTCAGATCAGAGGGACGTCAAGAAATCCCTCCTAGGGAAAGAATGTAAACCAAGTTTACAGTTACAAAAACATGCCTCTTGTTTACAGAAAATTCTCTGGGGAAAGAATTTCAGAAAACCAAAACACCTCAGGCACGAGCCAGGGGTACACACTGCCACTGCAAATGGCTACAACTATCAACTAAACTATTTATAAAAAAATGACACCAGGGTACCAATCAAGCTGACAAGTTTTACAAAACTGACCTTTGTAAGCCAGAGAGAGCTGGGTGAAAGTCACTTTGCATTCTGAATAATACCCATAAAGAGCAGTGCAGGTACTGCAGGCACTTTAACAGTGTGGGCACAAATGATCTGTGGTGTGATTTAGATGATAACAAGAAAAGCCTGTCAGTTCTCTCTATCCGGCCCTAAAGCTCTGTAGAGTGACCTCAGAACTGAGGTTTAAAAAGCATCTGTAACGTTAGCACCTAATAATGTTGTGATGTTCCTGTGTTCTTTAAAGCCACATTGGAAGTTTATAGCACTCCATAGTGATTTCATATTTATTTAGCATCAAAGATTATCAAAATAGAATTCTAGGAAAAACCCAAAGGTTACGCTCTTTTAATGAGCCACAGTCTGAATTTGCTGCTTTATCTTGCTCCCATCCAGTAACAAAATCCTGCCTCAGATTTTTGCAAAAACAGCATTAATGATCCAGATTAGGGAGGAAATCAGTCTAGAATTTATCATAAGGTGCCGATAGGAACCTGCCTAGCCAGGACCAGCAAGAGCAAGTTAATTAGATTGTGCCCAAGGCTGGGACAGCTGATGATGTGAAACTGCAGGCTGCAGCTGGGAGTTTATGCAATTCATCATCAGTTAACACAGTTGTACTGAGCTGCAGATAGAACCTCTCCATGGTCCAGAGGTGTGCTTGGCTGACTGAGCTGGACTGACTTGAACCTGGAAGGAGCAGTTCAGTAAAGATGAGCTCCAGAAGGAGAGTCTTTCATGTTTAGCCCAGTCCTTGTACCTCCTATACCATTTCCCAGCTGGTCCTTTCTACCTCAAATCAATTTTATTTCCACTGATAGCCTACTGTCCAAAAATAACCCATTTACCTGGTTCTCTGTATCCCACTGTGGTTTGCCAAAATTATTTTGAAATTTGATTTTTTCTGACAAGTCTATTAATAGAAAAAGCAAGCAGACTTAACAGCAAGTATGTCCTGTAGCAAAACAAAAGTACACATCTTCAGAATAGGAGGAAAAAAAAAGAAAAGGGGGAATGTGGGGCAGCAATTGGACTGAAAGTGTTATTCCAAGTACTTTTTGCCCTAGTACTGTGGTTCAGTGAATCATCTGAGAGTCTCTAACCCATCTTCTGTTTGTATTCTGAGATCTGCAGATCCATAATTATCTGATATGTACCTCTGGCTTGCTGTGAGCAGTCTTAATTCTGTTTAAAGTGTCAGCTGTCTCTGATAGTAAGTTATTCTACAGGCCACCAAAGAACTGACATCTCCTGTAAATGGACACAGCAGGAATGCAGTAAACACCATCAGTGGTGTCCTGGATGGGAGAGGAGCACAAAATTCAGTGATTTATTTCTCTGTCACACTTTCACTGCCTTCATTCTTTAAGGCTTTTGCCATTCCTGCTCCATTTGGGGAGATGTAGTCCCATCAACTCTAGGCCAAACTGATGATGTTCACTTGTATCCACCCTAACTATACCTTTAGGGTTTTGTTTGTTTGTTTGTTTGTTTGTTTTGTTTTGTTTTGTTTTGTTTTGTTTTTTGTTTGGTTTTTTGTTTGTTTGTTTGTTTCAATTTCAGGAAAGGATAAATAAGGTCTATGTGCTAAAGGATTCAAATCCAGTTGTCCAAGCCCAGATCCCAGCCTGTTCTGGGCCTTCCATAGTCTGAGTGCAGAAGAATATAACTCCTTTCACAGAAACCCAGCGTGGTTGGCAGACAAAGTTTCCCATGAGAGACTTCTCCAAAGTCAATCCCAATGTCAGCAGGAAGGGGAGAGCAGGGGAAGTGGGGCACCAGGAGCTGGGTTTGTGGCCTTGCTGTGACCTGCCCATACTGTGCTCATTCCCAGGAATGAAGGTGAATTCCAACTGTTTGTCATTCCACTGCTGCCAGGTCTTTTCTGTGGAGCTGCAGAGCTACACCTTGTGTTGTGAGATGCTGTGTGAAGATTCACTGGAACGAGCACAGATTCTGTTCATGGCCATTGGCTGCCCATTTTCTCCTGCCTGTATCTTTTGTTCATTCAAGGTTTGCATCAGAAAATATTCGGAGCTGACATAAATAGAGGTGCACAATTTCAAACTCATTTATGCTGAGAAAAATGCCATCAGAGTTTTTTTAATAAACAGATAATGTCACTTGCCCTCCCCAGTGCAAAGACACGCAGTGTCAATAGAAACAATTACTGTGCTGTAATTTAATTTGAAAGGCTACTGGCAGACAAACAGGCAAGCAGTTTAGCAAGATTGATGTAAATGGTGGATTATTTAGGATAGATATGGATCCAGTCTAAAACCAGAAGGCTGCTTCTGTGTATCTCACATAAGTATTGAGAAAGACTCGAGTCAGAGGAAGTGGCGTTTGTTTTTTTTTTTTAATGTCTTTGTTTATAAAGCCTGCAGCTGAAATGAAATAGGACCTGGATCCAAAACTAGTAATAGCAAATTGTTTTCCCAAACTAAATTCAAACCCCAAGTTTTACTAATACCCTATCAAGTTTTGCCCTTAACTTTGCTTTGAGATGTCTGGTGTAGGAACTCTAATTTAATCACATGTAACAATCAGTTGTAACACTATTATGTCTTCAAATCATGATAACCCAGGTTTGCTGAGAGATTATAAAATAGGATGCTCTCTTATTCCAATAAACACAACAAATTGCTTTAAATAACTTGCCTTAAGGCAAACATACAAAGGTGAAAGTTCCTGAAAATCCTGTAGTGCTTTCCCAGTGTTATTCTTTCATTGAACAAGGCAGTAGTTATAGTCTGTAGATATGTGATCAGTTTTCTTTGAAGCAGTTCAATATAAATAGTTTTGTTCTGAGCCTTAAAGGGCAGTCAAGTTTATGGCCCATCATGCAGTCAGCCTTCTTCCTAACAGCAGCCTAATTATAAACCTAATGTTTTAAAAATTAAGCTCTTATGCAGATGACCCAGATGTAAACACAGAACAGAGAGCGTGCCTTAGATCCCAAAATTTACAGGTTAGCCCCACAGACTCTGTTTCTGCAGTTCCTGGCAATTAAGCATATGGGCATTTGTATTTCTTTTAAGCTATTTTGATACAGATCATTTTGGACAGACTGTGTTCAGGGGAGTGGTGATCTTGAAAGTTTATCCTTGGGTATGTTGAAGTCTGGAGAACTGGGACATAAGTCATGGAAATGCTTGCAAATCTCCTTTGTTTACAACCCTGTGGCAGTCTGGATTCTTACTTGGTCTGCAGGGCACAGACTAGAGTGGGGCATGGAGATGCAACTATCACTGTTTCAAAGTGACTTTTCTGCAATCTCTGAGCTTCCCTTTAAAAATGGAGTATAAAGGCTTTTCTGTTGAAGAGATCAGGGTGAATTCGTTGTGAATTGATGGCATGCCATGTTTTCTGCTCCACATACTCCTTCATGTAGTCTCTGTGGTCATGGTTAAAGACATTCCCTGTCCCCTGCCTCTCCCAAATGAAATAGTTATAAGTGATGGAGAGATGTCAGCTAAACCTGAAGGGAACCTGCTATGGTGGAGTGGAGAGCCACAAACTGCCTTATTTATCCTGGCACAACATTAATCAGCTGTCCTGCACAATCAGTTACGTGTCCCCCTTGTTAACAATTTAATTCTCCTTGTGAAAGGGGGAGGGATGATGGATATTTATAGTTCCCTCTTTGTGACCTCTCACTTAGTGCCACCACGAGAAGGCAGGAGCTGCCTTCAGCACCACCAGCAGCTCAGGTGTCCAGAATACACTGACTGGAACAGGCTAATGAGGAGCCTCCATGGACTCAATTAATTAATTAATTAATTATATACAGAAATAACTCACTTATTGCAACTTTTTCAGCTTCCAGGGCAACCTTTTCTTAACATGAATATATAGCTGTGCATATATCTGCATTTCCCTCTTCTCTGCTTCCTGAGAAGGAGTATTATACTCCTGAAAGAGTATTGAGTCATGCAGCAGGAAAGAATGGTTTTGGAATAAAAAACCCCACACCTTTCTGAACTACAGCTGTGGATTCAGTTGAACTTTAAGAAGTGGTGATGTTGCAGGCCCGTTCTTAATATGAACAAAATTATACCTGCTATTCATAGAGGTAAAGGCTTCCACGTGGGACTAGTCAAACAGAAATAAATTCATGTAAGTGGCAAAACCAGTAAAAAAGAGAGGGGCAAATGGAAATATTCAACCAGACTAGCAGGATACCTTGGACATGGATAAAAAGGCAGATCTAAAGGTACATGGAGAAGGGGTGGGTGGCCATAAGAACAGGAGCAGCAGCAGCTGAGGCAGAAATCAGAGCAATGGGTAGCTGGGACAGGAGCAGATGCCAAAACAGCACCAGCAGTGATATCTCCTCTCACTGCACACCCAAACCACACATTTAGGGGTGGCTTAATGGACTGTGAGAGAGCAAACAGATCATTATGGTCCATTGTACAAGTATGTGCTGGGATAAATGGTGCTGTGCAGGGCATGATGGAACAGGAGTTGCTGTGTGTTTTCAGCAGCTCTGGAGCCAGGCCATTCTTGAGCAGCAGCCTCTCAGCAGAGGGGCCTCTTTTCCTCTCTGAAAGAGGCAGCAACTAAGGGTTTTGCAGTCAAACCACTACAAAATTTCCGGATTAAATTTTAAGGTTTTTATTCATTATTTGTTAGCTGAGTTTAGTATTTTTAATTGTTGTTTGTTTGGGGTTTTTTTGTTTGTTTGCTTGTTTGTGTTGTTTGTTTTGGTTTGGTTTTGTTTTTTAATGGGAAAATACTTTGCATGCCAAACATGTCTTTCTTAAAGGATGAATACATTCTTTAATACATTTCTTGGACTCCAGGATTCCTCTTCCTTTTCCTTTAAAAAAATTGCAGTAGTCCCTCAGCTGTTGCAGGTACACATTCTCCCTTTGAATTACATTGCACTGCAGCAACTTGTAACAGCAGAGAATCATCCTCTTGCCCCCTAGTGTTGTCCAAGCCTTTATCTGTGCTTGAAAATGGTACTTTAATCCTTAATTAAAAATTAGTGACTACAGTTATGTCAGCTGACTTTGCAGTGGGTTTGGATTAGGACTGTGCACATGCAGAATTGTTAGATTTCCCATCCAGTCCTTAAAAGTGCTCACAGATTTTAGAATCTCAGTTCATTGTCTTTATTGGAAATACAGATGTATCCAAGCTTCTTGTTGCCTTTGAGCATAAAAAAAACGAGAGGGTACTCTATGAATAGACTGTGTGAAATATAAGTTGTTTTAAAGAATTTTTTTCAGGGGATCAGGGCCTTGATTGAGCAAATTTTGAATCTAAGCATTGCACTCAGAAGCTGCCAGGCTGCAGCAGCAGAGCCCTTGCTCAGAGCTGTGTGTGGCTGCTTTAACAGTCTGTGCATCCTGTTAATCAGGGCTGTGTGTCTGTGCTGTGGGCATCTCCCAGAACTCTCTCTCACTGGCCAGGCTCTGACCTCCCAGGCACACAAGCACAGCTCTACTGCCATTGCTGAGGGTGGCTACCAGTGTCTACCCACAAACATAACCTAAAAATGTCCAAATGATTAATTGTAATAATCAAGAAATTTTCCCCCCATGCGAAGACATCTGATGGTGCCTTTTTAACCTTGGAGCCAAATTTTAGATCTAGATTCTAATTTCTAGTGAACTTAGGATTAAAATGGAGATGTTGACACAGCAAAATCGCTGCCACAGAGAGAGCTAGTCACACACTTTATTGTAACAGCCCTTGATTGCCTAGCAAAGAAATGCATAATGAATAAACATTATTTTAAAGGGCTTGATAGCACAATGAATTTTTCAGTGGGAGAAACAGAAGACAAAGTATTTAAAAATACATGAGTTTCATATTTGATTATAAGTCAAGAAGCAGCAGAAAGAACCAAGAAAATTGATAGCAATGGCAGCAGGCACCAAGCTCTCAGTTTGGAATTAATGAGGTTATTCATAATAGAGAGGGAGTGACACAGTGATTAGTTAATTACTGTGCAGAAACATACAATTAATGCAGAACTGGAATTAGTATACAATGAATTTAAATGCCACATAATGCAAACAACAAAACTGAGAAAGAAACCTTGATTGTTGATTGAAGTTGTTGTAACAGGGAAAAGTCTGTTGAAATCAGTAGTTTGGCTACGACCACGTTTCACTTGTGTGATCTGGTTCCTGCCTGTTGACAGGAATGCTGTAATGGAGAGTGGAGTGTGCACCAATTACAAACTCCTCTGCATGTGCAAAGGAGATTGTGGGGCCAAGGGGCTGCCAAGGCAGACTGAGAAGAAGCTTGTGTGCATTGAATAACACAGATCTTGTACAACTGTTGATAAAACTGATGGATACTCAGCCTGACTGGTGATTCAGCTCTCCTCTCACTGCTGCAAGGACTGCTGAGGCAGAGGGGAGAGCTGTCATTACTGCCCATGGATGCCACAGCAGGAGCACTCTCACAGGGCTCCATGGGTGCAGGGGCTGGCCTGGGGGGCATTCAGCACCTTGGAGGAGTGCAGGGGTGAGGGATGGTTTTGCTCAGGGCTGCAGGTGTCTGCTCTGTATGATCTCTGTGCACCATAAAGAACAAGGGCAGCTCCAGGGCAGGAGCAGATAGTGTTTACCAAGCCAGTCCTTTTCCTTCTGAGAGAGTGAAGGTTAGAAAAGGTTCAATTGTGTAAGGGAAGGAAATATCTCAAACTACACCACACCATAACTTAGAGCTGCTCTGGGTCTGCTCTAAGCTATGTCAGTAAAAACAGCCTTTTCATTTTCTCTTTTTCCCTCTCTCTCTCTATTTATCTCTCTGCCTATCTTCTATATAACAGCACTCCTGGTACAACTGCTGCCCAGCAGCAACCAGCACAGCCCAGGCTGCATGGGAGCTGCAGGGACTGTGTCCAGCTCCCAGCAAACCTGGCAGAAAGCTGCAGAACCTTGCTCTGCAGCATCCTGCATTTGGCAGAGCATTTCTGCAGCAGTTCAGAGTTTGAAAGTGTACAAGTTTTTGCAGAAAACTGAGCTGAGAGCATAGAAAGATCAAATTTATTATCTTTTTCCACTTAGCAATGTAAATAAGAGTGATAATTTAGAAATAACATCTGATTTTTATCCTAAGTAATTAAAAAGCTGAAGTGGAAAAGTAATTTATAGTAGTTTTGTACATAAAGGTATCCTTGAGGGAATTAGGTGAAAGAGAAAAATTTGAATAGGAGCATTTTGCAGAAGGTGATTTACACGTGGCAATGTACAGTTCTGATCACCAGTTTATCTTATCCTATATGTGTTATGGTCTAACATGTATTAGAGTAGTGATAGTTTAGTTCAGCTGCATTTGAAAGTCACTGGCAGTGCATTTTCCAGGGACATAGCTCTCTACTCTTTACTCTTTTACTTTAGATGAGTTATAAAGATCAATAATTGAATAACAAAAACTTTTTTTTAAGAAAAAGGCATAGTCAAGTATTGTGCCACTTTTATGTCAATACAAAAATATCAGTGGTGTACATTGTTATAGGAATCTAAAAATGTAAATGCTTCTGGACAGAAACAGGAAAACCAATTAGCTGTGATAAATATAAGTCTCTGATTAAAAGAAAGCTTTAGTCTTAAGAAATGGTAAAGACCTAACAAAAAGAAACCAAAAAAACCCAAACAACCAAAAAACCAACAAAACGAACAAAAAAACTAGCACTCTTCTATCATGGGCCCTATTCAACAGAGAACACAAACATTTTACTTTAGTTTCTCAGAAAGACTCTGCCAGGCAAGTGAAGCTCTCTGAAAGCCTTTCATTATTGTCCCCAGAAGCTGTAAGACAGGCCCTAATTTTTTCCAGGTAATTTCTGAAGAAGACCCTTTTCAATAAGAGTGTGTGAGAAGGTCCACATTTACTAAGTGCTGAAATCTGACCCAGTATGTTGAGGGTAGAAGTGAGGCTCCCAGGCTGTGTGTGACTGCTGGAGCTTCCTCTCCTCTTCCTTCTTTCTCATAAGCTTTCATAAAATAAATCTTTTCCAAAAAGATTTCAACAAAAACAATTTCTTCAGAAGTCTCTCCCAGCACAAGTTCTGGTTAAAATTCATATTATGTCACTTGATCTGCCTTTACCAAATTAGAAGAGAATTCGAGTTTATACAGCCTTATCTCAGGTTTCTTTCTTTTTCTCCTATCCCTCTCTCAACTGCTGTTCCACTGAGAAATTAACTCAGCCTTTCTGTCAGAGTGAGAGTCAGGTTGGGAATTACAGGAAAACCTCAGTTACGAGGAAAGGTATTAGTTCATAATAAAGTGTTGATCCTTGAAATGTCATTTTCCTGTTTGAATACAGTAAAATAAACAGCACCAGAAAACCAAGCACTCTATTAGTTTAAATGGTTGGTTTGTTAATAGTTACAGTATTCTAAGCAACAAAAGCAACTGTCTGTACTTGTAGAAGTTCTTGCAGCAGTATTTTCATGAAATGATCATGCTTTCTCACAGGTATTGGGTGAGTATGAACTTTCTGAGCTCTGTGCTGTAGCTGAGGAGGAGAAGGGAAACCTCCCAGTGACTTCCAGGCCCAGGCTTCTCTCCTCACCCATAAAGCAAATTATTTACATCTCCAAGATGCTCCTGCTCCCAGAGGTAAAGCAGAAGATCGTGCTGCTCATTGTCACAGCAGCTCTCTACCTGCCCTTTTCCTGTGTGTGTCACTGATGGAGTCTGTGCAAACCAGGGCTCTTCATCTCTTCTCCCCCTGGGTACTTTTATTCACATTACAATGCCAGCATCAGCCCTTGCTGAGTGTGGGAAGAGCTGCTTTTCTGAGATAGGTGCAATTTAAGGTAGAAAGGGATTTGATTCAGTGTTTGCAGCCAGGAAAGTAGTAAAATCTGGGTCTGTTAAACACACCCATGCAATAATGCTGACTTATATAGAGACTGTGAGTCTTTTTAAATTAATTACTTTCAAGTATGTTGCCCTTGACCATTGACTCCCAAACACTGATGGCATTTTCCCCCTACAGTAAAATATTAATGATAGCAACTAATCTTAAAAGCTGTGAGGTTTTGTTTGGTTGGTTTTAACTATTTGCTATTTCCATGGTTGGGTTTCAGTTGAGACCAAAACCTCTAAGAAAGTTAAAGGCTAATTTTAGAGCTCTTGAGTTCAGCACTGTCACAAGAAGCAAGTGGTATTTCAGGCTGCAAAAGAAACTGTCCTTTACAAAACATGTGACAGAATTTTTTTCTTTGATAACATCATCCTGTGTCACCTTGAAAAACCTTCTGGGCTCCATTCTGAGGAAAAAAAATTTATCTTAATGGCAAACTAAAAGTAAATTGCTGCAGAGCATTGGGTAGAGAAGGCTTCTGCTGCAGTCTAACAAGAAAGGCATTATTTTACATCACCTCAGATGCCTTTTTTGGTACAGCAAAGACCTGCATCATAAATACAAAATGGTCTGAAGGGTTTGAAATTTTCACACCACAAAATGCATTATGCAGCTGCATCAAACAGAAGTAAAGGCTGTGCCTTTTTCCACTTTGCACGGGTGGGGATAGAAGCTGGAATTTAGGAAGGAATATTTTCTTCTCTCTGTTGTGAAGATTTAGCTCTTGCTGGAAATGGGAAATCTGCAGGTAGATTTGGAAAGGTTCAACATATTAGATGTTTTTAATGCAACAGGTGCTGGATATGTATTTGACTGGATAGGCAGCAAAACTTCAGTTACTGAGGCAGTGGATATTTGGTTTGGGGGCACAGAAACATTAACAGTCAGTGATCATTATCCCTGTCAGAAAACCAGCCCCTTGCTGGCACTCACTGTTACTGGTATTTTGATTGCAAGTATGAAGGACACTTCTTTATAATCCTTTGTCTGCTAGTTTAATCTTGGAGTCTGCATTCTCAAAACAAACTCGAACAATCAAAAACAACAAACAGCCACTAAAAAGCCAAACAGCAGTTCCCTCATTTTTTTCCCAGAATATTAAACACTAGCAAAGCCTTCACCTTGCCCCAGGGTGGATGGTAAATTCTGCCAAAACTTCATAAAAACCTCAGAAAGCCCAGTGTGGTGTTTCTTCTGTGTTTGGCCAGACTGAGTCTCAAAGTCCTGTGTTGAATTCCCTGAGCTGTGGGATTACAAAAACATCCTAGAGAGATGCCTGGCAATGCCCAGCCTCACCAGGCAGTGACAGAGCAGCACGTCAGGGCTGCCCCTGCTGTGCCCCTGCTGTGCCATCCTCGTGCCAGGGATGAACCCACCAGGGATGAAGGAGGAAAGGGTCCTGTGCATCAGGCACAGGCCCTGCCTCACCTGAAGGATTATCTGCTGCTTAACAGAGCAAAAGTACAACAAAATCATCCCTGTGAATAAGCAATTGAGAAAGTTTTACATAAACATCAAATGGTTATTCAAATAACTACAAGATGTAGGAAAGTTCTCAGTAGAGAGCTGCGTATAGAAATGAATTTTTGAATCATATATAAATGTATTTAATGTATAAATATATTAAATATATATATAAATATATAAATAAATAGGTGCAGCTACAGTCCAGCTCTACAACAATGGGGGATTGTTGGAAAAAACTGTGTTTGTTTAACATATAGAAAATAAATTAAGGTGGTGACATGTTGAGAAATACTAAATGACATTTACATCACAGGCTTACCCTGCAGGGTCCTGTACTCTTTTTAAAAATGTGTTCAAGGTTTTTTTCCTTTTATTTCCCTCCATTTTCCTCCATTTCTAAATGCATCTATTGTATCCATTGTTTTTGGAACACCCAAAAACTGAGCATTTGGGTACCAGGTCTGGCAGCAATCAGATATCATACCCTGACATTCATTTTCCCACATGTTCTATTTTATTTTACAATGCTAGAGGAACACAGAACAAGTTTTCTATCAGCTGTAATTTTTCTCTCTCCTTGCTGTGTGAGGATTGTGTACCTCTCAGGGTATTTTAAAACACCTTCAACATTTTTTTCTGGATAATTCTATTTCAAAATGCCTGTTCACATTCTCCCTACAAGTTTCTCTTAATATCTGATATTTTTCAAAGCTTGGAAAACAGCATTACACAGTAAAAGCAGCTGACACATTTGATTTCTCTCTCTCCATCTCCCAGCAGAGGAGGTAGCATTTGTCATCCCTGGGCAGAGCAGCTGTTACAAAGCTTTAAGGTGAATTGTCCATGTTCACAGCCCTTCAGAACAGCATTTTTGTAAACCTTTTCTTTCAACTGTCCATTGCAGAGTCCTGTCTCAAGCTCTGTCTCTCCAGACATGCTGAACTGACCAGAGGGACACTTGGTGACATAGGAATGGAGTCTGCTCTGGGCACTGCTGCCAAACAGGGCTTTTCCTCTGATTTCCAAGGGCTGCTGGTTACATCTCTGCACTGAGCTCCAGCTCACTTTCTCCCAGCAAAAAGCCACTGGATTTGCTGTATTAAGAAGGATGATTTTTAACCTAGATCTCCTTCACTCTAAAAAACTTTGTGAGAAATTTTTTCTGGTGTTTCTGGTTTCCATTGGTGCCACTCACTCCCAGGTGTTTGTGTCTGCTGCTGGCAGAGTCAAAGCCTCATCTCCTGCAGTCTCAAACAAAATTTTTTTTTTCTTGTGTTTTGGGGGGAATAGGAAGGTATGGTGCTGTGCTTTTGGCTCCAGTATTCTTTTATTGCTCATGGCTATCTGTTCACTGAGGCATGCCTTTGTATTAAGAACTGGATTAAAATGCAGTGCTCTTTTCTTGGTTTAGATATTCACTCTCTTCTGCCTTCTTTATTCCTGCCTCTTTTTGATTTCCAGACAACTGAACTGTATTTCTTGTGTAGTACCAGATTTTTGTGTTTCTTTCTCTCACCAATAGCACTTTAATTTCACTTTCAGTGAAATCAAATTATAAAATAGGTGATGCTTTATTATGCTACTACTGTATGGTGGATATTTTTAACATCTGAACTTAAAAATTCAACAATATGCCCTGAAATATTTTTTCAATTCTCTTGAAATGAAAAACTCCTCATTTGGCTAAGTCAGATCTGACACATGAGCAGCTCTGCAAGATGAACTCTCATGAAAATGCAGTGTCACTATCAGGAAATTCCTAAACTGACGCCACTCTTAAGCAAGTGAGCAGCACCATGGTAGAGTCAAATGCTGATCATGTGGAATCAGTTTTCTTTACTCATTTCAGTTACTTTTTGGGGTGGATCAGGACCAGCTATCACATTAGCATTCTTCTATAATGTCATTTTTCTTTGCTCTTTTGTTGTCCTTCTGCTGATTTTCCAACTTTAGTGTGGCTAGAGCAGGGGTACTGATTTGCATCTGTTCAGAGGCTGAAGAAAAGTGAGGGAATGAGGGAGGGTTTCTGAGGAACTTTGACTTCTCCATAGGCCACGGGATGTGTCTGGGTTACTGTGGAGGCAAATAAATTCTTGTGTGCAAGCAATGGCCATCAATGACAGCCTCCATGCAGATTAAGCAATAAAAAGTTGTGGTAAAAAGCCACAATGATGAAAGTCCTTGAGACTGTCAATTTCCACAACAAAAAGTAATACAAATTTATGCAGCAATGCCATTAGTTCAAGGCTTGGCTCTAGATCCAGCATGGAAAAGTTTGAGCAGGTTTGAGATAATTTGGTAGAAAGGAGAATTGTTTCAGATCCCCAGGCTGCACTCAGGGTCCCTCCTCTGTTCACCAAAGTCATGGACAGGAGGATGTCATGGCCTGGAGGCCTCCCCTGGACATCCCATTTCCTCACAGAAATGATTCTCTGCTGCAAGCTTTGCCACAGAATGTTTCCCCTCCAGCTTTATGGTACAGATTTTGTTCCTCAAGGTGCTCAGAACTCAAGTGAAAATGAAAGCCAGGAGCAGCAGGAGGTGCTTTTGGGAGTTTCCAGATACATCTTATCTGCCTGGACATGCACCCCCTGGCTCCCCCAACACACTGAGCAAAGGTCTGGGCAGGTAAAGCCATCAGAGTGATCTGAATCCCACTGAGCTTCTCCTTTATCCAAAACTGTCACCCAACCATTAGCCTTTACTGACTGGTGACTGTTAAAATATCTATAATCTTTACAGACTGGAGGCACAGTGAGGTTTTCTGACTCCTCTGCATAATCCAGCATCTCTGCAGCACATAAAAAGCCTCTGTGAGCCCTCACAAAGGGCCAGTGCCTCAGCTGAGGCCCATTGACTTTGCTGGAGCTTTGCCAGCCTCCACCAGCCCAGAACCTTCTTTCTTGTGTTTTCTAAAGAAACTATTGGGAAAACACTTTTGAAATCCAATGAACAAAGTTCAGTCAATAAAAAGTGAGGAAAAAAAAAATCACGTGCAGCAACTGAACACATGAAACTGAATTCAGAGGTGACTGACTGGTGCTGGTTGATGCATTTTTCTATCTGATATTACTGATTTGGCAAAAGGGGAGCATTTCCCAAAAATGCATGAGGTTTTATCAGAATGCTGGGGGAAATCATTGGAACCTTACGTGTCAAGTATTTTGTTTCGATTGTTATCCAATGAAGATTGCAAAGTTCTTCTGGACACAAAGCAGTTTGATCGTCCTTAAAGAAAATATTTCTGGAATCTGATTTTGCTGTAGATCATGACATTTGAACTTGTTACTCAAATCTGACATAAAAACAAATGCCAAAATTCCCAATAAAAAGGTGATTTAACACATTTTTAATACCAGCTGTTTTACTGAGAAGTGTTGCCTTTGAGAGCTGTAAGTGTAATAGACACCCTTATTTAAGCAGGGGTGTGCATTGCAAGTGAAATCCTCACAATTCCTTAATAGAAAATGATAAAATATTAAATAGCATTAAATAAATTTGAAGACAATGTGTCATTTTCATCTGCCTGTGCTTGACCATGATGAGTTTCACAAGGTCTCAGTCTAAATGCAGAATACAGGTATCTGCTGGCCTCAGGAACAGATTCTTGGCATTAACATATCTGGCTTTTCTTAAGAAAATTCTAGGTGAAATGTAAGATTGCAATAGGCACCACAGAGTCAGAAGCAAGAGGATGTCTAGGTCTCCTAAGAGCTGAGACAGAAAAAGAGATTGTTTGCTTGAGACTCTTCTACTGACAACAGTAATGAGGGTTGTTATTTGGAGTGTTCAGCACTCGAGTTCCTGGTATTCTCATGCAGCTTCCCCACAGATTATTTTTCCTGTTGGTAAACAGTTGAGAGAGAAGATGATGCATTACCTCTGCAAAATTATTGATGCCAGAAAGTGGATCCATTCTCTGAGATGGGCTCTGCTGGTAAGGCAGGTATATTTAGAGATCTTATAGTGGGCAGGATGAGTTGGGTTTTTGTCTTTGAATAATGTAAACCTTTATCTTCTTTTCTGCCTCTGGAGAGGATATTTTCTGTAACTTAAAAAAAGGCAATAAAAATACTTATCTGAGAAGCACTCTGCACTTGGAAGTGTGTGAAGTTCTCCTTGTTCCACAGCTTCTTTGCAGTCATTCCCTAAAAACTGCAAGAATGGGCTTTCCATTAAGAATAAAGATAAGTCTAAAATGCACTTTCATGACCCAATTTGGGGATTTATTCCCCTCTTCTGTATTGATAAAAAGTCTGTTCTGTTTCAAATTAAATATATTTGTATTCACAGTGGTGTTTCTGAGCTCCCAACTCATAAGGATATTTGCATGCTGAAGTGGAGTTCCTTTTGTTCAAATTCCCCTCATTTCACATATTTTTCAGTTGTAAGTGGTAAAAGACTTTTTTAGATCAGAAGATCATTATTGAGAGAAAGGAGCTTAATATTCTCCCTCTTGTTTGCTACCTGCAGGGTGGTGGGAGGATGAAAGTTAATCTCTAGCCACTCCACTTCCTTTCAGAGAGGGCAAAGTCACAGAAACATCATTTGTGTTTGTAAACCCAGCTGGAAAAAGTAGGTGAAGCATCAGATTCCTTCACTTACTGAAATTTTCCTGATTAGTTTTAGTTTTGTGCCTTTTCATTCGGGAGCACCTGACTGTGCATGGCTTGATGTGCAAAGGGCATGGAGTGCCACACCTGCACAGGCAGATCCACTGTGGTGTCACTGATGCTGAGTTTGTCCCTGTTCTGTGCTGTTGGTTGTTCTTGCTAAGGGGCTTTGAGAAGCTGCTTCTTCCTCTGAGCAGCACAAAGACCATGAAAACCTGTGTGGTTTATTTTCCTGGTAACCTCTCAGTGAGCTCTGCTGTTCTGGAGCCCTACACGTGCTGTTGGCATTCCAGACCTGCAGCTTGGACTGTTCAGGCAGGGGTTTCTGAAAAATGCATCAACCAGCACCAGCCAGCCACCTCTGAATTCAGTTTCATTCGTTCAATTGCTGCACGTGATTTTGTTTTCCTCACTTTTTATTGACTGAACTTTGTTCATTGGATTTCAAAAGTGTTTTCCCAATAGTTTCTTTAGAAAACACAAGAAAGAAGGTTCTGGGCTGGTGGAGGCTGGCAAAGCTCCAGCAAAGTGTATGGGCATCAGAGCTCCAATTCTGAGCTGGTGAAAGTCTCAAGGTGACACGTGGGTCAGTGTCAACTTTGTCACCCTGTGCTTAGGGCAGGAGGGATGTTACTCATTTTACTGTGCTTTCTGTCTGCTTATAGCAACTGCAAGAAATTATGGACGTCAGTAATCCCTTTCCTTTTAGTCAAAATCTACTAATCCTAATCAGTTACAGACATGATCTCACAACCCAGAATGTCAGAGTATTCCAAAATTATGCTGCACAGCTCTTCTTTCCTGCAGGTCTCAAAGCCCATCATAACTTGGGGAAAGATGACTACCTCTATATAAATACATATTTTCTTTTTATATGTATTAATTTATGGCGTTGATTTTATATGTATGTATCTATAGTGATTATGCAAGGAATATAACTCCCAAATGCTTCTTTCTTTTTTTTTTTTTAAATTTAGAAGGATGAGTCAGAATTTCCTGAAAAGTAAAAACAGGCCATAAAGTCTATACTCATTCTGAATATTAAAACATTTGAGGAATATGAAAGAACTGAAGATTTGCCTTGCGTACCCCTCTCTAAAACTCCCTGATAGATGTGGTACTAGATTAAAAAAAAATATTAGTGACCCATATTTGCCTCAGATGCCTGCACTTAGATTTCACTGATGCCCTCTCCCACTCAATTAATGAACTCTTTAGGGATTGTGCAAAAATAACACTCAGTAGTCCTCTGCTCCTGATGCCCTGTGCACATCCTAATCCCAGAGCTGGCCCAGTTGGCCACATTTAGCCCTGAACAAAAGCAAGCAGAACCCACCAGGTCAAGGATTAATTCCCAAAGGCTTCCTGCCTTCCAGCAGCCATCGAGTTCCTCTGTCACCCTCACACCTTAAACTCAGCCCTAAGTTAGGTCTGCAAACAACACTGAGACTTCTACTGCTCGTTGAAAAATTGTTTCCAGTTGGGTCAAATGCACTTTTTTGTTCCCCAGAACAAACACATTTGTTTTTGAGTGACCCACTCCACTGAATTCAGCACAGCTGACCCCCCCATGTTCGTGGGGAGAGCTGTGCTCATTTTTGAGCCACCCAGGAGACACTTCTGGTTCTCCTGCAGGCTGTGCTGGGTTTGTCTGTGCATTAATGTGCATTTGTCTGTGCACTTAATGTGCATTTCCAGCAGTGAGTGTGCTGGAGGAGCCCTGCAGCTCCTTGCCTTGCACTGAGCAACCCTTCAGGGAGAGGGGATAGCTCCTGGGTAGCTGCAGGGACAGCCTGAAGATCCTTTTGCAGGGGCTCGGAGGTTTTGTCCCTAGAGCTCCAATTCTGAAGTTGTGAAACTCTCAAGGTGTTGTTAAAGACTCCTGTTGGTTTTGGTGTGTCAAACTGCCTTCCATAAAATATACACTGGTTGGTTAATGCCAGTAAAATCCCAGTTGTTTGTGTGTCTGTGCAGGAGAAACAGTGAAACCTCAGGAGCACTAGATTTTACAAATGTTATAGCTGTACCTGTCCATGCCATTTAGTTTTTCCTTGGGTTTGAGGGTTTTTTTTCCCTTGTCTGTTTTTTTACTGTCACCTGATTTGATTTTGTGTCTCTTTTATAGCACACATGAGCTACCTTTGTCGATTAATCATTGTATAAAATATTAAGGGAAAACCTCCTGTAATACAAGGAACAGACTATTATAAGAGAAGAGTAGTGTGAGAACAGGGTTGCCTTTTTGAGTTAAATAAGGTCTCCTTATTTCTGTGAAATTATAATGCAGTCAGGGTAAATATTAGTTTTATAACTGATTGACATACAGGTTGGGCTTTCCACAATGCTTTGTCTCAGCCAGCAACAGCAGCAGAACATTCCCCAGGCATTCAAGCTGTTTTGTGTAGAAGGGGCTTTACAAGAGAGGTCTCTGGCGAGAAGCTTGCCCTCTTCCTGGGTCTCTTTTCACAGCAAATGTGACCCATTCATTACTGCAAATGGCTCTGGGAGGGCTGTGTGCTCCGGGGAGTAAAGAGCAGGTCTTGGGCAACAAACTGCTGAATGCAGATTTCTGTGCTGATTTGTTCTGTAAGTCATTGCTCATGGGGAGCTGTTAACTAGGATTTTATTTTGGCTTTGTAAAAAACAAACAAAAACCCCTGTATTTTAAACTTTTTTTTTTTAATGTCAAGACAGTTATCTCAGTCTGCCTTCATTTTTCTTCTCCTGTAACTCCAGTTTTGTCCTTGACTCTTCCTTCAACTTGGGAACTGTTACAAGATTTTGAGTAGTCCTGTATTTTATATCCAGTAAGGCCTATCCATCTCTGCTTTATTTTCTGCCTGCAAATGCCCTTTTTCTAACGGCTTTTGTGGCTAAATGCAAACTATTAACAAAGCAGTTCTAATATGAGCAGAGATTTCTGTTGATCTTACAAACCACAACTAGCATGGGCTTCAAACGAGAACCTGAGAGGTCTCTTTTGAGACTTGTCACTTAAGATGCTTCTTGCTGCTTACATCAGTCATGAAGAAGCCCTCAGCAAAGATTTTTGGGTGTTGAGGTTTTATGGTGATCTGTTATCTTGGGAGGATGAGTGGCATAGGACAAAAAGGTCCACGTGGATGTTGCTGCACAATTTCAGTGTGATAATCTGGTCTCTGCTAGTTAGCTCTGGGCTGTTCCTTACTGCAACTTCCACTGTCCATCAGGGCTCTCCAGGGGCATTATTAAAGAGGTGGAGAAGCTGGAGCTGTTTCTTCTGGCAGAGTAAATCAATTCCCATGACTTATGTCACAAAAACCCATTTCAAATGTGAAAGTCCTATGCAATACTCTTGGCAGCCTCAGTGTATGTTAAAGTGTTTGACTCCAGGTGAGTCCAAGGGGTGTGTGTGTATGCTCTCTGGGAAATAACCTCTGCCTTTGAAATGCACATCATGTGTCAAAAATAAGTTTGGTGGTACAGAGCAGTGTGGTATGAAGTGGTTTGAAACTGTTGACTTAAGTGCTTCTCATAGGAATTCAGGGGACTGCAACCATCCCCCAAAAAGCTGTGCTTTCATAATCAAATAAATGCATTTAGGTAGTCAGATTAAACCAATTGCAATGTTTATTGAAAGAAATAAAAATAGAGTAAAAAGAAGGCAGCATTTTTGGTTTGCTTCACTATTAAGCAGACTGTCTGACCTCTGGCTGACAGAAAGAAAAAAACCGAGGCAATTTCACTGCAAAAGAACTTATTTCATTCAAAAGTGATGAAATGTCATTGCTGGGAAAATGCAGACGAGATTGCACAGGACAGCCTGGGGATGGCTTGTGTAGGGCAGTGATCCCAGGTGGCTCTCTCCATTTTCCAGCATCACAGCAGTGCTCATGGAGGGGAGCAGGAATCCTGAGTCCGTGTCAGCCCCAGACACAACTGCATCTGACAGACAAGGCTCTCTCTGCAGTCCTGCAGCAAGTCAGGGCCCTGTTAAAATTCCTGGGCTGATCTGGGACTGCTCAGTGCCCACCACTCAGTAGGCTGGCTGGTTATTAAGTTCAGCTGCAGACAGGCTTTGATTGAAATCTGTCAGCACTGAGTTGTGAGCTGCACAAGTGTGTGGCTGACACAGACCATCTCACATTAAACAGTTTTTTGGGCAGGGCACAGATCCCTCTGCCTCAGCAGATCACCCAAGGGGACCAGGCCAATCCTCACAACTGCTGCAAACCCCCTGGCTCTTTCCAAGGCTTCAGCCCCTGTAAACACTCAGGCTGTGGCCTCTCTGCTCTCTCTTCTGAGGACAGCAAAATGAAATAGCTGCCTCTCTCCTTTTGATCTCCTGTGTGGGCACTAATCATTACTGCTCTGGCTTTCCTGGGCCCGTGTTTAATGTCTCATTGCAGCTTTTGTGCTGCACAAGTGGAGTTGTTTCAGGCAATTGATGCGGGAATGCCAGAGCAAGCTTTTGTACATGGTTCTCTAGGCTGCTACCCAGGATAAATTTGTAATCAGGTTATTTGTGTCAGAGCTGAATCTTGGCCTCTCTTGCTATAGATTGTCCCAGTCTGTTTCCCCTGAATGTGAATTTAGGTTGTTCTAGGCTCAGTTCTTGTGCTGAAGTTTAAACAAGGGAGAGGATGCCACCAGCACACAGGATACTGCTCCTCTAGCCTGGGAAATGCTTCTGGTGGGAGGAACCAGGGGAGAGCTGATGATCAGACATGAAGGGCAGCTGCCACCCTGTCTTCTTTGCCACCTTTTAGAATAAATGCACAGATTCTTCAGGCAGATTAAGCAATACTTCTTAATTTTTTCAAAGCACATCTACTGTTATCATTAAAGCCAAAAGCATTGAGACCACCTGACCTATGAACTGACTCTACTGAATAAGGCAATTCTCATTTCTCACAAAGCCAAAATACAGCACTCCCAGATGTTGGGAGAGTTCAAGCAAACTACGACAGAGATGGGAAAAGGCTTCCTCTCCAGTACTTTTCAGGATCAGAATTGAACCTTTGCCACTGACACTGGTTTAGATCGTTGGCTTTGGGTGTCTCCCACTAAATTTCCTAAATTTCCTAAATTTCCTAAATTTCCTAGATACAGCAATCTTCTTCTTTTGCAGCTCTTTACTTCTGCATTTCTCTGGTCACCACTGCATTTGTTCTCTGCAGTTTGAAAGAGCAGAGACCATACCATCACCCAAGGAAGTTCTAGCATCATTACAAAGGATGAGAAAAAACAATTACAAAATTTTATTAGAAAACTAGTATATCCAGTACCCTTCTGCTACACAATGAGAATCTGAGGCTTGGAGAATCTTCTTTTGCTTGCTCTGATTATTGGCTTAATTATAGTTATTTAAGCAATCTCAGAAAGATGCAGACCTATAAAAAATTGACAGGAGATGGTGGAATTACATCAATATAAATCTGAATCAGTTCTTTAATGGACAAAAATTTTTGCAGTAGTTAAGAAACTAAGTTCTTCATTCATTATTAAATCCAGCTGTGCCATATAAAGAAACAGATTGATAGCACCTAACCAGTAAAATAAATACCCATTTTTCATGGCAGTTGTGGATTGATGCACCATGAAATCTTGTAATAGTCCAGATCTAAAGGCACAGAACCATAAATTGTTCTATTGACACGTCTAGTAGCGGTTTTACAGATGCACTTAAACTGCCACAAGTAAAATTTTAATTGCCTAATTTTGTGGAAATTATGGACCCAGATCCAGACATCTACATCTGCAGTATGGTATTTGGAAAAAAAATGAACTCATAATTCATTTGTAAGATTGAGAGCAGTGTGAATTTGAGTGCACTGCAGCTCCTAAGTCAACAAAATTACAAATCATTGAAATTCTTGGGAGTGAAGGCTGGGGAGCCTGGAGAAAAGATTTCTGAGGGAGTGGCTGGGGAATTACAGTTTGATCTTCCTTGGTTTGCTTGAAGTTCTTTGCATCCATGGTCATGCCTTTAGGCACTGATGGTATATGTTTCCTGCCAAAATTGATCAGAGGTAGAGGGAACCTCCTCCCAGATGGATGCCTAGGAACTCATTTCCCTGGCCTGTAAGAGGATTTTACAAAGCAATTGTTCTGTTGACTTGTGTAATAGTGATTTCCAATAATTCATAATCCATTGTACATGGAAATCAACCGCCTCACTTCAGACAGTTAATTAAGGTTGCAAGCAAACACTCACCCTTTTAGATGGCTTTGTTTTCTTTTCCTTGCTCCTCTTCTTCCCACTGAGTCCTTTTGATTTATGCTACCACATTTCAAAGGGCTTGCTACGTTTAGCAGCTTTGTGCAGCCCCCTTGTCTGGGGCTCCTCTGAACCCACATGGACACTCAAAGGTCACATTGGGAATGTTTTCCCCAACACTAAGACCTAAATGTTTTCATTTTCTAGGGCATCCACTAGAACAGCTTTTCCTTGGAGGAGTCTCTGGTTATTTGTGCTTGAATCAAAAGTTAGTGAAAAGTCTATTGACCCTTTGAGACACCAATATTCAGCTATTTGCTTGTTGTTCTTTACTTGATAAATTACTAATTTAGGGTGAAATCATACTCTTTAGTGGCTCCCTGTTCATAAATCACAATCTGACATTTTTTCTCTAGGGGAAGATTGCTGTTTGCAGTATGCTCTGCCACCAGAACAGATGACAATATTAGTTTATCAGGAGAAACCTATATTTTAAAAATAAATCTTGATACAATAAATTCCCAGCTCTCTGTATTGCTGCTTGAATGTTTTTATTGCCAGATTGTCTCTGTGATCTTGAGCTCAAATGCCTTTGTAGGGAAAGCAGAGAAATCCAAAATGGAATTTATGATCAAATGGACAGAAAGGGGAAATCAGTGTTTCAATTTGACAGTAGTTTGACAGCCTTCACAGGTATTATAACAGATTACTCATGCTGATGAGAAGTCACACACCATTTTCAATGAAGCAGCACTTAATCAACAGTAAGATCTTACTAAAACTGGAATCCAGCATTTTCAAGAATCTGTGAAGCTTTTCTTGTTTCATCTAGCCACAAAATTTAAGGCTAGATTTTATTTTTTTGTGTGTGTGTTTTAAGCCCTTGATTGTTCCAGAACTGGAAGTTTATATTGTATATTGGTGTCAGGCCCTTCTAAGGAACACACAAGGCACTCTGAACTAGCCTAAGGTCCCTACACACATAACCTGCAGTTTCTCTTCTCAGGAAGAGTGAGACAAGGAAACTTTAGGGTTTTTCCTCTCTCTCTTAGATGACAGAAATGGTAATCTCCATTTCCAGCCCTTTTCCTCACCCCCAGGATGCCCAGCCTGGGTTGCTGCTGCTGAGACAAGGACCAGCATGCCAGCCTGGGCTCTTGGTGGGCTCTCGGTGGCAACACACCCATGGGAGGGGCAGGGGAAGCAGCTTCTTTCCCTGCTCCCCTGGGCAATTGCTATCTCTGCCCGGGCTGGGTTTGTCTCTCCTCCCCTTGGAGAGGAGCTGGGTGATGGCTCAGCCTGCCCAGCCGAGGTGGGAGCTGTTCCTGGCAGCATCAGGTGCATTCCAGGGGGGAGGAATGATGCCCTGTGTCTGATCCATGCTCCCACACAGCCCTGGGCTCCCACGGGGCACCAGAGCCAGCACAGGGAGGCCTTGGATGAACCCCTGAGTGTGCTGTGGAGCCTTGCCTCCTGTTTCTCCAGAGTAAGACAGGAGCAGTGTGAGAAGCAGCACTCTGGGCTTCATTTTGAGCAGGGTGTGTTCTTTGTTCTCCTTTTTTCAATGCTTTGGAGAAAGTTGGAAAAAAGCAGGAGGGAGGGAGGGAGGAGGGCAGGAGAGGATCCTCAAACTCAGTTCTGCTCCTGGCACCACCTACATCTGTGTCTATTCCTGCTCTTACTTCCCTTTCCCTGTCTGCCCACCAGTGTCAGAGCTCTCACATCCCTCCTCTTGTATGCAAAGGTGTCTTCTGTGTGTCCATCAGCTTTGGGGACACGTGGCCCAGGCTCCTCACGTTCCCTGTGCTCCTGGCCTGGGACTGGCAGGGACTCAGCAGCCCCAGGCTCCTCAGCCACGCTAAACACATTTTAAAAAGCAAACCCCACAGGTTCTTTTGTATTCCAGTGGAGTGCTGCTGGTGTAAGAACACTGTTCCCATGGGTCTGGAAATGTCTTTACATCCTTAATGTGTCTCTACTTCAGAGAAAACAGGCATGTGCAATTAATTCTTATACGTAGGCTACTTGAGCTTATTTGAAATTGTGTGTGTGTATGTGCAAGGCAATTAATTCCCATTCTTCAGAAGTGAGAGAGTGAGGGAGGTTTTTTCCCTTTTTCCTTTTTTGCAGTGGCAGGGTAGGTAGGTAATCCAAACTTAAAGGTTGTTTTTTTTTTTCCTCCCAGTTCTGTGCTGTCACTTCCAGCTCACACTGCTTGGGAAAGCATAGTCCCCATTACATTACTTGAGGAACCTCAAGTAATAAAAAGTGAATGATCAAAAAAGCTGTGTTTTAATGATTATCAGTATGCAGCACAAATCAAGGAAAATTTAACAGCAATCTCTGATTTAGTCCTTAATGAATTTAGGGAGAGGAATGGTCTTTCTGAAGGATGCTGTCATGATAAGAGCAGTAAGAAATGGTTGTCTGTTGGAGCTAAGGCTCATTCTCCAGTGCAAGTTGCCTCCTGAAATTAGTTTGTAGTGTGTTTAATGGTTTGGCTCTGTCTATGGTGCCTCTTTAAAATATTCCTCGGGATAAGAACTTAAGTGCATAGCTTTAGGGCTTGCAATTTTTTTCACTATCTAGAACCCTCTCCAGTGCTCAAGCAGGCAGGGGTATGACCTCTGCTAAAAGGCAGAAGATGAGAAGGAAGACCAAGTGACAGACTTAGTGCAGTATCTTTAACTTTGCTTCCAAGAATAATTTTAGCTCCTCAGAAACAAGGTTAATGCACACAGGCAGTTCGATACAACTGCTGCTCTTTTCCATTCATGATGTAACTCATAAAAATGTCTTGCACCATTTATGTGGAGTCTGTTGTACTTGACATAAAAAGGTGGAAATAAGTGGTTTCATGGAGACTGCAGCATGGTCCTCTGGGAGTCATGAAACTCAATTTTCCCTGACTATAATTAATATCTTTCCCATTATGGACTCGGGGAAGGTCCATGTAGACTGAGTTGGCAGCAAACTAATCACCAGAAGAGACACAGGGCTGGGAGAATCATATGCTGGATAGTCATTTAGAAAATAAGCTTGAGGGAAAATCCAAGAGAGGCACTAACATCAGGCTTTATGGCTGCGCCCTGCCATCTCTACAAACCATGGAGGGGCCTTTCCCTGGTCTCCAGCAGTTGTGCAGTGGGTCATTTTAGCAGCACCTTTATCACGTTGTGATTGCACACCAGGGGCCAAAACCATCCCTTGATGCAATCCCCCTCACTTTGCTGAAGGAGCACTGTAGCTGAATTTGGTTCCGCTTGCTGTGAATTGCAGCCTTTTAGCAGAGATACAGATATTGAGAGGTCAGCACAACACTTTCCATCCCCATGAAATAGTTTTTCTCAATAATTATGAGCCATGACATTTACCTCCAGGTAGCTGTGCCTGTCTTTCTGTCAGATGTAATGCAGGCCAAAGCTGTCAGGACCACAGTGTCACTGACTGGGAGGAGCACGGCCTCGAGCAGCCAGGTATTCCAGGGGGGCATTTTAAGTGCCCAAATGGGCCAGATGTGGTGTGCATTCTCTTTGTGTGACGTTGTGGGGTGACAAAACAGTGCCTGGCCTTTGTGTGAAGCCTTGATGAGCAGACTCATAGGACAGTGTAGTTCCAGGGAGGAGACACTGCTTGATCAACTACCAGAAACCTGAAGATGTCAAAACCATCTTTTATTCTTAACCATTGGAACATGGCTATGGCAGCAAAAGGCTTCCCTGGACTGAGAGTTTCTGCCACCATGAATTGAATCTCTGGGGCTTTTTCTTTTATTTCCCAGTAGGTCTCTCTCCTCGTGCATTAAGTATGAGAGCCACTCTCCCAGCAGTCAGCACAGGGCTGGATGTTCTTCTCCAGATCTGCACCTGTCAGGCTGAGTCTCTTCTGCTGTCCCTTGGACATGTCCTGTTCATCAGTTTCCACTTTTATCACCATTTTCTGCTCAAGGACAAAACCTTCTTTTATGTTCCAACAACAAATGTTCTCTAAAGTGATCTCTGACTTATGCCTGATGTCTTCTGCTGTTAGACTTGTTTTTTTATAAGAGAAATTCTTTTCTATGCTATTCTGGATGAACCAGTTCAGACTTTTACAGGGATCTCACCCTGCTGACATATCTGAGCAAGCACACAGGAGCTCAGTGACGAGCTTGGTGTTGTTAAACCACCATGGAAATCTCCCCAAACCCTGAGAGTCAGTTCAATAATGTGAATATGTTTACTGGTGGAGTGAGAATCCAAAGCCTTCTCTGTGTTTTCTGACCAAGGCTCTGAAATGTTTTCATGCAGGGAAGGAGACTGAGCTATGACTGAGTCAGTCAGCAGCCTGAAGGAGCCTGTGGTGTGATTTTAGCTCTGCTGGAGGAGCCATGAGCTCGCCACACAAAGGCAGCTTTGGGAGGGATGGAGCTGTGAGGCCAAAGAGGGCAGGAGCCTGGCATGGAAAGGTGTGGCATTCCCCTCATTACAGCCATCTCTCCCTTCTGTGGGTTCATTTTCTGGCTGCTACAGGCAATGAACCTGTGAAGTGTCACAACCATCTCAGAGTGGCACAGGACACTCAACATTCACACCTCGCATCGAAGCCAGGGAGAGTTCAGCATGTTTTAATTCTGACTGGCTTCACAAATCAGGACCAAGCCCTTCATTTACCAGTTATCTGCACTTGTGTGATGGTGATCAAGCCCACTGGTGTTATCCTGTCTGTAAAGGTCAATAGCATTAATTGGTTTTCCTGCGTCTTGTACATTGAGCATGCAAGGCGTGGACTGTCTTGCCAAGAATAGAGGCAGAGGCAAATTACAGGCTGCTTATGTTGGGGTAATCATAAGATGCTTCCAGGTAATTTTAATAAATTAGTTGTTCAAGTCACTCAGATAGCACTAAATTAATATGTCTAGAGCAATGTGCTGCATTTTCTATCAATCTCTTTTTTTTTTATTCTCCTTAATTACATTTCCTCCACTTTAGCTATTGCCTTCTAGCTGTGGAACCACTATACTTTAGCTGCAGTAGGTACAAAGATTAGAATACAAACAGTGCATTTAGCTCTCAGCAGGAGGCTGAGTTTAAAAATGGTTCAGCGAGTGAGTGCACAACAATGTTCAGTGTGGAGTATACCACAGACCGAGGAGTGGTTCAGAGAATCCTGTTCAGCTAATGCATGAGGAACATACCCAGGGCTACAGACTGTGCAAAGATACTAGAAAAGACAGCCCTGAATACCTAGTGGGCTATTTTTGTGTAGATAATGGAGGGCACTTGGCTTTTACTAAACATCAGAGGTGAAAATTTTTAATAAAATAGGTTACTTTCAACCTAGCAGAGACTTCCCTTCTCTGCACAGTGGTATTATCAAAGTCCTCGAAGCTATAGAAGCCATGGGAAATGTCACTTGCATCTTCAAAGGCCATTTTCCCCTTTCTCTGCTGCTGATATGTCAAGGGCAATTCTAGTGAAGTCCAACCAGTTAGACTGGCAAAGAACCAGTCCAGATCACCTCTTCAGAATATAAGACCCTGATCCTGCAAATCTGTCCTGCCTTCACAGACAGCTTCTGACATTCTGTGCAGAATTATGAGTTACCTGCACTGAGCCCTTTAGCACATGCTCCCCAGTAACACCTTTCCAAAACTTCTAGCATGCTTTAGCCCTGGAAGGTGGGATTTCAGCCTAGTGAAAGAGGAGGTTAGCAGAGAGTGCTGAACCATATTGAACACACCAACACAGCTTTATTAGCTTCTTCTTACTTCTGGAGACAATGAATTGGCAAAGCATATGCAGAGAGATTTGGAAAAAAAACTGGGAATTCAATGCAGAAACCCTGGCTCACAGCCATGGCTCATCCAACCCTGAGGTTGGAATACATTTTCCTTGGATGTGCTCCAAAGGGAGGAGAATGTCTGATGTACTGGCAGGGGGGATGTAAAAGCACAAAAATTGCAAAATTGGCACAAATCCTCTGAAGAAACGAGTGAGAAAATCATTCTTAACTGGCACCAATAAAATCTTTATGATGGAATAGCTATATTTAGATTTCTTCCTGTTTCTTCATGAATTTTCTGGGTGTGGTGGTTTTTTCTTTCTTTTTCTAAATCTGTGAGATTTTACATGATTTTAATAACAGTGTTGACATGAGGCTAATGCATCCTTTAAGACAAAACCTCCATGTTGGCTGTGCTCCAGGAAGCCTAGCTGTTATTGTTTATGCATGATGTCAGCCACAGTGCTGCCTTGGCAGTAAGGTCCAGCCCTAGAGACTGGACTGTTTGTATTTTCTAATTCACTATGTATTTACATATATCCTGTTGGGTAGTTTGTGTCTAGCAGAATTGTTTTGTTCATACATTTAATATTCTGGCTGAAGATAAGATAAGATAAGCAATCAAATTGTAGCAGTCTCTGTTCTTAAGAGAGTCCTGTTTAACAATGCTTCACTTGCACCTGTTTAGTTCAAGTGTTGTCAATTGGGTTGCATGATTAGGGGAGACACCAACCTAGTTTTTCAGCAAAGTTCATCTTGAGTTGTGGGGTTTTGTTCCTTTTCTTCTTGCATTTTATCTTTTTTTTTCCAGTGTATCAATCTGAAATATGTATGAATGCTTCCAGTTATGATTTCTGGCCATCTGTGCAGTCTAGAGGGGATTTCAAAGGCTACTTCTAGTAAAATTTCTCATTTCTTATCCATTTTCTGGAGGACTGAACTTGTACAGGAGATGTGTGAGGAATGCCCTTGAGGTTCCAAAGTGCTGAAGAGAAGAGCACACAGAGAACAATACAACCAAATAAAGGCTAAAGAGCCACTGGAATGCCCTTGAATAGTTGATAAAGCTGAACACACCTTCCTTTAAAGCAAGAACATGTGTGCCTAGTATTAAAGTGAAGCAGACCACTCAAAAAGCGGGTACAGGTTATCAAGACAAATATTTTAAAGGCAAGATCTGCTTTATTGGGAAAACCTCTCAAGAGAGGGAGTAGAAGATTCTCCACACAGCTCTTTGCAAAATGAGATTGGTCAAAAGTAATCAGTCTTGGCTCAGTGCTGCACTAACCAGGGTAATAGAAGACAGCCTCAGGTCTTTTCCATGTCTAATTATTATGCTTCCATGAATATTCTCCAAATTCAGGTCACTCAAATCATTAGGTGCTGATCACAGATGAACATTTCCTAGCCTGATTTGCATTTTGCATTATGTGCTCACAGGTTTTTAGAAATCATGGATAAAAATATAGGATTTGTGGATGGAAGAGCTGAACTAACTGCATTTTATTGAAGATCAAAGGCCAGCAATTGTCCAATGTGCCTGAAGTGCTAAGAAACACAAGTGTGAATTTCCCCTAAATGAAATGTTGGTGCTCAATCTTGAAACAATGGTTCCAACCTAATTTTAAAGTTTCTAAAATTTCTATTCACAAGTTGCTCTTCTAGAATTTCTCATGCTAAGCAAGAATAAACAAACTGTTCCCACAGGCACAGTATTTAGAGCTCAGCATACTGATTGCTTCATGGAGAGCGATGAAATTAATAGATCTGTTGTTAATCTACCCCAGCAGACTGCAAAGGAGAAGTTTCCAAAAGCAGAGTCACTTTTGCAATGCAATGTTCCTAAGAACACAAAGACTAGTTTAGTTTTGAACATGCTAGCATCCCATTTCAAGAAACACTTTACTTCTCAAGGATGAGTTAGGCATTTCTGGTATTTGTATCACATTTATCCCCCAGGAGAATCCTGTTAGTATAAAATTCTCCTTTGTGTGCTTTTTGTTCTGTTGCAGACTGGTTGTGGGCTTTGGCAATTCAATGATGATGATAAAATGTGTATGTTACCCTAGTGCAGTTTGGTTTCTGTTTCTCACTGTTGTATATAGCATCCGAAACTATTTTTGTACCCATTTGCTATGGCAGCTGATTTTTAATTTTTTCCTCACTGGTTTCTATTGTGAGAACAGATTCCACCACAAGAAAAAGCTGTGTTTGTGTGTTTCTGGTCCAGCCAAAAACATCCTCCAGTTTTGTCCTGCTAGCACAGCCTCAGAGGCTCTTGCATTTACAGGGAGACCCTTGTAGGCAGTGCATAAGAGCAGCTTAAATAAAATAGAAATATCCAGGGGGCTTTAGGATATGCTTTGAAAGGATCTTGAAGTTTTAGTTTTGCTGTTGATCTCAGAAGTCTCTAGTAATGAATACAGAGAATGTTTTGTATAGTAATTTGTGGTAACCTGGTCATGAACCCAAGTCAGAATATATTTCAGAAAGTACATTTGTACTGCAGTCTTGGTTAAAGCCCCATGGATGAGGAAAAGCTGTGTAGAAAGTATGGTTGTGAAGCTAAACATTCACCAAAAGATGACCTTAAGAGTTCTGGTGTTGAAATTCCACTCATGAGGTAGAGAGAGGTTATAAAAGCAGAAGAGGATTAAAAGGCTCTTGGCTGCTTAGGCTGTGAGTGCAGCTGGCTAAGAGCCTCCTGAACACCAATCTCCATTTGTAGTTCCTCACCCTCTTCCTCTGCATGCCACACCAACATGCCAGCCTGTATTTTCTATTTAGAATAATAATCCATGAAATACCACAGGTATCCTGTCCAGCTGCCCTGTCTGTGACCCCAGCAGCCCATCACTCACTCCAGTCCTTCACAGCTTTCATTTCAGTTTTGTGACAGGGTTTATTGGCTTCATCTCAGACATGTGAGACCTCCCCAGGCCTGCCTGACTCATCCCTGGATGGTCTGAAAAGCAGCAGAGAGGTCCCCCAGCTCTCCTGGCCAGAGCTCTGACATCTGACAATTACAAGATTGCCTCATGCAGCAATCCTGCAGCTGCAGAGCCAGGTGATGTCACACACTGAGCTGCTGCCACAGACTGAAAGGGAGCTTTGGGAAATTGGACTCTGTGGAGATGGGTGCTGGTGATGCCTTGGGACTGCAAAATCCCACAGTCCTCTCTCAGACCTAGCAGTGAGAAATGTCACAGGATCTTGAACGATGATCTGAGCTTTAAAAACTAATACAAAACCCATGCCTGGTCCATTTTTTAAAACTTCTTGAAGCATCATGTATCAAAGTAACTGGAAGCTAAGCTGAGGAAAAACCTTTTGTTTTTTTGCTAAGCAAATTCATTGCAGCTTAACTGGGAAAAGTTCACAGGAACATTTTTCAGTGCGAGACTGTTACCTAAATTTGTCACATTTCATGAATGTGCTGTCAAGATGAAAAATGTCACCAAGAAATCGGCTGCAGAAATTCAGGAACATGGGAATTGGGTAGTTTTGGGGGCTTTTTTTCCATGGGAGAAGGAACCATGGTTTTACTGCATCTGAGGTTTGTGTCTGCTTCTTCAGAGTTTGAATTGAAAATAGTAGGAAGAGCTAAGTCAAGCCTGGAGTCAGTGTGGGTGCTGCTCTGGCTCTGTGGGAGTCCAAGGGGTTTATTTCAGAAGAACCAATATAACTATTTAATAATCTGTCTGTGTCTGCCACATAAAATGTTAAGCTCACTGTACTCCCAGTAGTGTCTAGGGACGATGGAAACCTGGTTTCAAGTTAGTGGTGTTCTTTGGTACTTATTTGGTGTTCAGTGTTTGTCTTTGGTGATTTAACCACAAAAGAGCTTGGAAATTCACTCATGAAATTAAAGGGATTTTGATACTGACCCTCAGTGACAACCTGGGTCTGCTTTAAAGTCCTTCCCAGGGAAAAGCAGCTGTAAATTACAAAGTCCTATAGAATCCACAAAAGGATTCTGAAACTCTGAGCATTTTTTCCTACCCCTGAAACTTCTCTATAAACTTAAGTATGCTGAAACCTACATACATGTGTTCTTCTCTTTGGCAAGGCCCACTGAAAGACAAAGATTTATTTTAGCTGGGTTAAAAATGAAAATGAGCATGTATGTTTTTTAATTACTGGTGATTGTAAGAAATGAGCAGATTCCTCTGCCAGGCTCATATCTGTAGGATCAGGTTAGATATTCATCTGTATCTATGGGCATACTTTGATTTTTTACTGAAAGACCACTTTCCAGTGTGGACCTCTGCTGTGGCTGAGAGAGGGAGATCAGAGGACCCCTCAGTGTAGAAGCTGAAGAGCACATCCTATCAAGGAAGAGAAATCTGGCCATTTTAACAGGGGCTTTGATCTGAGTGGAGGCAGCTGTATTCTGTAAATTGTCTCTGAAAAAACATCAGAAGTGTATTCTCCAATTATGCACTGAGCTGAACTTTTCCTATTGCAGTAGCTACCATGCCTGTGACATGAAGCTGTGAGAGTCATGTTATAAAGTTCAAGCATCCTATTTATATTAATTTTTTCAGATTTGTTTCCTCTACCTCCTGATTAAAATGTGTAGCCACTGTGATAGAGGTGCACTGCTGGAGCTTCTTCTTTCATATGAAGGCACCGATAATGTCAAGAAAACAAATGGAAGAGAAAAGCTGTCTGATTGAAAGTAAATACTTAGAGCAGTTTCAGCAGTCCTTTGGGTGGGAGCTAATATAAAGTTGCTTAGTAAATCAGTAAACAAGTTAAAATGTGCACAAAAAAGATAAAGAAGTAGAATGCCATCTGAAATGAAGGGCTCCCAGGAAATAAATCAAGCAATCAAATATGTGAGGAGCTGGGCAGAATCTCAATCCCCTGTGCTGCAGAAGGCACAGACAACTCTCCTCTCACACTTCTGCATCTCTGAAGCTATTGGTCTTAATTATAAATATTTTGTAGTTCTGCCAAAACTTACTTAACCTTTATGGCCAGTGTCCCATGATGACAGACTTCTGTGTGGAGGATTGAAGAGAATTTGAATTATTGCCATTAGCACTGTACCAGTAACTGCTACAAGGGTCATGCCTGTGTTTGATACTTATGTGTTTTGGATAGATGAAGATAATGATAATTAAGTTTTTCAGAGCTGCACTTTTCCAAAATTTACAATGTGTATTTATTTCAACTAAGCATGTAAAACTGCAATAAAGTTATGTCTCTAATAAAACTTAGACTTTAAAAAGGCAAGAAGTCTGAAGCTTAGTTTCTGTGGAAACTGAGCACTCCGAAACTCACTGTGCACCTTTGAGAAATCTGTAATAATGCTTAAGCTTCTATTGCTCCATTTTTTGCATCCCTAGCAGAGTCTCATGGTTTGCATTGGGCTTATGCACATCTTTTGGGTCGTAGGAGGCATGTAGTGAGTCTCATTTCCAGTGTTTGAAGCTGGATGCTATTTGTTTTTTTATATTTATCGTACTAGAATATTCTCTCATTAATAGTTAGAGCATTATGATGGAAAAATGTTTCACACTCATGTGCTTATGATGCGTTTGCAGACAGGGTGATGATCAGTTTGAGGAAATCCACTTTCAGTACCACAGTACTCTTTCCCCTGGCTGCAATGGATCTATCTGTATCTAGGGAAGTTCAGGTTTTAAATGGATGACCCAGGTGTCTTGTTTGAAAACTTACAGACAGCAGTGTTTACCAACAGCTGTTTAAGACACAGGATTTTTGCTTAGAAATTAAGACAGGTCAGGAAAAAAAATTAAAGAACAGGCTGTATGTGTGTTTGTAGTTTTACTTAGTAGTTGCTGAGCAGGAGAGGCTTCCCTCTGGGATTAGAAGGAAGGTCTGGGCCAATTTGCAGCCTTCTGGGGCTCACTAGTGGAAGTTGCACAGGTGAATGCTCCTAACAGAAATCTGCTGCTCTGGAAGGCTGAGAACATTTTCCCTCGTGGTATTTCCTTAGACTAACAAAGGTTGTGGCATCCCATGCCTGTGTTCCTGTGAGCAGACACCTGATGCTGTTTTGCACTACAACGACACAGACTCTGAACTTCAGAAGGCTGAAAATTACTCTTTTATTTTTAGGATGTGTTTTTTTAATATACTATTTTACACAGACCAATCTGATTGGTGACAAAAAGATAAACTTCTTTAATTACATTGGTTAGACTAGAGGGACATCAAGAAGAAGTCCCTCCTAGGAAAAGGAAAGAAAAAGTTACGACTACAAAAACGTGTCTCTTGTTTATAGAAAATTCTCTGGGAAAAGAATTTTAGAAAACTAAAACATCTTAGGCACGAAACCAGGGCTACAGACATCAGCTTGGAGGAAATGCTGGCAGCCTACAACCCCCCATGCAGCCCCACTGCTCCCCTGTCACAGAGGCTGTGCTGCAGCATGCAAGCACTGTGTCTTGGGTTTGATCCATTAAAAATCCTGCTCTGTAAAAGCAGTTTAGGAGTTAAGGTGTCCATTTCCTCCTTTGTGCCTTGTCAGAACTGGAGTAGTGTTTTATATTTCTTTACTGTCAGTGTACTTCATGTATCATCAGCACCACCAGCAAAAGCAAAAGTGCTCAGCAGCTTGTCCAAAAATGCTTCCCTTTGCTCTCTTGTATCCTGAGCCAAAGGGGCAGTGCCAGTCCCCGTGTGTGCTGTTCTTGCACCAGCTCTGGGGCCAGGCTTTATGGTGATTTGTCACCCCTGCACTCTTCATACGCCTCAGGAACTTTTTCCTAAACCAGGGAATTAAAATAAAAATAAATAAATAAACCAGAACCAAGTTCTGCCAGGCACTACGTGAAGCAACCAGTGTCTGAGCAACTCTGCCTGGTAAACCCCCTGGTGAATACAAGAATAAATAATGATGGGAGGCCTTTCAGTCAGCTATAACCATGCTCTGTTGGGTGGTCAACAGGACTAGGGACTGTGGCCAAAGCCTTTAACCACTCATCCAAACCAAATTTGCTTTCTATCGCAAATGTTCCATGATTTGAAAGCTTTTTGAGCAAAGAATAAAAGTTTACAAGACACATCCTTTCTAAATGAGTTTAACAAAGCTCTCACAGAGAGCAGAATTTGTGATGAAGTCATGTTTTCTAAGTCATTGTGGCTTTGTGCATAAAACTGTATAAGGAATTTAAATCTTCCTGAATTGAGCTGAACGTGAAAATGTTATAATTACAAATGCTGTTTTTCCCAGAGATAGGAAAAGGAATTCTTACCACTTGCTGTCCTTTTTATTCTTCTTGTATTTCAACAGCATTGGGTATCTAGATTATGTCACTGTGTATAGACTATATAGGTGAACTGCATGTTCAACAAATCCAATTTTCAGAGAAGCAATTAGTATGGGACTGGATTTTTTTTTGCTCTGTGATTAATCAAAGATCGTGAAGTTTTCTGTCTCAGGCCTTGAAAATTCATTCTAAACATAGGTATATTTTTTAATATTGTGCATGCAGATGTGACTACTGCAGTTTATCTTTTAGTTTATATCCTGTTTAGTCTTGCTGCTCACCACTGTCATTGGATCACATTATTTTGTTTCCTTTTCTTTCCCTTCATTACTCAAAATGGATTGAAAAATTAAATTAAATTAAATTAATATTTGTGCTTACTGCAAGCCACATCTTTCCTCCTCATATCAGACAGTTCCCAATTATGTTACTGGCATTTAATAAACTGGAAGCATTCAAGATAATAATTTGATTCTGTTATTAAGGCAAATATAATTTTGTCGTAGAATAGCTAATTTATAGAGTGTAGTAGTCATTTTTCTAAATTGTATTTTCTTTGAGATAAATGAAATGTTTGTGAACTGGCTCACAATTTCCTAACCTATTCTGCCTTCAGAAATAGTTAACAAATACTACAAGTAAACAAAAAGCTGACAGGCTGTGGACTGTTTATGAAACAAGTTTTGAAATTTCAGACTGCATGTTTATTCAAGAAAAATAGTTGGGTTTTTGTTTGTTTGTGGTTTTTTTTTTTGTTTTTGTTTTGTTTTGTTTTTTGGATTTTTTTTAAGAGTCTGTGATATCAATCATAATCTACCTGCTAGGCATAGCTTAATCAACAATCACATAATGAGATAAAATATGCTTGGCCAGAAAAATCTGTTTGTGCCTGCTGTTGCTTCTGCCCGGAGCTCTGGGCAAGTTATATAGTGCACCTCTATTTCAGTACCCCCTGAACATCAAATTGTCTATATTTCCATCAGGTATTAGCCAAAACACTAGCTAAAATCATGCAAGAATTTAGTAAAAGTAAATGGAAAAGGAAAAGATATTTCTAGCAAAGTACTAACTAGTATGTTTAAATCAACAACACTTTTCTGGACATGCATTTTTGGGAATGGAAATTAATCCTAAAATAGAAATTTGTTCTTGTAAGTACAGAGTGTTTCATGAATTCTCATGAATTCTTGCTTTCTTTACAGATCTGTTCTGGCATAAAACCTCAGTTTGTTAACGTGTCCATCTTGTAATGGGAGAGATAGCTCTATCTGGTAGTAACTTCTCTATTTTCATCCCATCATTTCAGAATTAATGCCAGTTCCATGGACCTGAGTAATCACCATTCAGAGATAATCCTCTCTGCTCCAGGCCTTCCATTCCCTAATTTGCAAGATGACACAGAATTTGGTAGGTTTGCTCTTGTCAGGTTTTGATCCCCTCCTTTCTGATGACACACTTAACGCCCACCCCATTATTTTAATGAGGTTTTAATTGCCTGTGCTGCCTCACCTGCCCTGTCCTGCCCTGTCTGCCTGCCCAGGTGGGTGGCAGGGCCACAATGGGGCAGAGATTGTCCCCTCCTG
The DNA here is from genome assembly GCA_024734555.1 of Trochalopteron elliotii. Classification (NCBI taxonomy): domain Eukaryota; kingdom Metazoa; phylum Chordata; class Aves; order Passeriformes; family Leiothrichidae; genus Trochalopteron; species Trochalopteron elliotii. The sequence goes on from JANPWX010000087.1 coordinate 6,551,576, forward strand.
GGAGGAGCAGGCTCCACCAGAGCTGTTGTGCCTGTTGCATGTTGGGCTTTTTGTTTGCGTGTCACTGTGGCTTAGCCTCATGTTTCAGGTCTTTGGAAATGGTGGTGGTGTTTAGCAGTGATCAGATTAACATGACAAAATTAATAAAGTGCTTTAATACACAGGGTGAAGAGACTGAAGGGAATTGAAATTAGGGAGACAGAAGAACAAAGGCACTTCTTAAATGAACATTTTTAGCAGGAGCTTAACATTATAAAGATTAATAGGAATTAATTTGCATATATAATGCAGTGTACAGAACACAATTCAGACTGACTACCAATTCTACAAACACTATTATTGTAAAAGAAGAGCTACATAAAATAGGCATATCTGTTTTCTTGCCCTGGCCTAGCAGGCATTCTTGACTAAAGATACAGAAAGTGCTCATCATTTCCACATGTTCTTGTGTCTTGTGTCTTTGTCCTGGACTGCACAGACACAGCCATCCCATGTGTTGCCTCTACTGTGAGGATTCTGATTTTAAAGCAGATCAAAGCATACCTACTTATAAGTAATAATAACACCAATAGTCAACATTTATAATAATGTTAATTTAAAAAAAGAAAAAGATTGATAGTCTAGTGGTTGGTTGCCTAAGGAAGTCAGAATAAAAAAGCCTCAGGATCAAGTAACATGGTAAGAACAGAAATTTTATGCAATATCCCTCAGTACATTAATGTGAAAGCTTCAGCCAGGTCAAACTGAATAGGTTCAACCTCTGTTTTCTCTGCTCCTGTGAGTATTCCCTGCTCATCTTTTCTCAGTGTAAACTGCTGTGGGGATACACCCATTACCTGCCCAGCTGCAGTGTGTATTTATAGTGCTATAGGAAGGCACAAGTCTGGGCAGCAACTGCAGTCCAGCTCTGTTCCCAGTGCACTCCTGATCAAAGACCAACATTCTCCTCTTGAATGAAGGTAGATTTACTTGCTTGGTGTGTGCCTTTTGTTTCTAGCTTCTGTAAACCTCTGTCCTCACAGGATGCTCCAATACCTCAGCATTGGCATCATCTGCCTTGTTACCTTGGACGAGGGGCTGTTTAAAGATGTTATATAAAAAGCACAATCTCAGGAAGCTTCTATCTGACCAAACAAGGTGGCTCACATGGCAAGAGGTGTGCAAGTGTGTCCTCCAGGTCAGCTTGTTAGGAAACAGGCTACAATAAAGTGCTGTTTTGTGGGTGCTCTTTGTGTCAACTAATGACTGGTGGTAGTTTTGGGACAGCAAACAGATTTTATCCCAGGGCTCAGATAACAGTGCCATGAAGCACTGAGCTGTGGCATTGGAGTGTCTACAGAGGCATTTAGTATCTGGAAAGATTCCAGTTTAGACAGGTGAAGGTTGAACATCTATTTGGAGTTACTTTGTGTTTCCTTTTCAAACACATTCTTTGCTCTGCAATGCAGTTTGGGGTTTATAGAGAAAAGCTTCTTTGAGCAAAATTTCCTTTTGTATCATCACAATAAACATGTACCCAAGGCCAGGAGTCCCTTGTCTTCAGTCTCTGTGTAGAACAGCACTGAGGAGTGCTACTTTCACACTTGAATGGAATAGCTGGGGCATCAGTTTTAAATTTTTTTGGTCCATTTTTTAATCATCTTAGATAATATCTATGGGTTCTGCAGGTAGCATGCTGCCCTCAGCCATTTTCTGCTCTGGAATAAGGAATTCCCCAAAATCCAGGCAAATACGGAGTCAGTGGTTTGAACCAAGATTGAACCAAGCTGGAGCACACCATTAGGGGTAGCCTGTCATTTACAAAATAGGTTTGAGATTGGTTTGTTTGCTGCAGCTGGAAACCTTCATTTCATTACACAAATTATTTCTCTGAAAGCTGCTAAGAAGGATTGTGGTCTATAATTAGAATAATACCCCACAGGATTACGTTCACAAATGTAATTATATAATCATTTAGAACTAAACTGTGCCGTGAAACTACAGGGTTTTTCAAAATGTTACTAGCATTTCTGGAGGGCTCCTTGTAAAATTTTCTGTTGTAATGCAGTTGCCACAGGCCAATTAGAAAGACTCCATTCAGCTGAGAGCTCCTCCCTCCTTTCCCTATCAATAGTTTGAGATTAATCAAGATTAGAGTTTGTATTAAAATACCTGCTATGATTCAGAATGAATTAGTGGCACTGGAACCAGATGCAGGTGATTCAGGAGGAGTTAGTGGCACTGGAAAAAAGGTGCAGGTGATTCAGGATGAGTTAGTGGCACTGGAAAAAAGGTGCAGGTGATTCAGGATGAGTTAGTGGCACTGGAAAAAGGTGCAGGTGTTTCAGAACCAGTTAGTGGCACTGGAATCAGATGCAGGTGATTCAGGATGAGTTAGTAGCACTGGAACAAGGTGCAGGTGATTTGCTTCCAGTGTTGCAGGTGAGCTGGTGTAAGTTGGAGCGTGTCTGTCAGAAGCCCACAGAGGAAGGCTGCTCTCCACAGGCTCCTTTGGTGCTCCATTGCTGTTCAGAAGCAGACCACGGAGTGGTGAAATGGTTCTCTGGGGAAGAAGTATCACAGCTCTGTGTCAGGGGGAGCTGTGTTTGTGTCCACGGGGGGAGACAATTCCTCTCTGTCCAGAGCCAGCCTGGCTGTCCAGCCTCACTCAAGGACATGCTGCAGGGTGTTCTTATGGGGTGGTGCAGCTGCACTGTCCCTGTCCTCCTTGCAGCCATGCCCAGGATGCCTTTGGATCCACCGTGATGGGAATGTGAACACATTGATCCCTTTGCATACCTGAACCTGTGTGAATGTGTCAGCGCAGCTCATGGTCGAACATTGACACAAAACTATTTCACACTAAATTAGTTTCACTGCTCTCCTACCTGAAATGAATCATAAATACAAAAAAAAGTTTTGTTTTTCTTCTTCACATTTGCAGAGCCCTTTTTATTAGCACTTTTATTAACACTGTTGATATGACATCAAGTTGGATCCTCTTTTACGCTGGTTTCTCACTCACAGTGCCTTGTCTGTTGCACAGACAAAACTGTACCAGAGAGTTTGTTTAGTGCAGTAAAACTGCAGGAATAGGAGCACTACATTCCTGTTTTATTAGGAATTCATCCTCTGTCCTTTCAGGTTGCAAACCCCTGGTTAATGAGTCAATGGGCAATAGCAGGGTAAACTAATGAGGTTCTACAATATTTGCAACCTGAGAAAGGCAAATATTTCACAGAGCTCTCCAATTATCTCTGGTAGCCTTGTACACTTCTAATGAGCACAAGGTAATCAGCCTATCTCTTCACTGTATTAACAAAAGCCACTTAAAATTCTCCAGGATTCCTGTGGAGAACTGATATATGGACCCAAATGGATAAATAAAGAGGTCATGCAATTACCACTCAAGGACTTCAAGGGCTGCCATACCATTCCCTGGGCTGGCTGTCTCTGCCTGTGGTGTGTTTTGTTGATGCCTTTACTGTATGCAAACTAAAGAGACAGTGGTTTTGGAATTGCAAGGGTGCTCTAGTAGCAGCTTAATCTGGCTGCCGTGAGACTACAAAATCATTCTCCTCCCAGACAGCATCTCCTAACAAGGTGCTCAGCTGCCAGCTCACATCTCAAGCAGCACAACTGGGCAAGAAACAGGATGTCAGAAAATACAAACCTGAAAACACCAGCAGCTGCTGGCTGGGCTTTTACCATCTCATCCCTTGTCAGGGAGAAGAGGAGGATCTCAGGAAGCAGCCAGCATGGCAGGATGGCCACTTGCCTTGGGAGGGAGTCTCCTTTCCCACAGCCTCCCGTGGGAAGGAGTGTCCAGGACAAGACCTGAAGCTGTGGAAATAGGAAGCACAACAGAAGTGTGTGGAGTGGTAGGAAGAGCTAGATGTGTTCTTGTTTACCATATACCTTAACACCTTGGAGACTAAAGATGAAGAATGCAAATTAAATGTTAAATGCTTCTGATCAGCAATAATAGCTATATTTGTTTGAGATCTTTTAAAATGAGGACAGGAAGAACTGTTGCTCAAATAGATTTTTTCCTGTGAGAATGAAATGTAAAGATATTTGTTAATACTCAACAGAAACTTGAAAAGAGATTTTGTGAACATTCTCTATTCCAAAAGCCTGCGCCATAGTGAAACCCATTTATGTGGGTTTCAGATCTGTACAGGAAAAAAATATCAGTCATTTAAAAAATGTGAACTGACAGCCAGTATCCTTTCTAATTCCCTAATCTGCAGCTGTGCAGAATTCAAACATGCACTTTTGGATGCTCAGGAGATTGGTACTGGTATGTTCTTCCACTTTCAGTACCCCCTGGACTTAAATTTACCCCACATGGCTGTATGTCCTTACAACTCATATCACATGGTTCTGTAGCACACATCAGTATGGGATTTTTCTAACCACACCAACACAGCTCAGCTGGGGGACAGTGCACCAAAACTCTGCTGTTCCTGTAAGAGAATCAAAATTGCAGAGCTGAGGTTTTAAGTAGTGTCTTTGTTTTGAACCAGGAGGCTGAAGGGACACGTCCCTCCTGTTCCACAGTCCTTTAGTGCCTGCTGTGAGGTGTGGGTGGCACTGCAGCTCTCACTGGGCAAACACCTGCACTCCAACACCAGCCCAGTCACCTCCCCTCTGTCCCTGCTGGCTGAGTGGAGCCCTGGGAGCTTCAGTCTTCACACAGCACCAAGAATATAAAAATTCTGTCTAAAGTGCAAGTAAAAAGCTTCATCCAGCACTGCAGCAGCTCCAGGATTTGCTGCTGAGAAAGTTCAAAGCTGAGAAGCAGCCAGAAAGAGCTGGGAGTGTCATGAGGCACCAGCTCAGAAGGCTGCCCCTAGAGCAAGCAAGGGCAGCAATCTGGGGAGAATGAGGAGAAAAAGAAATATTAATATGAGTGAAGTGTTGTGCCTGTGTATAAAAGCTCGGCTGTAATCTTGTGCTATCTTTTCCTTTGGCTTATGATGACATTAGGCTCTCTAAAGGTTTATTATGTGCAGCTGGATGTACATCAGTCTATTTATTAGTCATCACAAGGTTGTTGACATTATTTTCACAGTGCTTTTACATTAAGAGCTTACTGAAATGATATATTTGTTAGGGTACCAAAGTAATTTCCTCATATCAGGACAGCTTAGAAATACAGGGACCTAAGCTGTTGCTGTAATGAATTTTCTGCCTCTCACAGGGATATTTATCCAATCTGTTCTGTAAACAGAGAAATTAGTTCAGACTTGTGCAAATGCTTTAATTACACTTAACTGGATTAATGGCTCAGCTCTGAGGAAATGTTATTTCCTTAGACAAAACAGTTTGACCAGGTCAACGATGTATTTTTAAATTCAGCCAAAGAAGGCCTGTGTGAGCTGGGCTGCTGCTGAGCAATTGGGTTGGGATGTGAGGGTCTGTGACATGAAAGACTGTTTGGATTTAGAGTTTGTGACAACTCCTCTCTTTAAGCTCACTTCCTTTGGATACAAGTTTGTTCTTGGAACCTCTAAACTGTGACAGTTTCACAGCCCCTTTCTTTCCATGTGAGTGAATGACTGGCTCCAAAGGTTTTATGGTGAATATTTGCTTATCAATTACCTAAAGGTGAATGCAGCAAATCATGTTAAAGGCTTCCAGTCTGCTTTCCTTGACTGTATTGTGTTAGCTTGAGCAGCTTGCTCAGCAATTCAGTAACTTCTGGAGGAATGACAAATGCTTTGCTGCTTTGGTGGCTTCTGTATCCCCTTAGAGCCACCTCAGCCATGTCCTGAGTGAAACATGCACCAAAACTCCAGCCAGCCCATCCCAGGCACAGCTCCCTGCATCTTTCAAAAACACTCTTTGGCCCTGGGAAGGATTGGATTTCTAATACCACCTTGCCCTCATCTTCTCATTAAATTGCTACAGCCAGCTTCCTGCTCAATGTGCTCCTTTCAGAGTTGTATTGAAGCATTTCTATTTCATTTTTCACCTTAGTGAAACTAAAGTACAGCTTGAGAGAGGGGTGAAGGCCCCACTGCAGAGCCTGGACCAAAAAGAAACATCCCTAAATGTTTGATTGTGTCCAGCCTCCAGAGGCTCAGCACCTCCAGGCCTCCCTGTGCCCTCCTCTGAGTGAGGTCCTGGGAAAGCCCTTGGCAGGCAGCTGCTCCTCAGTGTTGACAGTGAGCCCTAAGAGAAAAGGAGCTGCCTCCTTTCTTCTTGCATTAAAGCTAAACTGATGGGTGCTCCAAGGACTCATGGACATGAGGCAAAATGACACCTTGAAATTCACTCTTTCTCACCTTCTCAGGGTTCTCTACAGAAATTTCTGTGCTTTCTACAGAAATGCAAAATGTCAGCACTGTCACCTCTGCTGTTTCTAGAGGTTCTGAAATTTACTTGTCAAGTGGCAATGCTCAGCTTTCCTTCCCCATTTCTCCACTGCTGCACCTCCCACACTCTCAGCCTTTTGTCCATTTGGAGGGAATAGCTCATCCTCTGCTTTAGTTGCCACTGTCTGAGTCAGAAATCCCAGAGAGCTGTGGAGTTCCTCTGGTTTCCTGGAGCTCCTGAGACCAGAATTCCTTCTCAACCACAGCTGCAGTAGCAAAGTCTTCATAGCATATTCCAGCAGGGTCTTTGAAATGTTTTCTAATTACCTGTTTCTGATAAAAACGTGTTTGCTATAAATATTACATACACAGGTAGATTTCAGGCAAAGCAAGTGTCATTTTAGTATACACACACACTTCTGTGCAAAAATGAATGTTGACTTCGATCATTAAAAAGAAGAAAGCAAAAAATTACACTTTTCTTTTCCTCAAAATTGTAAAGATACTGTTGCTGAAAGGACATTTGTGAGCTCTGTTATGGATAAGGTTTGAAACAGCTTTATACAGAAAACCAGGATTTATACAGGGAAAGGCCAGGATTGTCAGATCCTTCCAGAAAGGAATTCAGCTACAATCAAAGTGTGGCATGGCACTGAACACCTCACCCTACCCTGCAGGCAGAGCTGGGCTAAACAGGATCCCTAAATTCAGCACGTGTCAATTCCGTGTAATTCAGAGTTCACTGCAAGTTGGCCCTGTGTCTCTTTTGATTTAAAATATTCCTGATTTGCAGTGGTTCACCTCAGGAGAGGGAGTCTTCCCCAGCTTTCTAATATTAACAGTGAGTGGAAATGCCATCAGCATTTATCATTTAAACTTTGCTGAATACATTACACTGCAGATTTCGTTGCTCCTTCTGCAGAACGAGAGAGGGAGGGAATTGTGTTAAATGCTCTGTGGTTGTGCCAGGAGGCTCTTGCTGCTCCAGGAGCAGCTTTCCCCACAAGCAGAAGAATCTCCACAGCCCCTGCAGTGCCCTGCCTGGCTGGAGAGCCTGGGTCAGTGCTGGGAAGATGCCCAGGGTCACCTCGATGTGTGAGCTGTGCCCCTGAGCTCACATCATGTGTTGGGAAACAGCCCCAGGTTGGTGTTTCCTACAGCTCCTCTCGTATTTTGAACAGGACTGTAGTGGGTGGGGGTTTTGTAGCCAGAGGAACAGTGGCAGAATTTGGTTATTTCCCCAGCCAGCACAGGGGCACAGCCCTGCCAGCTGGGGCACAGGGAGAGCAGCTCTGTCCATCACATAACTCATTCTCCTTTCAATCAGGGGGCTTATCCTCCTTTCCTTTGTGTTCCCCAAAACAGGAGCACTTTAGCACAGATCAAGGAACTGTGCTGACACTGACTGGTCAGAACAGAAGTATTTGAAACTCATCAGCTTTGCTTTTTGTCCTGGAGCTCGGGATGTGGGAAGGCAGAGAATTTCTCAGCACTTGTTTGGCTTTGGAAAGTGTAATCACTTGTGTTATTACCATAAAACAAATATCTTGGAGGTTTTGCCAATTTTTAGTGAGCTACTGAAAGCTATACTGGAAAAAATGGTGTCATTGAGAAATAACACACACAAAAAATAAAAGTCACTGCTCTCCATTTGCAGAGGCAGCAACAGAAAAAGCTAAATATCAGTTTTCATAGCAAAAATTGCTATTTGTTGGTGAATCAGTTTTATGCATATAAAGAGTGCTTGGGGATTTTTCTCCCATGCATGTTTATTTATGAAATGGAAAGGAAGCAGAAATTTTGAGTAGTCCCATGGTACAACTCACAACTGAAATGTAAAGATAGAATGCAAAAGCCAGTGATGCTAATAATAGAAATGCAAGGTCTCTGAGGGTGAGCATGATCTGTGGGGAATGCCAGGGCTGTTGCAATCAGGAAAGAAAGGATTCTTCTGCTTCACTTCTTCCTAAAAATTCAGGAAAGCTTTTAGTTTGTTTTACACTTGTGCTTCACAAAATCTGGTGGCAATTATGACCTGAAGGAGTAGTGCAGAAGCAAACCACAAACACAGCAGCTCTAGAGTTTGAGGGCAGAGTGAACAGCCAGGTTTTGGCTTTGTGACATTCAAAGGAGAAAATTTATTCCCTCTAGGTTGGCTTTGACCTTGCCAGCCTGCACAGGGCTGAGGGGTACCCTCTGCAGCCTCTAAGATAGAATGCTATGACTTCTAACTGCTGACATGAGCAGTGACAGCACCCTGTATCTCGACAGCAAACTAGCACAAACACACTGAAGGCCCCCAGGAGGTGCATTTCACCCTCCCTCATCCCCTCACTCTGGACTCACACCCTTTGGTCATATTTATTTCAAATTCCAGTGGTGTCTCCCAGTGCACTCTCCCATCATGCAGCTTTGCCACTGGAAAAGCGTTTCTGTGATTGTTTGTTCTCTCTGCCAGAGAGAACAATGCCTTAATACCTTTAGTACCATTTTTTAGTTTTCTGCCCTTTCCCCTCTGTCCCTGTTAGCTCTTCAAGCAGTCTGCCCTGTCTCTCCAAAAGTGGCCTAAGCACCTTAGCAGGCTAAGCCTGCGTGGATGGTTGCTCCTGTTTCACCCAGTGGAGGCAGAAATGATAGGGCCCCTCTTCCCAATCCTATTACCTCCTCGTACTTTTCTTAGAGAAAGCAGGCAGTGGTGGTGAGCTGGCCACGAACAGTGTTGTGCAGGACACCACTACAGCCATGATTTAACACTATCATTCAGCAGATATAAGCCACTAAAGCTTTCAGCAAACTTGTAAGGCTTAACCCAAAGCACTGGGAAACAAGATAAAAGCTTAAGCATTTCCTCATCTCCCATTGGAAGCCGGAGATACGTGTGTACTGACCTTTCATATTGCTGGAATCAGTGTGCAGAGAAAATCCCTCTGTAATTTAGCGCTACAAGGAGAGCAGCCTGCCTCATCTTGGAGAGAACACTTTGTCTGCCACTCACAGCCCAGAGCAGCTAACTGTATAAATAAAAACACCTAATGAAAATAGCCTTCTAGTCAAGGGAAGCAGGCCTATTTGATCCACCTGGTTATTTGGTCCACAAAATACAGAAACTGAGGAACTGTGAAGCTTCTCCCAGTCACCCATTCTACCATTCACCAATTCCTGCAGTTGGTTCACGCACACTGAGATAAGGAGAAATGTGCTATGCGGGTTTGTGGATATTTCACACCAATTATTTCCATTTTGTGGGCATACCTGGAGGGTGTTGAAGCTCACTTTGTTGGAAGCTGTTGGGCTGTTGTTCCACCATGGAATCCTGGCTGTGTGAAGTTGCATAGCTCTTGCCTTGGTCCTTTTGCCAGGGTTACAGCTGTATCTCTGTCCTGAGAGAAAATTAAGGAAGGTCTCTCCATCTTTACAACAGGTGGTATGTTACTAAATAAGGGGTTTTAAATAAACCTTGGATGGTTTTGGTTCTCTTTCCCATATCCTCACTGAGCACTAAATTTTCTGCCTAACTGGGGCTGTACATCTCTGTCTAAGCAGGACTAGTAAAAACCAGCCTACAATTGTTTAAAATATCTTCAAGTGTTCTGATGATGTGTCTTTGTGCAGTTACTGAAGCTCACCCTCAGAGAGAGGTAGAAAATCTTTGAAATTAGTCACCTTCCATGTAGGAGGGAATGCACTGGCTGATTAGATTGTTCTCATTATCAGGGTATGACCACTGGTGAGAGAAGCAGGAGCTGGGCCAGGCTGGGCTGTGCTCTAACTCTCACTGAGGTAACTGCACTGCATCCAGAATCAGTGTGGCAGGTACAGTGTTCCTGGCACTGGAGTGTCTGCAAGGGCCTGGGAACAGCAGGGAACACAGAAAATATGGAATGATTTCCCATTACACAGGCAGTGGCAGGCTCAGCAGCCAGCTCTGTCTCTATACCTAGAACTTTCACTTACTCTCTAGGTTAAATAACTTTTGGTAGCAGCATCCATGATAATCTTGCTTAAAAGTCCTTGGCTTTTCTAGCAGGGGAAATATATTGGGCTAGTCAGGTTGTCTTCTGTGATACCTGTCAGTTTAAATTGTATGACCTTTTAGTGAGCTCTGAACCTCACCTGTCCAAGTCAATTTAATCGTGTGTCTTTGCAAAGCTTCACAATTCCAGAGTTTTTTCAGCTGAGAAAACTAATTGAAAAAAGTTGGCAAATACTTCACTTAAAAGTAAACTTGAAGGAGAAATATATCTTCTTCTGCATGGAGTTTCCCATGTTGTTCAACTTAACTTCCTTCAGATGAGTTCTGCTGAAAATATTCACCCCTAAGAGAGCCCTTTATCTTTTCTAGCTCTGCATTTGACTGGTTCTCAGAGACCAAGATCTGTGGAAAGTAATTAAATTAAATCTTTTTTCCTAATTGGACTGGGTCTGTGCAGTTGTTGTCCATTTCTTTCAGACATGTCAGCATAGAATAAACTATTTCCTTTTGGATTTTGAGTCTCCTATTTTCTGTCACAGCACCAATAGCTGTATTTCACCTTGGCATTCTGGCAGCTCTTGTTTGCTTTTTCTAAACTATGGCATTCTCCAGATTTCTAATTCTGAGATGACCCCTCCATTTTGTCCTTTGTATAAGAACTTCAAAAAACCTCTTCAGGTCCAGTTTTATTTACCATAGCCATGTCTCTCACTTCTCTGGGTGTTTGGTTTTTTGCCAGCCATGGCACAGAGGGAGGTACCTGCCCTTCCCTGCTTTGGTACAGCACCCAGCTGCTGCTGCTGCACTCTGCTGGTCCCACCCAGGTGGAGTTTTGGTTGGGATCCTCCATGGCAAACACAGCCCCTGGCTCAGCTCGGGGGTGGCAGAAGTGAGGACAAGGAATTTGCAGCGTCCTGTGATCCAACAGCAGCTACTGAAGTGCAAAAGTGCCAAGGGAGGTGCAACCTCACAGAACCACAGAATTAATGAGGTGGGAAAAGAGCCCTGAGATCAGTGAGTGCATGACTGAACACCTCCATGTCAACCAGACCATGGCACTGACTGCCACATCCACTCTTCCCTCAAACACCCCCAGCCACAGTGACTCCACCACCTCCCTGGGCAGCCCATTCCAGGGTCCAATCACCCTTTCTTTAAAGAAATTCTTCCTGATGTCCAACCTAAGTGTCCCTGGTGTGGCTTAAGGTTGTGTCCTCTTGTCTTGTCACTGGTTCCTTGGGAGAAGAGCCCGACCCCCACCCGGCCACACCCTCCTTTCAGGGAGTTGTAAACTTCTTTTGCTCCCTTTCCCCACTCCAGCTTCCCCAGGGAACCCTCCTGCCCTGCCTCTGGTCTGAGCTGTCAGTCCCAGTACAGTCATTCAGAGTCCCTGCATGCTTACCAAAAGTGATTGGTGCAATTTAAGTTTACTGAAACTGAGAAAAGATTTAGATACCAACTGCTAATGGTATCATCAGCCCAACAAGTGCCCCTGGAAATGCTTATGAGATCATTTGCCAGCCTCAGGAGTCAGAAAATTTCCTGCTCTCAATAAAGGTACTATGGTATGTCATGTTCATGTGTTGCCTCGTCCCCTGCCTTTGTTACAGGATGAGGATGCTACTGGATATGAAAAAGTGTTCAGAGAACACATGTTAAAATCAGGGCAGAAAGATGGCTATTTAAATCAATCTTTCAAGGAAAATGAAGATTCACATTTACAAGAGTTCTAAAATCTAGGAACCCAAGTGTATGTTGTGAAGGAAAATTAGGGGTGAGAGGCAATCAACAAAGTTCTTGAAAAAAATTTTTAAAGCTGAGAAAAAAGCTGTTCTCAGCATCTACTGCAGAGTGGCCTTATTAGCTTTGAGGCTGGGGACTCCAAGGGGGAAGAGGCTTATCTATCCTGCTCAGTGTTCACAGTGTTGTTGGCATTCCTACCCTGATCAAAGCATCAACTCTCCTCCCTAATGGAATGGAGTTATCAACAGGCCCAACACTGCCTAAAGCAGGAGGGAGCCAGAGGCAAGGCCAGGCTGGAAAGCCCTTGTCCATGATGAGTTTTCCTAGGTTTTGAATCTTCTTTTTCCATTGCAGAGCAGAGAAGAGCCTGGTAATTTAGAGAACAGTGCACAGGAACCTATCAGAGGAAGGCAGTGACACCTCGCCTGCTGAGGAGCCCTGGAAGAGAAAATACACTCAATGTATATCATCCAACCTCAATTTCCAACTTGTCTCTCTAGGGAAGGAAGGACCCAAGCATATAAATCCACTCATAATGCAATCTGAATTTTGGAGTCCTTGTTTCATAATTTATCAGATCTCATTTTGACTTGCAAGAAGTGTCCATGTGGTGAGACTGGGAGAGCTGCAGCTGCATTGGCGAGCAGTACTTGTGATTTCACTCCATCAGAATCACTCAGGAGCTGCTCAGCAAAATGAATAAGAAAAGGTCTGATGTAATTGACAGTAAAAGGCCTCTGAATTGAGTTACTCCTGCTTTTCCTTTTAAAGTTTCTGATTAGAGTGTAATGGCTGCTCAGTAGCAGTCTGCAACAAAACTGCCATTTTTCCTCATCCATGTATTTTTGGTTTTCTGATGCCAGTGTCAGTCAGGAGCAGCTCAGTAATTTCATGGACTCAGTGCTGCATAGGTCCCTCCAGCTTGTAATTAACCTGTTATCTCACAATTCCTAGTGCTTATTTGACTTCAGCACAAAATATGGCTGTAGACTTAGAATTCACTGATAGCAACAAACAGGCTGAGGTTATAATTTGTCAACTGTGTTCACTAGGCACAGGAATTGTCTCGACTGATAGATTTCACACAAAGTTCAGGAGCCAGGCAGTGCCCCAGGCACGTGGCACTTCTCCATGCTAGTGCAAGTGCCCCAAAAGCTTGGATTCAATTAAGGAAGGGGCTGCAGCACAGCAGGGAAGGAGGAAAACACGTCAGGCTGGGAGAGACATTGAAACTCTGGCAGTTCACTATGCACTTATAACATATGCACTTCTGCAAATTTCAGGCAAAGCACAGTAAAAGTTTCTTTCACTACAAAGGCATTCAAGCAGAATGAATAAAGAAGATAAATTGTCTTTTAGAAGAGAGGGAGGGTTTCCAATATTCCTAGCAACCTTTATGGTTCTATGTCAAGTAGTGGTGGTGGGGGGGGAAGAGTTCTCTTCTAAAGGATCTTTCCTTAAAGGATATGATAGATGATTAAGGTGCACAGAAAGCTTCAATAGTATATATGTGAAAAGTTCCCCCGGCAAGGGCTCATTGTAAAACAAATGTGCTGCTTTAAGGATAATGGCATGGTATTATTTATGTAGACAGTTTCAGCAGCTCCCAAAGAGAAGTAAATGCTGTAATCATACCCATAAAGGCCTGCCTGCTTGCTTGCACATTATTTGGCATTAATTTTAGTACAGAATAATTATCAAAGGAACATTTGGATTTATTATCTGTAAAGGCAATTTTAAATGAGGTATGAATTCAATACAGTAAGTGTTCTTCTCTCAGCAGTGTGAATCCAAAATAGAGTCGTCGTCTTTCGCCCGCTAAGTCAAGCTGTGCCTGGGCATATGGAGATTTTCATAATATATTCTATTCAAGAATCAGATAGCAGTAAATATTTGTGAAAGTGATAATTAGCAACTGTTTCTGAGGGCAGGGACAATGTACTGTAAGATTTTGAAATGAATCCCTACAGTTAGTGCTCCTGCCTTGGGTGCTGAAGCCCTGGCTTGGTTTAAGGTATTTTGGGGAGGGAAGGAGTCAGGAGAGTAAAGTGTTAAAACACTGAGAGAAGGGATGCAAGAGCCTGAGGTAACACTTCTCACTGCGATGATCACCTGCACTGAAATGCTCACCTAAAATTTCAACGCTGCCATTTTTCAGCTTCTAAAAGTAAATGGCTTAGGAGATGGTACAAGCCATCTGTACTGCTGCAGCCAGTAGGTTTTATTGGGCTATTTTTGCTCTCACTGGACTAAACTCTGCTCCTGGCTTGCTAGACAGCTGAGAAAAGAAGTGTCCTTTTCCATCTGCCCAAGCCAAGTAATTTATTTTGCTCTTCAGGCTTGAAATCTGCTTTATGCCCTCACATCCTCAAGTCTTGACAGTGCTGTAATGGGCATTGTACAGTGCTAACCAGGAAAGCCACGTTCAAGAATCAATTCAGATCACCCCACTTTTGATCCTTTTTGATCAGAGTAAGCCAGCAGAAGAGTGACTTCCCTTTTCCCTGTGCACTAGTGTTTGCTGGCACTTGTCCAGGAGCCCAGGTCACTAAGCAAATACTGCAGGCATTTCCAAGTGCCTTTCAGGTGAGTTTTCAGCAATTGCTTCTCTTTCAGTGATCCCCTGGTGTCTGGGAAGAGCTCTTGGAGACAGCCAGTGGAGCCCACTCTGGTCTTTCTCCTGTCACTGTTAATCAGTTCGTGAGTCTGGCTGGTTTTGAACAAGACCTGATGATCTTCTGTCTGTACATCTGCTTTATTTAGTTAGTTATTTGTGTATTTATTTAATAGGAATCATAAATAGTCTGGGCTGGCATTGCCCCAGCAGGGTGAAAAGTGCCTGCACAAATATAAAGAATGGTGTTGATCAAATCAAACTGGGCAATTCTCAGGGCTCAAATTCCATTTCTGACTTTTTCTAGTAAAAAAAAAAAATAGCTTTAAAATCCACAGGGCATTAAAACTTTTTAAGTAGGAGGGGAAGAGTGTAGCAGTTCTGAACAGTAATGATCAGCACTTCCAGCCACGAACTCTACTTTGTGGAGTTTCTCCTGGATGTGGAAAATACAGCAACAGAACCTGAACAAAAATCTTAGTTTTTTATCTTATAAGTAATTGATTAGAGCACAAGTCTTGAAATTGGAGAGTTATGGTGCTCACAATTCTGAAAGCAGACATAACAAAGTCTTTGACAGACCACTGGTTGAGTAATTTATCCCTTCTCTCTGCTCATGGTTTCCTTATAATCAGTGAAGCTTTCCCCAAGTGGATGAAAAGAGACTGTGCTGTCATGAGCAAGATATTGATGTCAGACCCTAAAAACCAGTGCCAACAAGTGGATTTGGTAGAGCCAGCACAGGGACATGGTGACCAGGAAAGGCAAAGGGCCTGAGGGCAGTTTGCAGAGAGGAGAGGGAAAGCTGGTGCTTAGACAGCTTGCTGGGATGGAGATACCAGAGCAATAGGAAAGCTTAAGAGGGACAGCTCAGGCAAAGAGAGAAAGAGAACAGCACTGCCAGGGAGGAGACAGGATTCATGGCACCATAAAAAAAGAAAGCACTAGACCAGATTTCCCTGTGGTGTAACATGGTGCTGTGACCATCCTGATTCCCACCAGGGGAGAATCCATCTCACGCTTTCCCAAGGGGCTGCTGGGCTTGTCTGGCTGAAAAATGTCCTGGCACTCTGTGAGGAGCTGTGGCCCTGATGCAGAAGCTACAGGGGGGTGTCCAGGGACCATCCCCATGCTGGAGGTCAGAATTAGATGATCATAATTTTCCCCTCTGGCTTTAAAATCTATTAACAGCTATTTTACGACGCCGGTCGTTTATCATGGCACTGCAGACTGCAAGAGCAGGACCACCATGATATACTTCATAGATAATTTATTTCCATTAGTTCACAGCTAAACTTAATTTTAAAGAATTTCTAAAAAATTGATTATAAGGGAGAAAACCTAGAGACTTTCCAGTGTAGAACTATTTTGGGGAGGGGGTGGAGGAAGGAATTGCTAGAGCTGTGAGTTGGATGTGTTGTGTCCCACATTTTAGTTGCACCTTAAATTTTCCCACACATCCCAGGACACAATTGTCCCACAGAAGGATAAGGAAGTTCTTCCAGTGGTGTAGGGAAACGTTGGCATTGTTTTTCCACTTGTGTACATTACAGTTTTGGTTTTTTTTCCTGAGAACTTAATCTTCTGTATTAAGTCAAATAATCTTCTTGTCACTACAAAAATAATTACCATAACTTTCTGAAAAGAACATAGGAAATAAAAGATTTTTAACCCCCCCAAACCCATGCTTTACTTTCCAGCATTATTTTAATGTTTAAAATAGTGTTAAAGCTCCAATTAAGATGAAAGCACAGGAATGACCAGCTTTATATTTTGAACATATCTACTGTTGTTGATGCTGCCAATAGGTTCCACAGGCAGAAGTACTAATTGGCCTAAGACCAGATAAAACTAGATTTTCTTTCAGGCAGATAGAAAAGAAAAAAAAAATAAAAAAGGAGAACAAATATGTAGAGAACAAAAGAACAAAATCTCTCTGGTTTTTTGGCATAAGAACCCAAAGACAAGGAATCAAGTCCTCCAGGCCTCATGTCACTATTGAATTTGCTCTCCTAATTTCTGTCATCAGCCCGAACTGTCTCCTCCAGCCCAGGCTGCCCAGCCCCAACACAGAAATGGTCCCAGTAGGAGAGGAACCAATGACCCTTAATCAGCAATATCCCTTTGCATCTCTTAGAAGAAGTAGTACTGTTTTTAGAGGTTTTCTTTGTAAGAATTACTTATATTCCTGTGCTCTTTGGCACAGATCCATTAACCAAATGTACTTTACTGTTAGATGTATGACCACTACAAAATACAAACTGCACTAGCATGACAAGGTTACTGATTGCTAACACACACAGAGCCAGGGTTTAAATCTATGTTGGAGGGAACTCACTGCTGCCTGTGCATTTTCTGCATTGGGAGCCCTTAATGGATCTTCCCAGTGGAATTCCCAAAGGGAGGAGATAAAGCTGAAATGACTGTGACTGGCACCAGCCCTGGCTGTAGACAGGGCTACTCTCAGATTAGCCAAGGCCTGAGTGTTTGGATAAATCAGGACAGCAGGAAATGACCCAGTATTTGTAGAATGCATTTTGAGTTGTGAAGGTTATTTTCTCCTATAAACTCTTTTGTTTTTCACTGTTAAACTATGAGTATTTTACTGCATTGTTACTAATCACAGCAGCAGTTCCACAGCAGTCCTAAGAAGCATCCTGAGACCAACTGGCTTTGCTCACACAGTCATTGCTGCCTTGCCCTGTCAAAGGGCTGAAGGGGACAGGTTTCCACAAAGACCCAACACGTGTGTGTTCCTTTCCAGGATGCCTGGATTTATTCCCCAGCTGTGGCTGGCGATGGCTCCAACATCCTCTGCACAGCTCTGGGATTTGTTTGTTTGTTTACAGCAGCAGCTTCAACAAGAGGTGGGAGCAGGAAGCATCACAGAGCTGATGTAAAGAGAGCAAGAGTCTTTTGTAATTCCTTGTAGCTCTTTCAAGTACATCCATTTGTTTGACACTGATGCTGTTGTATATTTTAACCAAATACACATGAACAAAGGAGCCAGTCCTGGAGCTTTTGCTTATTCACTGTTTGGGAAAACACTTCCAGATGTTCCTTATAGATTTTTAAACTCTTTTAATGTAAATTTTTATTTTATATCTAAAATGAGGGAGTATAGCTCCCTGCCATAATGTGAAGCCTGATCTGGAGGAGAAAGTTAAGTGAACATATTGATGCCTGCTACTGGAAGCTCTCCTGAGATATTCTGACACTCAAGGAAGGATGCCACCTTTGTACTCCAGTTTTAAGATATTCCTAAGCCTTGTCCTGCAAATTTGGTAAAGTGAGGGATTGAGTGAGAATATCCTCATTGTTTTTGTGGAGAAAAGTCTCTAAATGTGGGAATGAATTTCCCTCTTTCTCCTGCCATCATCTAGCATCTCCCATGATTTTCTGTTTGTGTGATATCACTAATTCTCTGTTCTGACACCCTTTGATATCATTCCAATCCATCACAAACTCTAAACGTTATGCTTGTGCATGTGTTTTACTCCTTTATTTTTAAATAGATGTACACAAATGAATCCTGACTTCAGGCCGATTTACACAGCTGCAGATGGGTTATTATGCCTTTAATTTGCAAGCATGGTTGATATAATTAAAGACATTTCTGCTTTTTAGCCACACAATTGCATATGGCTTTTTAGAAAGAATGATACTCCTGAAGGATTTTTCCCCACTAATGAACATAATGATTGAACATCAGGTACAGAACCATTCTGCAGGCAAGAGAGTGATATTCCAGTAAAATCTCACATGGGTTGGGAGTTGCATGGCCTGGAAATAGCATTATTACCAAGCAGACCTGAATTTTGCTGACCATCCTGATGTACTGCCCTTTCTTTTGGGTGATGGAGGGGAATGTACAGGAGCACAAATACATGATAGTCCATAAATATAACACTAGTCACTTAAATGATCTTTTCAAAAAGTAAAAAACTTTCCTGAAAATGCTTCAATACCATATAATTTATTTCACTCCCTCAGTAAAAGCAGAAACAGCTTAAAAATTTCAATGAATTTGTGTAGAACATTCCCAAGGAAGTAATTTGTATGCTGGATTTCCTCTTGATGCAATATGAAACCAGAGAGATACCTTATCATACTCCAAAGGCTGACATTCTAAGGCACCACTGGAAAGATTGCAGAGCTTTGCATGGCAAAGAACATTCAGCCAAGCAGCTGGTGAGAGTCCTGTGTTCTTAAACATGGATACCTTTGCTGCTTCAATATTATTACTTCAGGAGACCAGAACCTAGCCCATAATATTTATATAATTTTTAAGTGTCATGGGGGTAAGAAATCCAAAATAGAAAGGAAAGAAAGAAAGAAAAAAGCCCCAAACCAAACATTCCAGGGTGAAGGGATGGGGAGAAAAAGCAATCTAGCTGGTAAAGCTCCAGGGACTCAGTTCTTGCACACTGACATTTTCACCACAGTGAAAACTTCTTTTAATGCTGGGCTGGGCAAACAAACAGAGGGATGTCCCTGCTTTGGAGAAATGAGAGGCTGATGTGACCCAGCCCATCTCCTCTCTCACCCCAGCACAGCCCTTGCTCAGAGTGCTGGCCAAGGCAGTGTCCCCAGCATGGCAGGTGGCTCTGTCCAAACACACTGTCAGAAAAACCTAGGGCTGATCTTTAAAAACAGCTGGGTTTGATACAAGCCGTGGGTTGGGTTTGAGTTTTTGTCTTTCTGCTTCGTATAAAACTTGATATTTAAATTGTGGCTTCATCAGGGAAGGCTGCACTTTCAGATACCTCTTGTTTTCAAGTAAGATCTCAAGTTTTTATGCCTGGTTTTTCTGAACTGGATATGATTTTCCCACGGAATCATAAATTATGTTTATGTAGGTTTTAAAATAATTGGTTTTAAAACATCTCCCAGTGGCTAAATCCCTTGCTTGTAGATGATAAGGAAACATTTTTTTGGTGGATATGTAGTGCTGTTTTCATGGCTTTATGAACCTAAGCTTTAATTTTTCTTCCCATTTGTGCTTATGTCCAAAGGTGTTAAAGTTGAACCATTGTAAAATTAATTGCATCAGGAAACACAGTGTTATTTTTCTCCCATATCTGATGCTCATATTGCAGCTAAGGGAGGGAAGGAGATGGAAGGGGAGGTTTCTGAATGTTGCAGCAGACAAGCTGCTTGTTTCCTTCACTGATAAAGAGAGTGATTCCTTCAAAGTGGAGTAGAAAGATGGCTTGGGGCTTTGGCTGTGAATAACATCACAGGCAGCTGCAGCAGGAGCAGAGTCAATATCATGCTTTGTGGCCCCTGAGTGTCTGGGAATGAATCCTTTATGGTCACGTTTAGAGCAGGCTGAGCCTCATCTCAACGAGCAGAACAGTTTCCTATTCTGAAAACTCAGACCTTTGCAGAACGTCTTATATATTCTGTGCTAATAAGAGCTGTAGTAAAAACTGACTCTGAGGATTTACACTGACACATAAACACATAGAGATGCTAATGTGTATAAGGAGCAGTGGAAGAGAGGAGGCAGATTTAGATGTGAATGCAGGAAGGGAAAACTAAACACAGTTGGACTGTTGTAGCCAGAAAATGAATTAGTGCTGCATTTCTCTGCCAAACACAGAATATCCATCTCATTTTTAATTTTTCCCTGAGCCATGGATATAGAGCTAAATAGATGTGATAAAAGGTCAGGGGTTTTAAACTCCACACTGAAACAATAAAAAAGACAGGACTAATTGTCCTGAGACCTTTTGCAGCTCATAGGAAGGACAAAGACAACTTTGGTGTGGTAATTTAGACTTGATTCTGTTTCATGGAGTTTAGGGAAGTATTGCCCTCACCTTGTCCCTCAGAGGAAGAGACTTCTTCCTCCCCTGGACATTTACAAACTCTCTGCTCAAATACTTTCCAGGGAGGACAGGAAGTTACAGTGATACTGCTAAACTGTGATGTCATTTTCAAATCTCCCCATCTTAATTATCAGAGTCTCTGATGATTTATTTGTCTATTGGGGCTTGCTGTTTTCTAAAAATCTAATAAATCCCATTCCTCTGCCAGTAATGACAAAATTATAGGGGGGGAAAAATAAAAAATAAAATAAAATAAAATAAAATAAAATAAAATAAAATAAAATAAAATAAAATAAAATAAAATAAAATAAAATAAAATAAAACATACCAAAAAAACCCAATGCTGTGAAAAAAGTAAAGGGTCAAAGTCCATAGAAATTTCTGAGGCTGTAAGAATTGACCCTCTTTGCAGGTAGATTCACCCCCATCTGCAGAGAAGCCCTATTTTGGATCTCCCAGTTGCTTGTCGAGGGCCCCAGCTCCCCTTCCCGTGCTGCCCATCTCAGAGGGTGTCTCATGCCTGGGCAGTGCCTGTCCCACTTCCCCCTGACCTGGAGTCCAGTTCCCTTCTCTGCCCCCTCCCCACGGGCCTTTCTCCCCTCCCAACTCCTCCTCCTCTCGTTCCCAGCCGTCCCAGGCCCCGAGTGCTCAGCTCTGGGGACAAGCCCGGCACCGTGTCCCACCTTGGTGGCACTGGACAGGTGCTGCTGTCCCCTGGGCTGAGCCCTGGTGTGCTGCCAAGGCAGAGGCAGCTCGGGCAGACTCTGTGTCAGCTCCACGGCAGCACGCAGGGCTTGTTCTGCTCCAGACTGCTCCTCATAAATGTGATTGATGAGGGCTTCTTTTCCCAGGATGGTTTTGAAGAAATGACGTTGATATCTGTATCTATCACATATAAAAAGCGGAGTAGGGGTGGTTTTTTTTAGTTTTTGTTTGGTTTTTTTGTTCCTTAATATCAGATATCTCTGTGGAACAAGTACAGAATTTCTCTCCTTTTTCTGTTTTTAAAGTGTAGTCTTATTCCCTGGATTAAATTTCTACATTACCATACAACATTTCACTTATCCTGTGTAGTGTTGCAGTGGTGAATGCTGAGATAAAGTGACAGAAATCTGAAATCAAGAAGTTTTTTATCTATTTTAAAACTGCTCAAAGTCATTCTAAAGTTAGGAATAAAGAAGGTATATTCCCTAGAAAAGGAGCAGACATTCACCACAGTTTGTTTATTTTTCTTTGTTTGTAAAATAGTCCTCCTTTCACCTTAATAAATAGAAGAATTAATGAAAGCTTTTTTTGGCACCCTGGCTATTACTTTTATATAGCCATCAAAAGGAAATGTGAACAGGATTGACAATTTCATTTATCTTTGTGATAGAAATGCAAAGTAAAGAATTTGTAGCAAGTTCTGTGTACATCATAATAAAAGGGCAGCAAGAAACCCTTTTCCAGCCAGTGCAATTTATTTACCTCTTTTCAAAATCAACTTCTTATTGTGTGCCTACAAATCTCCCTGCTCTGAATACGCATTCAAAGAGAAAGAAAACAGGGCAACTTTCAAAAGGATATTACATAGGAAATTGCAAAAAGTACTTTGTAATTAGTTGGAAGTTTTGTCAAATTGGACAGACCATTTTTGTGCATTTCAATAAGGTATAAAAATGCACTCAGCTGATGACCATGGGAAAGGGGAGCCAGCAGGAGATGAGCAAAGTCCATTCCTGCCTTTGGCAGCACCAGCAAGCAGTGCCCATGCCCAGGAAAGGTGCAAAGGCTCTCATCTGCAGAGGGTCAAAGAACAGAGGAAATTATGACCCTGAGGCAGAACTGATTCATATATGCTGTGATTAGATACTGTTGTGTGAAAAGGAGCATAAGATGAAGGAGCTGAAATGAAGACTTTGAAGTTCCCCTTCTCCATCACAGTCTCTTTCTGTTCCCTGAGGATGGAGATTGTTAGCTGTCTACCGTGGGTGATTCAAAAGAATCAAAACCACTGCTTGAAAATACAGAATTTTAATATAACAACTTGGAAGGAATGACCTAAATCTATCTGGCCCCACCTGCTGTGTCCCACCTGCTCAGGTACACTGGGTGTGTTGGCCCTCACTGCTGCAGGCAGGGGCTACAGCTCCACTTGTGCATCTGATCTGTCAAATTCCTGCCTCATCCTAAGCTGGAATAAGGCCCTAGTGGGAGTCAGCCAATACCTGGAGCCCTGAAAGCCATTTCCTGCTAAGATGGTTGGAGAAAGGAGCCATTCAATTCCATGACCAGGTGATTCCAGCACTTCCCAATCAGAACAAATGTCAGTAATAACATTTATATAAAATTCAATCAGGGTTTGTTACGGGAATGGAACAAAAAAACACTGCTTGGATTGAGGAGATAAGCGTCAACCCAAGTTCTAGAAATAATTAATTATGGGCACAAGCAAGGCAAGTTTTTCAACCACAAATGCTACAGTGCCCATCAAGCACCTGCCAGAGAATTCCAGATAATCAGCCATGAGAGGTGACTAATGACAATGAGCAGCTGGGGAAAATAACAGACTCTCCATGCGACTCCAAGCTGGTACTTCCACAAGGTCCTAATCAAAGAATGGAACCCCACCACTACTGTTTAACTAAACTAAAGGTTTATGTGGCCCTTTGTCCTGGACAGAATGTACAGTCTTCACTGAGATTGTTAAACTCAACTCACAAAAGCTCCAGTCCAAAGACAGGGATAAAACCAAAACCATTGCTGAGTCCAAGACAGAAAAGATTCTTGGCGTTCAGTTTGGCAGCATGAGCATGTGGTGTCAGGAGCACCTTCTTCCCTTCCTCTGTCTCTAAACACCAGCACAAATCAAATGTGGAAAAAAATAATTCTTCAGTGGAAATAACACTGTGTTTCATGTGCTTTCTCTGTTTGGCATTTCATTGAATTTGCAAAAATCTGACAAATCTAACCAACCATTAAAGTGTGTAATAACAGTGATAACTAAAAAGCATGCTTTGAGGGAGCATACACAAGCAAATACAGATGATGAAGAAACATAAGTAGAATTTCTGACTCATGATGAAGAGATTGAATAATTTGGTCAGACAGTTTTAGTAATTCGTCATTTATTCATTAACTTGTACTGCAGCATACTCCTATTTATTTTGAGTGCAATGGCAAAGTACAGCTGCACAGAATGTAGGCAGAGAGCTAGATAAAGGATAGTTTTAGGACAGGTGCTCTCCTAGATTTTTAAGCAGACATTTCTACATTTAACAGTGGATTTACCACATCCAAAACACTGACTTGTGTAAAATGCTTTCATATATTATCAAGGTTATACTAAAGCCTATCAATAACTTTGGAGAATTTAAAAAACATTACAGGCTAATAGATTTGTAGACTAAAAGGTGATGCATTAGGTTTTTCAACAAATTCATAAGCAAGACCTTTTCCATGGGCTCTAATTTCTAATCATGTATCTATAGAAATTCATGTTATGGTATTTACATCTCATAGACTACAAAGGTGGTTTTCAGTGTGTGTGGAATATTGTGTCAAATTCCCTGTGCAATACAACTCAATAGCATAGAAAGTTGCAGCCCAAGCACTTGCTCAATATTTTTAGAAGCAGGTCTCTGTCAAAAGTGCAGCTTCTTTTTTCTACCTGAGTAAGCCCCAAGTTCAAATGCAATCAGATGAACATTTTAGTCTTAACTTAAACTCTACTAGCCAAAGAGTCTGGAAAGCTACCAGCTATTTCTCAGGAAAAGGTCAAAAATAACTGCCATAACTGCCAGCAGCTGTGGCTGGATATTTGGTTGATCCAAGTAGAGCCAAAACAACAAAAAGGATCTTGGAAGAAAAACTAAGTACATATGAGAGTATCTTAAAAGCATAAATTGTTAGAGTAGTCACATTAGAGAACTCTACCTGCATTTTTAGTCATCTCTGGTTATTTCTTTAACCCTGAAAAGGTGATATATTTTGGAGGCTTCATGACAGAAGTGCTGGGGAGGCCACCCTGGCCTCACTGCTTGTGTCTTTTTAGCCATAATCACCACCACTAATTTCAGGCCTCTGCTTTCCACAGATCTGCTTTTGACTTGATGATGTCACGTTACAGAGAACTACAGACAACAGAAGAGCTTGCTAATGCTAAAAATATTGCTTGTTTTTATCAGAATTTTCAATAACCATGTGATTCACTGCCATAAACTTCACCAGAGTCTGATCAGCCAACCAGTCCTGCCTATTTGACTTGGCTTTTCTAATCCACAAAACAAGGCCATGAAGTTGGACTTTAAAAGACAGAAAAGCCATAAGCAGCAGTGAGGAATTTGTAGAAAACCATAAGCAGCAGTGAGGAATCATCACCCATAAGATAAGAGAATACTCTATGAAGCAGATAATGTAATCCTGGTATTCAGGATAAGATGAAGCATGGTGAGTTTATGATTTGAAATCCAACTAGAAGTTTCCCATTCAAAGCTTTCTTTGAAACACTGGGGATAGTGTTTATAGCAGAAGCCACGTGTGTCATACAGGAGGAAAACACAGAAAACATTTTCATGGGGGTTTTGGTTTTAGAGTACATTTTGGTGAGATTTTGGCTGTCAGGAGCTGGTCTGGGAGGCACAGCCAGGTAGCTGAGGCAGAGCAGGCCCTGTCCAGCACAGGGATGTCCCCACAGGGGTGTTCTCTGTGGTCCCCATGCAGAGCAGCGTGCTCAGCCCCCTGTCCCTGGGCAGCACCGTGCCTCAGTGCCCAGGTGCACAAAAGAGCTTCTGACATCTGTCCCCTTTGTCACAGTGACCATCTGGCCAAAGGACTTGTTCTGAGGTGTAAAGCACGGCTCAGAGAGGCTCTGTTGCTGAGGAAGATGCAATAAAAACAGATAAGTGGAAAATGTCACCTGTTTGAGCTTCATACACAGAATAATAATGCTGGAAAACAGACAGAACTTCCACACACGGTGGTCTAAGTTGGGAGCAGTGGAATATCCTGCAAATGCTCTAAGAAATACTGAGAATACTGAGAAAAAACATCAGAGTCTGCACATGAAGGATGTGGAATCAAGACCAATCTGCCTTTTAGTTTCCATCTTCATTCCTTTGCTTATGACAGTATCTCCCCAAGTCTTCTAGTGCCTCAAACTCTGGAGAATGAGGAGAGGCTCCTCTTCCTGGATATTGTTGATCCTTTGGGGCAATGCAACTCTTTCTTCTTTGGAAAAAATTCCTTTAGGGCCATGGGCTGCAGGAAAATTACCCAGGAGAAAATTCATCCTGGCCAGGAGTGGGTTCCAACCTTGCCAGTCAGAAGTTGAGAGGCATCCCTCACAGTTCAGTTTCCCAGGTTGGTGGCTGGAGCTCTGAACCCAGCCCCTCACAACTGAGTGTCAACATCTGTCTGATACACTCCCCCAGCTGGTTCCTCTCCTTTTTGGGGGAGAAGCAGTTCAGTTTTCTGGATGGATTTTTCTTGTCTGAGTCCTTCCTACCATAAAATATTGATGTGCCAACAGGCCATTCCAAATGTCCCCAGTGTCACCTCCCCATCCAGCACTTACTCCTACACCTCCATCAGCCATGCAGCTTTGTAACTGCAGTGAGCACTGAGGTCACAACAGTGAGTAATTGATCCTGCTTGGATCAAAGAGCCATTTCAGGTCTCATTTAGGAGCCAGGTCTCTCACAGTCCTTCTGAAACAGTGGTTGAGTCACCAGCAGGCTGAAGAGGTACATTGTCAGTGGAAGGGTTATGTGCAAACTGAAAAGCACTCGTCCTGTCACATTCCCTTCTCCTTTCCACAAGTGCATGCTGTGATGGGAGGGGTGTGGAGGGAGCCCCTCACATCCAGGCTGCTCCATCCAGGCTTCTCACAGAGCCTTGGCTGCTGAGAGGAATGAGAATAGAATAGAGAACTGGGGCCAAATTTTCTTTCTTCTTCATACAAAGAAAAGTAATGCAAATGATTAAGTCAGAGCATCTGATTCATCCGTACAGCATGAGGTCGGGCGTTTCACTTGATAAACGAAGACATCGATTTATTAGCTCAGTTTTGGCAGAATTATTAAGAACATGTTTACATTCAAGCTCATTAAGGGAGACATCTGAAACCAGAAGAATCCAAAATTAATGGATGCTTTTTGAGACTGTTGGCCTCAATGAGTTGTGTTGCATTCTTTTATTAAGTGGATAGGTTTTTGTGGTTTAGGCAGACAGCAGCTGCAGACAGTTCCTTAAAAATATAAATGTATTCTTGATCTGTAAAGGAAAATTAACTGAATACCTAGAAGCCTTTCTGTGCATCAGTCCACATCTTTGCACCCAATATGATTTCCCATGCTGTGTGTGTTTTATTTGTACTATAAGATTCTTGTTTTACTTGAACTTTTCCTTGCACTCTGATCTTTTGTGCTCTAGTATTAATTGGAAAGATGGGATTTTTGTATGTTTCCTGACTACACTGATTTAACAAAGGTCATGATTTTGGCTTTACCAACCCACCAGATTCACAGTGTCAACACTGTTTCTCTTGGTGTCTCACTCACCCATGATTCAACAACATGGTACATTGATGTGCTATGGACTTAAACCCCAAACTGCCAGCTGCAGTAACCCACATCCATTTGGAGTGTCCCTTTATGTTCTCACAGCTTAAATGCCATTTATAAAGGTATTTAATATAGAAAAATCTTATAAATCATTTAAAGCACAACAACTCTGAACACTACTTATCCACATAGAGACACCATGTCTCTCTATATAAATGTAGATCTACATAAAATAGAATATATTATGTGTTAAACAGATTTTAAAACAACTGGTGCTGGTGAAAGGCCCACAGGGGAGCACAGGAAGATTGTCCCTGTACCTGGGTGAGGCCAGGAATCAGAGGCCACCAGGCTGCAGAGGATGCTGTAAGTGCTGCTGACTCAGCTTGCCCCGTCTCCTGCAGGAGCAGATTCCTCTCACCCACCGTGGCTCATCTGAGCTACCTGGCAGCCATATCAGGAAACCTAATTCACCACATCTCAACTGAAAGCTTTTCTACCAGCTTTAGCTTCAGGTTGACCAGAGGGATACAAGAGATGACTTTCTAATGGCAACTGTTGTCCTTCCAATTGTTTATTGAGTATTTATTATTAAAAAAAAAAAAATAAGGAAAGGAAAATAAATCATCTATCCTAAGCAAATAAAACTCACTTCCCCACCTCTACTTAATCAGGGTTTATTTGCTTAGTATTTGTGATGTAGCAGTAATTATACTAATTCTCCAGTCATTCATTGAATCTCTCTCAAAGAACTGGATAGATGTGACTCGAATTTCTAATCCTTTAGATTTTCTGGCTTTGTACTAGTGGAGAGCCCAGCGTGATCTGATCCTGACAATGCAAATAATGAATAGGTAAGACGAAACAATCCTAGCTTTTCTAAAAAGTAAAGCAAACTCCTTGGTTTGACACATGGGAAAACATATATTCTTCTTTATAATATTTCCCAGCACCTACATCTCCTCCCCCTTTACATTTGGAGATTGTTGAGACATTTATACTACAGGTCACAGAAACACTTGCAGAACTGAGAGGCCTAGGTGTTTAAGAGTTTGCTGCAGATCTTGTCTGATCTGTTGGTTTCTTACATGGATTTCTTTCCTTATGAGGCTCTGGGAGTTCTTTGAGATCAAATATATGTTGGTTTTCTGTGTGGGAGATGTTATGAATATCCATGAGCACAGTGGGAATACAAGGGATTGCCACACTCAGTGGTGTTCTCTCTTGGACTTAGGTACAGTGACCTAATATAATTTCTAAAGATCTTGGTGCAAGTTAAACATTTGATTCCCAGGAAGTAACCACAGTGTGTAGGCAGAGACATTTCAGAGTCAAAAAAATTCACCTCCATTCTGTTGGGCACTGCTGGGACATCTTGGAATGAGAGCTTTTCATGGTAACACGGAATTTTGGCTGCTACCCTGTATTTAGCCTACTTCTGCAAGGCAGAATATTTTTTCTAATTCCCAAGACTGAGCTGAGTTGGCTTTTACTCCGCTCTCTGCCTCTGGGTGATCCACCTCAGTCAAGCTCTTCCAATAAATTTGCTCAATCCCTTTCGTATGCAGGAGTTGCACTGAGGAGTGGAGGAGCAGCAGCTCCCATCTGCTGCAGGTTGAGCTGCCAAATGCCAACCCCACGTGCTGATGGACCTGACAGATGACAATTTTTGTATGTTTTCTTCTCATGCCATCTTATACTCCTGTCTGTTAGGCAGGCAGCATCATGTCTTTTATTAAAACAGGCTACATGCTATAAATTTCAGATACATTTTACAGTGTGGAATAACCTGGCTTCCTGACTTTGATTTTGTTTTAAGCATGGTATACTAGAATGTGAGATTTTGTTGCATTATTATGAAGATGTTGTCTTCTCTTTCCATATGTTTCTGCACGAGTGTCTCATCCTGTTAGATCATTTAACAAAGAATGTTAGATAAGAAAGCAAAAGTAGAAACTAAAGTTAATTAAAAATGCATTTGCTGCAGAAAGTGAGAACCGTGCCTGGCCAGAATGCAGAAACATGCTTTCTACCTTAATCAGTTTCATGGAAAGTTAAATGGAGTTTTGTGGTGGAAATGTCACTTATCCAGAGTAAGGATAAATAAACCAAAGAGGCAGCACAGTCTGCCAGTTTTAACCCTGAATTTTCTCATATGACACCAATCAGTTCTTTCTCAGATACTATGTTAGAACTTCTGACTATCTCCTGGATCCTGGAATAACCTCAAGGCAGTGCAGTCCCTGCTTGGAGATGGGAAATAGGAAATTCATAGCCTATATTGAAAATAATCCAGCCCTTTGAACTTGCAGTTTTTATGACCTTTTACAAAC
Organism: Trochalopteron elliotii; assembly: GCA_024734555.1. NCBI lineage: Eukaryota > Metazoa > Chordata > Aves > Passeriformes > Leiothrichidae > Trochalopteron > Trochalopteron elliotii. The sequence goes on from JANPWX010000087.1 coordinate 6,580,917, forward strand.
TCCTTCCAGGAACACAAATATGTTGTTCATATTTGATCGGGCCCAAAACAAGCTGTGTTTTGGGCCTGATCAGGACTGGAATTTGGGGGGTGGGGAGAAGGTAGAAACAAGGCAATTATGCCTCTTGATTCGATGTTAAACCAGTGACATTTTAAAGGCAACCAGGGTGGCAGTTGCCAGCCTGTTTTTATGAGCTGCTCTGAGATAGAAGCTCCACGGTGAAGGTCACTGTGCTGGAAGCAGAGATATGAACATTTTAGCATCTTTCTACCTTTGCTTTTCTGGGTCTCTTTACATCCAATATTCTCTTCTGCCCCTCACCTATTTTCTACAGAAAATGCAGTTTGCAGAAGCCCCTCAGCATGCCATCAGCACAGTCAGGTTCCAGGGAGGCACCCCGAGAGTGTGCTGGAGTAAGCTGTGAGTGACAGCATTTTCTGCTCCAGCCCCCCATGTCCACAAGGGGCACGTGCAAGACCATTTACTTTCTGTGACTAGAAGCAAAATTGGCCCCTATGACTACAAAAACATGTCAGTCTAATGAGAAAAATGAGAAGGAAAAAAAGAAAAACCCTAACAAAAATCTAAGAATAGAGTGTTGAACAGGACTTATTTCTGCTAAAGAATTTAGAATATTACTTAAATATGGTACCAATACCATGTCACATCAAGTGTGTTACAGTGCTTTTACACCAGCTCAAAGTATGTCTCATCCCACATGCTTTGTGTGTGTAAATTTGGACGTTTTTGCAGCTTTCTCCTTTCCAAAGGTAATCTGCACTGCCCTAATTTCTGAGTGGATTAACTCCAAACAGGAGTGAAGGCTCCTCAGGCAGCCATTAGGAAGTATTTTGGTCATTCAAATAGAGGAGCTGCTAGTCATTTAAAAATATTACAGGGAGAATTTACAGACATTCTTAAATGCAATCAGCTACACAGTGCTGGAACCACTTAAGGGATTTCAGGAGTTCCTGTAAAACAGTCCAACAACATCAAAAAGAGGTCTGCCACCACCAGCCTTGTGAGTGACAGTGTCTGCCTAAAGCACCAGGCACTCATCCCCTGCTCACCATCCATCCCCTCCTGGGGTCAGTGGTCATTTCATACCAAGGGGATTTGGGTTAATAGTGGAGTATGAGAATGGGACTCAGAGATGACAGGGATGGCTGTCCCTCCAGGAGGAATTCTGCTGCTTTCATCCAATGCTCCCTTCAGACTCCTCCTGGCTTACCTGGAAAGGTGCTCAGGGGACAGGAAGGGGACTTCAGAGCTTTCCCTGCCACCATCCCCTCGAGGATGGCCTAGGAATGAAGCCACTTGTACAAAGTGATGGCGAGTCCTGTCACAGGACAAATGCTCCTGTGATTTATCCTACATTAAAGGGATTTTCTAGTAAAATCTGACTTGGAAGTGGAATTCTATGGAAATGCCATGGCGTCTCTCCACAAAAACAACCAACTTCAGTTTGTCCAAGTGTAAAATATTGTTACCTATCTGCCATAAAAAATAAGGTCATCAACTAAACACGGCCTTTACTTTAAGCACCTGAATATTTTCCCTGATTTCTGAGAATTGCTGGATGATGCTGCAGAATCAGCAAGTACAAAGTGAGTTTCTCCCTATGACATTCCTGCCATTCATCACCTGTTTGGGGTAAGAGTGCAAGCAGGTGAGAGCTCTTGCTGTAGAAAGCCCTTTTGCTAGCAGGATTGGATCAATAAATGACTTCAAATGTTGTTATGATCCTAAGAGCAAGATGATTTGCACAGAGTACTTGCTAGTGAGTGTAGAGCACCATAGTCCCTCATTAGAGTTTTAGTAGAACAGGAGAACATAAAAAGAGTCTTGAATTACTCTAACTCAAGACTGTGAAAAACACACTCTTGTGTTTCTTATTCCTTACTTTAATTGAACACAAAGATATCAGCACTTCAGTGTCAGCTGCTACACATAAAATCAAACTTGGAGGGCAGTAAATACAGCAGAACTGAAGGTTTAGTGTTATATATTGAGAGAACTACTCAAGATAGAATTGTCTTAACCAACACTACTACTACAATAACAACCTTAAATTTATTAAAATAGAACTAAGTTTAAATGCATCTGCCTTTCCTTTTCATTTTTATTACGTATTTTTTATCTCTAAGAAACCAAACTCACTTACCATAAACTGGATATTTTCACTTTCCCAGCCGTTGTAAATTTTCACAATGTTGCAATCTCAGAAGAAATTTTTAAACATCAATTTTAATAAAAACTTGAGTAAAAGTGTTTAAAACACGATTTGTCACTAGTCATTTGATATAAAAATTACTTATTGTGATTCTGTTTATCCGAAAGGAGCTCTCTAATCAATCCTTGTGCGGAGGGCACAAAGTTGTGGAATTGCCTCTCTAGCAAAGACCAACTTAACCCATTCCTGGGATTTGACTGAAAAACTTGTGCTGCTGAGCAGAGTGGCTGCTGGATTTACTTCCTCAGGTGTGTCTGTCCTGATGGCGTTTCCCTGCCCTTTTCATGTCCTGGTAGGTGGAGCACTGCGTGGGGACTGTGGCAAAGTGACAATAAAACCCCTGCAGTGACAGGTGGCCTGAGGCCACATGTGAAGAAAGAAATAATGCTGGATGAAACACACTGAACTTTTGGGCAAAAAAGCAAAGTGTCAGAAATTATTAGGCTATTTAATTAAATGGTATTTACTAGTTATTACAATAAGTTTCTATGATTGGTGGGGGTTAACTCCACCTGCCTGGGGAACTGGGCCCTGCCTGGGGCAGGATTTAGACTCCCAGTGACCAATCTGGAGAAAGGCAAGTTGCTCTTCAGGCAAATTGTCATAGATCTGCCAGAGGACTGCCACAGGATTTAAGTCATGGTAAGATCAGTAGGAATGGCTGAAAATGCTCTGAAGAAAAAAATTTCCAGCAAGAAATATTGATTTGATTCAGTTTGGGTATTCTTCAGGACTGTGTGAATTTTACTGGAACTTCTTGATGAAGAAACCTTGCAGGGGTGGGTTTTCCTAGCAGGGAGCCAGCAGCTGGCAGGGTCCAACCTCCACCAGAGATTTTTCTGATAGGATAGAGAGGCAGCTGGGGAGCTAGAGACTAGATCAAATCTGGTCTGATTTAGTTATTCAGAAAGGGAATGTTCTCAAATATTTTGATCCCTAGAAATCTTCATGTATTCAGCTAACACATTATGGTATAGAATGAAACCATTAAAAATAAAAAGGAAATTTTCTGCACATCTTAAAACACACGTCCCAAGCCATCACAGTGTTTAAATAAAGCTGTGGCTGAACAAAATGGTGACTTTTAATGGAACTTCTGGTGGGGGAAAGGGCAAATATTTTAGAAATGCACCTCGCATTTAATAAAATACTGCTCCCTCACATTACTTACTGCAAAAATCAAATTCTGCTTCTGATTTATACTCACTGTAATGACTTTGCTGATGACTTTTTGACTCTTCTAATTTTTAATTGGGACATTTGCCTGAGAAACAGCTGATCCATGGAAACGTTTTCTTATTATGATACTGTTATCTAAATCAATAGGAGTGGGTATATTTTATTATTTTATTTTATTTTATTTTATTTATTTTATTTTATTATTATTTTTCTCTCATTGTATTTTAACAAGTAACCAACGCAGTGAGTTGGGAAGCCTGACCGAGCAATCCGCCGCGGGCACGCAGCCCAGGAGGAGGCCCGGGCGTGGATGGGGATGCCGCAAACAGCAGCAGGATTATTGCTGCGCGCTCAGGTGCCTCGCAGGTACTTCCAGGGGGCTGGAGCGGCGCGGGACGGGCGGCGAGCGAGCCCCAGCGACTCCTAGCGCTGATCTGCCTGTG